>CM073586.1:78737253-79160106 GCA_037074715.1 Magnolia kwangsiensis | reverse complement strand
ACAACCTTCAGAAGATTGTTTTATGCTTTGAAGTGGTCTTGGGTCTAAATGTCAATATATCTAAAAGAAAAATGTTGAGGATTCATGTCCAACAAGAAGATCTAGTGCAGTTGGCTAAAGATTTCGGATGCAAGAGCGGGTCTTTCCCATCCACATATCTTGGCCTACCCCTTTGTATAGGAAAGCTGGCGAAACATCTGTGGGACAAGGTGATCGAAAGGGTAGAGAGTAAGTTGTCTTTGTGGAAGCGTTAGTATTTGTCTTTGGGTGGTCGCTTACTTCTTATCAAGGTGGCATTGTCAAACATGCCTATTTACTTCATGTCTCTTTTTAGGTGTCCTAAATCAGTTCTGGAAAGGTTTGATAATATGAGAAAAGACTTCCTTTGGAAAGGGTCAGCTAATAACAGAAAATTTCATCTTCTAAGTGGGAAGACGTTTGCGAGCCGATTAAGGCGGGGGGGGGGGGGGGGGGGGGGGGGGGGGGATGATATTAAAGATCTCAATCTTATGAATTTGGCTCTTCTAGGTAAATGGCTTTGGAGGTTTGGGACGAAAGTGGGGTAGATTATGGAAAGAAATCCTTGTTACTAAATACGACACTCATGATGGAGATCAGACTAAATCTTCTTCGCTTTATTGCGCTTCCACTGTTTTGGAAAGCTATCATGTCCATCGAATATTTATTTCGAGATTGTTACTCCATTTCTCTTTGTTATGGGTAATTGCATATGGTTTTGGACAGGTGTGTGATGTGGAGATCGTCCACTGCAAGACTTGATTCCTAGAGTAGCTAATCTTGCCTCAGATAAGTATATCCTTATTCATCGATGCTGTTCGTATTGCGATGGGAAAATCATCTGGTCTCCTTCTTTGCCAAAGAAACCTTGCTCTGAAGGTGCATGGTGTAAAGTCATTGTTGTGTATTATTGCCGCCTGATACTCGGAAGACTGTTGATACAACATCAAAAAGCCATCCGTGATGAGAAGAAGAATAACTTATAAAATCATGAATGATGGAAGTTGATATACATTGAAAGTGATGGCTGAGGAGATCTGATTGTCCTTCAAATCTTCAGAAGAGGAAGGACAAGGAAGGTCAAGAAGCGAGGAAAGAGACAAAGGAAATGGTGGAGCGCTGAGGAAGTACCATCTAGAAATTCTAAGGAAAAGGTTCCTGATGAAAAGCGTCTGGATTCCGAAATGATGAACATGAGAGTTTCATTGATAATTTTTTTTTTGGATCAACGGTTTGGAATAGATGGAGGGACCAACTAGATCAGAAGAAGAGTTGACAGATAAACCAATGGAAGGAAGTTGATGGGCCAACCGATCAGTGTTTAAATTATCAACGATATTATCGAATTATCACCGATAATTTCAGTATCGCTGGAGTTGTGACACCAAAACTCCCTTTTTTCGTTTCTCTTCCTAATATCGCCGATTTTTTGGTGTTATCGATTTTTTTGCGAAAAGTCCAGTTGTCAGCGAGAAATCATTGTATCTACTTACCCTTTCATGGGATAACTGTAGCAAACAACCCATTTTCAATGATAAAAGGATCGACAACATCGGAAGTGTTGTGTAAATACGCAAAAATCTCCAAAAAAAGGGAAAAAAAATGGGGGAAATTTGCTGATTTCCGTTCTTGTAGAAGAGGAGGGCCAATCGTAGAAGATGATCGGTGAACTAAAATTGTGGTGGGCCAATTGATTGATCGGTGTGTCGTAAGTACCATCTAATCTCTACTTTCCACTTTTTTTCTTCGAATACGTCAAAAATTTCAGACCTAAAGATGATTTTCGGCGAAGAATCTGCTGAAGATTAGGAATTTGGAGAGATTTTCTTTCGGGAATTTAGGGTTTTGAGGGTTCCCGTCCGAAACCCTCTTTCGCTTCGAAAACAGCCTCATGATGGGTTTTTACAAGGAAATTGGATTGCGTATTGAGTTACTCAGTACGCGAGTTACTCAGTATGCTCTTATCGTATTGAGTAAACTCTGTTAGGCCCACCGTGAATGTATTTGCTCTATCCACGCTGTCCATCTGTTTTTCCATCTTATTTTAGGGGGTTGAGACCAAAATTTAAGCATACCCAAAGAATCGAGTGGACCATACCATTGGAAATAGTTGGAATAATAAACTTCCACCGTTGAAACATTTCTTGGGCCCACAGTGATGTTTATTTCTTATCCCAACCTGTTCATGAGATCACACAGACATGGATGAAGGGAAAACACAAATACAAGCTTGATCCAAAACTTCTGTGGTCCCCAAGAAATTTTCAACAGTAGATGTTCAATTCACACTGTTTCCCATTGTGTGTTCCACTTGAGGTTTGGATATACTTCATTTTTAGGCTCAAGCCCAAAAAATTATCTATTAAAATGGATGTACGGAGTGGATAAAATACATAAATCACGGTAGACCCCATAGAGTTTACTCAGTACGCTTAGCCTATTGAGTTACTCAGTACGCAATCCACTTCCTTTTACAGGAGTAGATTTGCGTGGTGTGCGGGTGCGAACGTCAATGGCGTGTGGACGTCACCAAGTTCTGTGGACCCCATGATGATGTATGTGTTTATATCCACATGGTTCATCCAATTAGCGAGATCATTTTAGGTCGTGAACCCAAAAATGAGGCAGATCCAAAGCTAGGGTGGACCACACCGCCAAGGCAATGGGGACAATGATTCCTACCGTTGAAACCTTCCTAGGTGTTATGACCCACAGTGGTGTTTATTTGTCATCCAAGTTGTTCATAAGATCACACAGAGATGGATGAAGGTAAAATGCAAAAATGACATGGATCCAAAACTTTTGTCGCCCCTAATGATTTTTCAACGGTAGGCATGTTCAATTCACATTGTTTCCTGTGGTGTGGTCCATTTGAGCATTGGATATGCTTCATCTTTGGGATCAAGCCTTGAAATTATCTTGTAAAATGGATGGATGGGGTGGATAAAATACATAAATCACAATGGGCCCCACACAGTTGACTCAGTGCGATAAGCATACTGATTTATATGGTGCGCACGTGTCACTTGTTTGTATCTATGGATTGATGGGTTGATGTTCTGTGAGGCCATCATAATGATAAATATTTTATCAATATCGTCCATTTATTTTGATAGTTTTGATAGATAATTTTAAGGCATGAGTCCAAAATGAGACAGATCTGCATCTTAGGTAGACCACACTAAGGGAAACAGTGGTGATTAAATGCCCACCATTAAAAACTTAATAGGGCCATTGTAATGGTATTTTTTTGTTTTGCCATCCAACCTCTTGATTAGGTCACACAGATCTTGACGAAGGGAAAACAAGGTTTAGATTCTATTAAAATTTGCCACATGTACCATTTTCAAATGCTAGGTATCAAGTGTCATACACAGCCAGAGTATCAAATACCTTACTTTTATGAAATAGAAACCGATTAGCTGTTACCAGGTAACAACTTATTGGGTGTTACCCTTACCGTGTGGGGCCCACCTTGATGAATGTTTTCCACATCCATGTTGCCCATCCATTTTTTCAGCTCATTCAAGGACCTTATCCAAAAACTTGAGCAAATCCAAATCTATGGTGGACCACACCATTGGAAAAAGTAGTGAATGACTATTAAAAGCTTTTGTAGGGCATAAAAGTTTTGGATCAAGCTAATATTTGTATATTCCTTTCATCCAGTTCTGGTTGAGCTTATCAACGGGTTAGATGGCAAAAAAGCATACAAATCTGCTTTACATTGGGCATTGGGAAGTTTTTAATGGTTACCCTTCAATCATCACTCTTTGTATCAAGATGGTATTTGTTCCTACAATTTGTGTGACTGGTAATAATTGTACTGACGGTTTGGATGGCATATAAACATCATATGATTAGCCACGGCCTACAGGAAGATTTCAATGCGTTGTTGTTCCCACTGTTTTGTTGGTATGGCCCACCACCAGAGTTTTGGATCTGCCTAACTTTTAGAACATTGTCCTATTGTGGCCTTTCAAAACAGATGGTTGGAGTGGATTTGTGATGTACATCTCTATCATGCAAAAACCACACTGATTGGATAATCCAATCCATCCTTGATTTGGCATCTTTGAGTTCATTTACTTTTACATGTCTTAATTACTGTATGCTAGCTGCATTTGTAATATATAAACTCATTTTGGTTGCTATTAAAGTGATTTTTTATGGCATCGCATGCTTTTTGGGTCCCATTAAATGGAAACTTATTATTTAATGCATTTTTTTTTTTCGCAAATTTTTCATTCCTGAATATGTAAATATGTGTATTTAAGCATGTCCTGAAGTTTCACTGAAAAATTCCACCATTTTCTCCATGTTTCCCCCTTTTTCCCTGCATTTCCGGTTATCGACGATATTATCGGCGATAACGATATTATATCTTAATCTCTGGCCAGCGAAACTTGTAGCGATACCGACAACTCGAACATTGCAACTGATACATCTTCCCTTGTATGGACAACAGTCTAAATGCATAGAAAAGTGACGAATGACCTGACGGTTAGATTGGCAGAGGAGATGAGCATCTGCTTTGTTAAAGTTGTGATGGACACACCTGTACCATCCAACAATGATAAAAACTCACTGTTCAAAAGTTGTGATGAGAAAGGCTATGCAACAAAGTCAAGAAGCCCATCAAGAGTGAGGATTAAGTCACAAGCAACCATCTGCCATCCACGGCTAGCAACTCTAATGCCATAGGACAAATTGAAGCTGACACCCAGGATGTGGACATCAACAAAGAAGTGAAAAAAAGTGGCATTCCCTACTATGCTAACTGATGAAAGAAGTTCTTAGCAGACATGTCGGCCTCCATTGCAAGCTCCTACTAAAACCTGTGAAGGAGCTAGATAAATGTGAATCCTTGAAATGTATTCTTTGATGATTGTCTCAAGGACAAGTTCTTATCAAAGCTGAAGGGAATGGATGCATCCAAGATCACACATGAACAATCAAAAGTTGCACCCATGCAGCACAAGCCCGCTGATTAGAGATTGGGCCTGTTCCACAGTCCTTATCTAAGATCTGGCAGATCCAACTGTCCAAATCATAGATCTAGTTAATTCAACTATCTAGATTGTTGATACAGATCACATTAAGTGTTCAGATTGGTTGATCAAGGATCTGGACCAGAACAAGGGCATGCAACATATCTGTTCCCGAATCAACATTTTGATTTGTCTATGGGGTCCACAAGACCAATCAAATGGGTTTAAATGACCTTGGTAACCGTTTTTGCATCCATGAATGGAGACTGGCTGTGACCCACATGTCCATAAGCTTCTATGTCTAGCAGTCTAGGTCATGCATATGGTGTGTAAAAGAACATTTTCTGAGATTTGGGGTCTTTAATATTTGTTTAGTTTAAATTTTCAAAAAAAGAAGAATTGTTTAGTTTGATTTCAGGTTTTGAAGTCCATATGTCAATCTCTTATTTGATTGTGCTGTGTCATAGGTTTAAAATAGCAAAGATGCCAAATCGTTAGATCTATTTGCAACTAGGTCTACAAAAGGCTTTTAAAGTGAAAAAGGAAGTACTAAGGCGTTTTTGGATGCCAGAATCCATGCGGAAATGGAAATTGTTTTTCATTGACAAGACGGTTGGGCTGTTTGGATGCGTGCATTTCATACTGTAATCATTACTCTTATTTGTTGTCAAACTTCTCTGGCACAAGGAACAAGGTAACAATTGTCTAATTCCACTAGCTACCCAAACAGTCACCCTAATTTTAGAATCCTATTATCTACAATGGCCTTACAAATTATCATTTGGTAATATCATTACATTATCTATGGAATCCATGCATCCAAAAATGCCCTAAAAGTGATAATTTTCTTTCGAACATCCAAGCACAGCCTCCATGTCAAACCCGGTATCAATACACATGCATAATTTATATTTTCTGTATTCCCTTTTTTATTTTTATTATTTTCAGAGCTTATATAAATTGGGGAGTGAGCATTATTAATTGTTCTCCGTGACTGTTCTTCAACTACCGTCCGTCCAATCTTGAGTTTATAAGGGAGGTCTTCTCTAACTTTGATTGTGTGCTTCAGTGTTCTGCTCAACAATTTCCTGAGACCTAATCCTAACGAGTTCCCATAGGATTTGTTAGAATGCAATCTAACTGGGTTTCATAGTAAAAAGGAAAGGAGGTTCTTGGGAGATATAGAAATATGCAACATGTTTTGGCACTTTTAATCTGTTCTGTGGATTGTTAATGAAACTGCTTCATTCGTTGACTCTATCTAATCCAATATTTCTATGAAGCATGGGTTAAGGGTATCAGATAGTTTCTGGTTGGAATTTGTATAGATTTTCTCAACTCTATATTACTGATGGGCACTTTCCATGATTTACCCATTTCTGTTTGTACAATGGTTCAGGCTGATGAATTATGTATTGTTATACAGTTTTTTAAAAAGAATTTTAGCATTTATTTAAGGGACACGATCCAATGCAAAATTTGACCCCCCCCCCCCCCATAAAAAAAAAAAAAAAAAAGGAGGAGAAAAAGAAGGAAAAATAAAGAAAAAAAGAGAAACAAAGGAAAGACGTGATTTAAGAAGTTTTGAAGGAAAATGAATTTCGCCGCTAAGCTAATCTTTATTACTCTCTCTATGACTATATTCTGGGCCATGCCATCTACCAAGTTTGGGGAGATTTTCTTCTCCATTCTTACAAGCATTGTTCAAAGTATCGAAATATCAAAATATCATGATATTATCCATATCTTTAGCTCTGTGATACCAATAAAATTGGTAGCGATACCGACAACACTGGTAGTATCAGAAATTCCAGGTATCAACGATGTATAGCTAAGTATCGCCAATGTATCGATATCGCCAATATTTTTACTGTGTAAATTTCGGGTGTCACTTGTATTGCCAATGCATCGATGTGGCTAATGTATCGCCAATATTTTCAACCGTGTAAATTCCAGGTGTCACTTGTATCGCCGGTTTATCAGTGATATTTCGATGACATCACCAATGTATCAATATCACCAAAAATCCACTTATTAAAAAAGTTTCCATTTCAAATTTTTTATGGAAGCATGGTTGCATGCAATGTTCAATTTTTCGACAATAGTGTTGATAATATCATGATATTATCATTATCGTGACATGGGTGATATCGAGACCACAATCTTTCGTTTCCTTTCTAGTTGTTGACGATTTCTTGACGAAATATCACGTGTTGTTGATATTTTGAAATATCGATGGATAGATGGGATTGTTGGATGGATAGATGGGTTGATTGTATTGATTTCTTACGATAGCACGTGCTTTTAGGCCCCCCCATTAAATGGAAACTTATTACGTATGCATTCTTTTTGCAATTTTTTGATTCCTAAATATGCAGATATGTGTATTTTAGCATCTCCTGAAGTTTCACTGGAAAATTTCACCATTTTCCCCATGTTCCCTAATGTTTCCCCGCATTTCTAGTTATCTACGATATTGATATTGTTTTTGTATCCCTGGCTAGTGAAACTTGTAGTGATACTGATATTTTGAGAACATTGCGTACAAGGGATTGAATATCTTTAATTTGAAATGTAATCTAATTTGTTGTACTTGACGATTAAAAAAAAAATCTGTTCTTTCTAGCTGGTTGTTTCTGCCTTTGCATTCAAGGGTATTTTACTTCTCTTTGTTTTTGTCTCTCCTTAGGCGTGACTCATGAGAGATGATCTCTTGTAATCCCTTATCCCTCTTTTGGTGCTAATAGATGTTATTGACTTTCAAAAGGAAAAAGAAAAAGAAAGAAAATCCAATGCAAATTGTGGACTGCAGTGAATCTGGTTGCATGTGGGCTCTTGGACAGGCCAGGTCAGGCCATCCATTGATTTAGACCATACTTTCGGTCCAGAGTCTAGACAACTCTTGTTTGGCAAAGATACAAAAATGACACCGATTGGGTGGTACTAGCCATCTAATCAGTTGCCTACAGAAAGAATGTTAAGCTTGATCTTGACAAAATAGTTCCATTAAAAGAAAGGGTCTATTTAAACAAAATAGGTCCATTAAAAAAAAGGGTCCATTTCAACAAAATAGGTCCAATCTCTACTCTGAACCATCCATTTGGTGGCCTTGAATTCCTTGGGGTTATCGAGAATCATTTCAGTTGGGCAATGCTATCCATTTGATCTGTGGCTTGGAAAACAAATGGTTATAATAAAAAGGCCAAATTCAGATGGTTAAGATTTTCTCATTGGTGTATTTTTGTGTGATGGCCTGTAAATAGTGGGTTCAACCGAATGGATAATCCAGATCAATGAATGGACTCCATGTGTAGAAACGCAACTTAGTTGCATTGCATACTAGACTAGTGTGTCACTTTGTTGCAGTTATTCTTCTCTATGTTATGGCTGTTGTCCATTGATTATTCCAAGTTTTAGTCATTTTAACTAATACAATGAATTCATTTGGCAGTCTCGAATTAAAAAGATTATGCAAGCAGATGAGGATGTTGGGAAGATCGCTCTGGCTGTGCCGCTTTTAGTATGTGAGTGACTATGCACATTCTTATGATTGTACTAGCAATGAGAAGCCCTTTCAGTGAATATTTCTGAAGGACAGAGTATTGAGGAGGAACTATGGGGTGCCATGGTATTTAAAAACGGTTACGTTATGGCCATAACGGCTATTACTCAGTGGCAACGGTGGTGACCGTTATTCGATACAGAGCCATAATGTCCAATTTGAAAAGAAAAAGGCTTGTAACAGCTGTAATGGATTAATATGGGTCCGTAATGAGCCGACATGTGGCCGATAGTTTCTTCCTTCAAAATTTTTTCCAACAACCACCAGGCCCTAACAGCTGTTACAGGGGGCGTGGCTCCTGTTATGGCAGCCATTACAGGGGGTGTGGCTCCTGTTATGGCCCGTATTGTTACGGCCACAAGGCTGGCCATGACTGCTACTGTTACTGTTATTGAATACCCTGTGGGGTACTGAGCCTCTGGAAATGTAGTAATGTACTGTTTTCTGATGCTCTGAATTTGACTCTCATGGGGCATTGTTTAGTGATCCAGACATCAACCTGATGGGCCCGAACACCTCTTAGATTGGAAGGTCCTGATACTTCAACCTCTGGTCTTTTCTTCATTAAATGTGGACTGTTATTGTATTTTTCTTAACTGTCCATTTGTAGTGTTTTGAATAAAAGGGCTGGGGCCTTCTAATTTGGGATATATTTGGAGCATCTCCAATCTATGATTGGGCCCGTTAGATCAATGGTATGGACGACTAGGGCCACATGTACAAAATTTGGAGGATCAGCTAACGTACAGTTTTCTGAGGCTCAGCACTCCATACTTGGTAGAAAGAAAGAAAGAAAGAAAGAAAGAAAGAAAAAGGTCAGACCCCCTTAGTTTCTCCTTTGGTATTTGGGGTCCTTTTTTTTATTGACTTTTTCTTTATGATGGCCTCGATGACTATTTTCCTTTCTGTGAAAAGCTCAGGTGCATGCAGGGTGCAGAGGCACTCTTAGGGTACTTTCTTTTAGACACTTGGACAGTGAAATCATCAATCTGGACTGTTCATTATTCTTGCCCATTTTTCAAAGGCCACTAGGAAAGCTCATATTGATCGAAGGATGCTAAGCTTCCAAAAATTAGCTTCTCTTTTATATATGTCAAGGTTTCCAAGGCATTGATGGGATGGTTATCGTTGTTTGATCAAAAAGGTTCTTTGGGGACATGTCCATCAAATGGGCATATTGATCATTGGACTTTCTTTGATCAAACCATTGAGTTCTTTATTTATTGATTGGATGGAGAAGTACCTGTAAACGGTGTAAATTTTTTTTTTTTTTCGGCCCATGGGAAGTGGGGTGAACCTAATGGACAGTTTAGATTGATTATTTATATGGGTAACCCACCAAGAGAGCATCACTGTGTCTTAGGTCGATTAAAATCCAGACCTTTGTTGTCCTCTCTCATTTTTAATTTCCTTGCTGTTGTAGGAAATAAGCCCCTTCAAATATTCGAGGCTGTCATATTACATGCAAGTGTAGAACAATAAAGTATGGTATGTTTTACTCTCTCACTGGATTTTATTGTTGCAGCTAAAGCATTGGAATTGTTTCTGCAAGATCTCTGTGATCGGACATATGATATTACTCTCCAAAGAGGAGCAAAGACAATGAGCTCTTTACATTTGTAAGTGGGTATTTAATATCTAGAAATCTCCTTCCTGAGGCAAATCATGAACACATCATTAGTTTGAAAGCTTTGTACCCATGCTGTCCTAAAGGATTTTGGTATTTCTTCATTAAAAGCTCTCTCTCTCTCTCTCTCTCTCTTTTAATTATAAATTTTCCATTAAAAAAAAGGGGAAAAATTCTACTTTTTTTCCTTTTGTCTATATTATCTACCATTATTGTTATCTTAACAATGTGAATAAGTGAATTACGGTTTGTTAAAAGACGTCAGACAATCATCATCATATTCGACGTCATCAGTCTTGTTGTAGCTATTTCGCCAATCATTCCTATATGAGGCCCTATCCTCTGTAAGTATATAAGCCTTCATATCCCTTCTCACAACCTCGATCTAAGTCTTTTTAGGTTATTCCCTCAACCTCATTTCAGGCCCTTCAAACCTAATCGGTGTTCCTCCTATACTAGGTTCGTCTTTGGCGATTGTAGCACATGGAAAGCCATCTTAATAGGTTCTCCATCATTTTTATTTCCTAGTAGGGTTACTAGTAGGCCACGGCCCTCAAGTCTACTACCCAAAATGCCAAAGTTATAATCCATTGTATGAAATACCCTGCTAAAATATTCCCTTTTGTATATGAGGGATCATACAATACATAATGTGCTGGTAAAGTGCTTTGTGAAGTACAGCACATAATGTACTGTCAAGCTAAGTGATCTCTTGGATACTGGTAAAGTTTCATCAATAGGTAAGTGCTTTGCTAGCAGTTATGCTACACAGTTATATGCTCAGCATATTATGTTGGACACGAGATAATGCCAATACTGGTACCCATACTTGTAGGATATATTTGTACGATGTGTTTTAATTGAATCTTCTTGTATGCAATTCATAATGTGAGAGACTTTTTTTTTTTTTTTTTTTTTTGTTGTTACATTTTTCCTTTATTTGCTATATATCATATATCTTTAGAAAAGGTAAATAATTTATTAAATAATAAAATAATGCAAGGATAAAAGAAGCCAGATGTTATGTGGACAGACGATGAGGGGTCATATGTCCATGAATAAAGCGGAACCCATCCTCCAGCTGCTCATGAACTGACTACTACAACAACCCTTAAAATCCTTTCTCTTGTGCACAAGCAGTGATTCTTCCACGAGCCAACTTGAAGACTTCTTCCTTCAATTTTTTTTTTGCGATTTTACTCATTCTAGATTGATCAAATACTAGCTAGCAGCACCAATCTCCATAACTTAGATCTTCTTCACACTGGCTTGCTTTCCTTCCTTTGCTTTAAGAAATTATTCAATAGATCCTGACATTACCTAGTGAACTCCATAGAGCTTGAAGAAGTTACCCCCAATGCTTACCTAAAACACGAACCCTTCATGTTTTCCAATCCAGATTGAGTTATCTAGATTATGGGTCATTTGTAATCCAGATTGCTATTTTTAGCAACCCAAAATTATGGTTATGGTTATGTTCTTACTACTGATTAAGTTAATGCAAATTATATATATATATATATATATATATATATATATATATATATATATATATATATATATGTTTCTTTGAAACATAAATTAAACTGTACATGTCATTGTACTGTTTAAATATAACATGAAACATGTGGAGTTACGTAATAAATAATAATAACATCCATCATTTCGCATATAAATTGCAACGAGTTCATATATAAAACTCAATTTCTAACTATGTATGTATTGAAGTGCTCACATGATCCTAACTCTAGTGTACCATGTATTGGAGGAAGTAGCTTTGTGCGTACCTATTCATATACGACATACCAAAGCGACCAGCTATCCAGGCAACTTTGGTTACTCTAGATAACTAGAGAACTCAACAGAACTTGAAGAAGTTGCCACATAGTAAAAAGATGATCCATTGATTCCACATCTCGAAGAAAAAGGAACCACACAATAGACATCATTATCCTTTTGCTTCTCAAATGGTCGATAGTAAGAACCTTGTTTCTTCCCACCAGCCAACCCCATCACCCCAGGAGGATCATGGTGAAACCAAAGTGGGGCAGTATTGGTTCCCTTTTGTTTAACATCTTCCTCAATTAATGAGGCATAGGAGCAAAGTGAGATACCTTCGTTGCAGAACTTAGACCATCTTCATCTATCGGCTAATTCACTAGAAGGAGGTTGCATTCATTCAACTGCTCCATCAGAAGAAGAAGCTCCTCAATTTTGTCATCCCAGAGTTTCATCTTATCTTCAGTTTCTGAATCACCTGATTACCAATGACATTATAACACTAGGATAACATGGCATCTGTATGCATCCTGTCTGGAACAAACAAGGAAATTCAGAATTGAAGGCACAATTGTGGCACCAAACATCCTCCAAAAGTTGATTCTTGCTCTCTTTTTTATAATATATATATATATATAAATCTTTTGAGAGATAAATTCTACAAAAGTGAATTCTCACACTATTGCTGACAATATTATGAATGTAGGACTTTCCACTCTATATCACCTTACACATGCCCAATCTGTATACTAAGATGATCTTTTGAAGTAACTTTTTTCGACAAACTGTCCTTGTCACCTCCAAATATCCATAAACATTTTCCTAGAAGAGCAGTACTCATGGCTTCTATAGAGTTGCAGCCAACTCCCTGGTTCCCTCTCGGTTTGCATCCCTAACTTCATTCCATAAGATGAAGCTTACATTTATGATTATATCCTATGCATCTATGCTGTAAAAATTGTAAATATTATGGTTGCATCTGAAAAGATTTAAAAGGATGAAACCTTGTATAATAAAACTATACATTTTTAGATTAGGGAAAATTCTCTTAGTAAAAATCAGAAAACTAAATCTCTGTCATGGTTGGAAAATTATTCAAGTCATGACTCACCTGAGTCGACCATTTAAAAAAAATATATTTTTTATTTTATTTTTTCATTTCTTTTGAGCAAAATTAGCAAAAAGGTAGGAAGGATAACCAAAAGGAAGCCTCACCCTGCAGAAAAAAAAAAGGAAGGTTTGGCTCAACCAAGTTTTGCCGAGTGATTTACATGACATATTGAGTTTCCCAAGTAGACAGAATCTTTTATGAGTCACGACCTTGTTTGAAAAAACTGACACAACGGAGTCATATTTAAACATAGGGTGAAATGGATCTCAATCTCTAATTTTCTCTGCATGCTTGAGATTTGAAAACTTCTTAGCTCAGGGAAATGTTGGGGATAGACTATACTCTGATTAAATAGCAAAGAGCTTTGAAAAGCATTTATCAAATTCATGCATGTTGATGAGGAACTGGTATCAGTAACAATCTCTAATTTTCTCTGCATGCTTGAGATTTGAAAACTTCTTAGGTCAGGGAATTGTTGGGGGTAGACTATACTCTGATTAAATGGCAAGGAGCTTTGAAAAGCATTTATCGAATTCATGCATGTTGACGAGGAACTGGTATCGGTAACAAGCTCAAAGATCTGACGGGTAATACTAGGCCGGTAGGAAAGCATGATCATAGATGGGAGTTAAGGAGGAGGTGCTTAGTGGAGAAGATGATGCAGTGGGCTATGTGCTGGAGGTTCATCATTTAAGGGGTCTGATGGCAATGAGCCGATGACATGTAAGGAGATTTTCGACACCTTGGTAGTGGGTGAGACACGTGGAGGCGAAAGTGCACTTTTGAGAAACCGTGAGATAGTGATGGTTGTCTTTAGTATTTTATATGATACAGGTTGCTAGCCTGGTATGTGTGTTACACCAAGCACTTGTCTGAAAAAGTTGTTCTAATAGGAAGGAGGACGAATACTTAAAAATTCAAACATCATCTAATCATGGGAGATAGGGATTTTTATTGCCAATTAATTGAGAGCCTTTCAAGAGTTAGTATGGATAAAAAAGTGGATAACAATAGAACGAAATGTATCTAGGGGCAAGGAGGGTGATTGTGCAAACTCAAATAACTCTCTTGATGTTACCAAAAACATGGAAGGCTATACAAGATCTAAAGATGGAAGATGTAGCAGTATGGATTGCTTCACTATTTTTATTTTTATTTTTTTACTAGATTGATCTCTCTCAAAAAATAAAATAAAATCTAGATTGAATGAAGGAAAGGAGTCCATTGTTGGGAGTTTATTGAGAAAAGGGAGCTAGTTCATGATGCCATGGAAGTACCTTGTAGATGTATTGAGAAAGCGGAGCTAGTTCATGATGCCATGGAAGTACCTGGTAGATGTGTGTGTGTGTGTGTGTGTGTGTGTGTGTGTGTGTGTGTGTGAAGAATTTCAGAAACCAGATGTGTGTGTGTGTGTGTGTGTGTGTGTGTGTGTGAAGAATTTCAGAAACCTTCTCTTCAAGATAGTGTATGTCCAAACTTATTTGAAAGCAATGACTGGCCATCTATGTTGATTTCATCGGAGTATGAGTCTTGCCAGCTAATTCTTGTTCCAAGGTGGATCCAAATCACCGTAGGAACAGAATGAGCAATTTCAACCTCTCTTAATTGCAAGGAAATTGTGGTTATCCTATGATGGCCATTCGAAGGACTAACATGATCTATTCTTTGATTTAGAAAAGAGAACTAAAACTCTAGGCAAACTTGGAATATGAAACTCCATAAAAACATAGAAGTGAGAAATCTCTTACGCAGTTAGTGAATTATGCTATATTTAAAGGAAAAGGAAGCTCTGAGGAAAGTGTCAACTCATTGAAGAAACAAAGCTAATTACAAGGTGATCCAATGCAGGTTGTATCATGGGGATGGGAGACATTGAAGAGAGGCTTGTCATCAAGGAATTGGTTGTAAGAAGAAAATTGATATTGCATTGAGAAGACCAAAGCCAAGCCAGTTTCATCAGATTGGGTTAATGATTGTTGGGCAAGTTCAAAATCATGTTTGTCCTTACTGTGGGGAGCTCATGGAGAATCTGTTCTCATTGGTTGGAGATATCTTCGATCTCAGGGAGTGTGTAGCTAGATTGTCAATTCAATTAGACTGGTACCTGAGGATGTTTCCCAATGGATGCTATGCAATGTGTATAGCCCAAATGATCCTCACTTTATCTTAGGGAGTGTGTAGCTTCAGTGATTTGCACAAGGTGGAATCTGTGGGATTTTAGTGTCATCTACTCAAGTAGAGATTCCCTCGGCTTTTCTCACTCTCACTTGGGAATGTTCTATCAAGGGTTGCTTTTAAATTGTAGAGGGGGTGTGGAATGTGGACTTCAAAAGAAACATGCTTGATGTAGAAATTATTATGTGGTAAGAGTTGCTTGGTATTCTATGAAGAGCTTGTCTGCTCCACAATGAGAATGACGAAGTAATTTGGCCACCCTCTCCGATGGGGACATTTTCTACAAAGGAACTTTTTTAAATTTCTATGCCCAACAGTGTCTTCATGCATAATGTTCAAAAAAAAAAAAAAAAAAAAAAAAAAAAACAGTGTCTTTGCACATGGTTTTAAATATCGATGATATTGACCAAAATATTGGTTGATATATTGAGTTTTTCATAGT
Organism: Magnolia kwangsiensis; assembly: GCA_037074715.1. NCBI lineage: Eukaryota > Viridiplantae > Streptophyta > Magnoliopsida > Magnoliales > Magnoliaceae > Magnolia > Magnolia kwangsiensis. Next base: position 79,144,401 of record CM073586.1, on the reverse strand, counting down.
GGGCATACAAAACCCCATGAAAGTATTGTTTTTACGTTGTTTTGACAAAAATATTGTCAATATATGCATTGAAAATATTCTTAATGAAATAAGTGGAAATCCATGTCTAATAATTGTCTAGCCATGCATTGAAATGGATTTCAACCAAGAAATTTGGAATTCCATGGTGGAAAACTGATCAGGTAGATTACCTTTCAAAAAACAGAAAAAAAAAGGAAACAAAAAAACTGATCAGGTAGATCATGCGATTTACTCTTGAGATGCATCACTCTTGGGATGCATGCATCCCTCCAATTAGGGAAGAACAGGAACTTTCCCTTGAGTTCAAATTGTTGCGTACGTCTATTTTGTTAACTCACCTATGAATCTTGTCACTGTTGCCTTTGGTGACAATTGATAATGATGCCCTCTGGTCGGATCGACTTGATTGTTATTGAACTTCACAATAGGAACACATTGTCACTTATTGCATCTAATCATGTACTGAAGTTGTTCTCGTGGCCTCCATCTTACCTTCAGATCTTTAAACTTCTGTTTAGTTGGGTCATGATTAATGTGTTCATATTTTTTGCCCTAATTGTTTATTCATCCATCATTTCTATGTCGATCCATCTCCTGATCTATCCATAGATCCATCTGTCAACTCATTTTCTAATCCATTTTTTGTTCATCCTAATTTGGTCATTGCATTGATTTATCAGCAGATCCATCTGGCAATTCTTTGGTCAGTCCAGCTGTTGATTCATTAATAGATCCATCTGCAGATTCATCAGTGGATCTATCTGCAAATTTGTCCTTCAATGCTTTGGTTCATCCATTGATCTCTTGTACTTCTTCTAAAGGCTTTACGGGACTCGTGATCTCCTCTTTGAATGACTTGTTGGAAAACTTCTTATCCGTCTTGAGCCAATCATTATTCTTCTCCCCATCGTGAATGTCATGTCTTTTCTCCAAAGAATCATGACATAAGGGATTTCGAGTTGGATGCTCTTCAACTTCGGAAAATATCGTAAATTCGACAATTTTACTACCTCTTCTTTAGAGGTGAAGTTCTTACAACTATTTCCATTAGTCCATCTCAATGTCCTTTCAATATACTGCACATTAGTCCTAAAGATATCAGCATATGAATCTCTAGTGATTGTTGATATCAAATCTATCCCTAGAAATTGAATTTGATCTGATACCAAAACTGATGAAAGATAGACAAGCAAAGCAACACACCTTTGTAGTTTCTGTTTTGAAGTCACATCAAACTTGGAACTCCCAGTTGAAACACACCACCAATAGGTGCACCACACCCAAAACACAGGATGAAGGAAAATAATTAATAAAACTTTTTTGTTTTTCATTGACTATTCACCATTTCTTCATAAAAGAGGCTTTTTCTAGGAGAAAAATAAACGTTAATGTAATAATGAGCATCCATATAATGCCAACCATCTATTTTAGTAAAATATTAGTAATGCCTTCATGGTTATGGTAATCCCATCACAACTATATAGCCCTCGTGTAAATCACTCGCTCAATTCATGTCAGAGTTGCATGATCTTGGCCTGTTGAAAAGCTAATGCAATAGGCTTTCAAATGGAACCTTTTGTGTCATTTGATTCTGAAAAGAGGTCCTCCATTGGTTGCGGAAGATGAATGTGGATGGTTTGTCTTTTGGGAATCCATCCCCCTTGGGGGTCGGAGGTTTGCTTAGGGATGACCAAATAATGCAGGGGAATTTCACACCGAGCAAGTGATTAATTGTCCTGCATCACCAAAGGAAAATCAAGATTCTTTTTTGCAGAGTTGGAAGTTCTTAAGGTCAAGGTATTCAATAACGGTAATGGTAGCTATAATGGCCACCATCGTTACTGTTGCGATATGGGCCGCAGTGTGCCATTACAACCATTTAGAAAAAGAAAAAGAAAAAATTGTAACAGCCATGTAAAGGACTGTTGCAGGCCATTTTTTTCTGTAGCCATTACGGCCCCATAACACATAACAGCACCTACTGTTACTGCTACTGTAACCATTCTGCAACCGTTATTTAGATATCATATTCAAGATGAGTTTGAAATTAAATAAAGATGCTCTTAGATCTCTCGACCATCTTATTATGGAAGGGGACTCCCAAAGTGCTATTTCTTTGGTTAGCGATTCTATTTGGGTTCCTTGGAGGTGATTCCTCGATGTAAATGAAATTAAAGAGATTCATATTGCATGTTCTGCTTCCTTTTCATTGGTTCCCTAGGAGTTTAATACTATTGCAGATGACTTGGCCAAGCATGGTGTGGCTAAGCATTTCCTTCTTGTTTGTTACTATTGTTCATTGCCTGGACAGAATTTCTTTTCCCTGCTTTTAAAAAGTGCCGTTGCTCATTAAAAAAATCTGGAAGGTGGCCTGGAAACTAATTGACGAAAGAAGGGTTTATTAAGTAATCCACTTTTAAATAGGTTACTTGAGTTACAACAAGTAATTGTTGTTATGCTTCTGTTGGACTTCTACGATCTAAATGCTGTTTTCCTTCCAGACACAAAAAACCAAAAAAAAAAAAAAAAAACAAAAAAGGAAAGAAAAAAGCTACTGACTACATGAAAAAACCAACCATGTGCAACATATAGGCTTACTGATTAATTGGAAGTTCGTGGGTCCTGCATTAGATTAATTGAGCAGATTGTGGGGTCAACTCCTAGACTGCATCAAGAGGGAGATGAAATAGGAAGGGAATATTGTGTGAAGACTCCAACAACTAATGTTGAAGGCCTTCAAATTCATCAAGTTGGATGATAAGTGGATCCCACAGTAGATAATTGGGACTGGGACTTAGATCATGGGAATTGATTGTGATTTTTATAATAACCAATCAAGTAGTAGAATAATCCCTTCTTTAATATGAGTTTTTATAGTGGCATATGACTTCTCTTTAGAAGCATTCCTGTGATTCCCAGTACTTATCTAGCCCCATGTTGAATTTGGGTATCAATGGGATTCCCTAGGCCCCAGTTTTCTTGGCCATGTCCTGTATTTTTGTTGGGTCTTGTTTGGTATAGGAGTCTAGGTAAGGGTTTCAAATGTGCACACACACACAGCCACGCACACATACATGCATGTGTGCAGTATGGCTTAATTTTTTGAGGAATGAAAATACAAGCAGTTAAATTTTCTTTTGTTAATCCCGTGGCTGGATTAATATTGGAGTGTGCTCCAAGGATGTACCATTGGGGTGGCTAAACTGGAAGTTACAAATTTGGTGCAAGCGAAGACCTGAAACTTTGAATTAGGCGTTACAGATATATTGTTTATTTTGGCCTACTCATCTGATTGTAGTTTTTGCAAGTGTTTTTTTAATTTATTTTTTAATTTTTTATTTTTAGAAGTAAGAACAACTTTATTAAGAAACTCGCAACGGGAGAAAAGAATACATCCCAAAACACACACACACGCACACACTAAAAAAGAGGGCCTGGTGCACTCCCCCACATTCATTCCTAAAACAGCGCCCGTTCCTAATCCCCCAAATAACCCACAACATGGCTATAATAATCAGCCTTCAATAAGTTTTCCCACATTTGCCAACTCCACCATGCCAAGCCAAAAGAAAATCCTCCACATTCTTTGGCATCATCCAATTTGTGTGGAGTTAGCCAAGGAAGTGATCCCAAATTTTTCTGGCAAGAGGGCAATGAATGCAAGTGTTGATCACATCCATAAATGATTAATGGGGCATCACTCAAATGCATCTACATTGATCGCCTTGAACACAATTGGGATGCAAATTGCTTGTGCTGTTCCTGTTGGCAGCTCTATGGGGTTCACATCAGTGTCCTTGAAAAATCCACTCCGTCTAGGAGTTTTGCCAGATCACATTAGGATAGGAGCCCAAGAGGCAGATTCAAAAATTAATAAGCCACTCGACAAGAAATAGCAGGGATGAAAAAGCCCAACGTTGAAACCTTCCCAGGGCCTGCCATGATGTTTATATGCCATCCAAACCGTTTATAAGGTTATTCCCATTGGGATGAACTAAATATTAGCCTGATCCAAGACTTGTGGCCCTAAGAAGTTTTTAACGGTGGGCCTCACTATTTCCTGTGGCGTGCCCCACTTGAGTTTTGGATCTGCCTCATTTTTGGGCTCATGTCTTAACATGAGCTGGCAAAACTTATGGATGGAGTGGATGTCATGCAGACATCACGGTACCCCACAAAGCTTTCTCACTAAATATTCCATAAAATAGTGGGGAGAAAGATTGTTGAGTAATAAAAACCTGCTTATTCCCATTGCCTGGGTTCATGTTTTCCAACAACTAGAAAATGAGTTAACAAGTAAAATTATCTAGTCATTAAATAAGCTGAAAAAGGTATGAAAGACTGGGTGTGCATGTGGGCATTAACGTAAATGTCACCCTCCTGCTCATGCAAAATGTCCGGAGGCCCCTTGTCTCATGTTTTCAAGTTGACCCCAATGAGAACCTTCTCTCTTAGAAATAGCCAACAAATGCTGTAGCGCACAGCAATGGCCATGGATTCTATATCTTGACAAAAGATTACAAAATGAGAGCTTTTCTAAAACTTTGTCCATTTAGTTCTTTGTAAATCTAAGGTTTTGGACTGTTTCATCCCCAAAAACTTCAAATATCCACTCACCCTGATCTAAGATTTAGACCTCTTCTAAAGTTGGAGATTGGATGGCTATATTCTCATCCTGCACCATTCATCTTGCCAAAACAATGTCCTAGTCTCGGTCCTAGCTGTAAACCTCAGGTTCTGGTTTAAAATATTGGAAAAATCTTCTAGCTATTCCAAACAATCCCTTCCCATCCTCTTTCTAACTACATTTCATCAATTGAGTGATATTTTAGTCTCTTATTCTTATTCCTGAACCACTTTTGCCCTTAGGCTTGCACACTTTACTCCATTTGACCAGGTTAGCTTTTTTGTTTGAGCCAACAATGAAGTTCTTTTGGGCCCTCTCATGTTTTCTTGCAACAAACAATGTAGTTTTCAATAGATTGGCATATAGGACTCGATATATTGGACAGTGTTCCCTTAGTTAATGTGATCCTCCCATGGGCCAATGGTAATGACCTTTTCACATCACTGAACTTGGTTAGTTAAGGTGATCCTCCCATGGGCTTTTCTCATTTAGTTGATAAAGTAAGAAGTCAAGGCTACCTTTTACAAACTGTTTCTTTCGGTCTCTCACTCAAAACAAAATGCTTTAAGCCAATCTATCCAATTCAATAGGGAGTTTCCAACATGCAAGCAGGCCTTCAAATAGGATTCAGCTTGTGCCTCAAAGAGATCCCAATGATGGATCAAGCCAATAGCCTTCATTACCACAATGGTTATTATACATTTTAACATATTTCCTTAGCTATATCACAAATTGCAATTGTAGCTAGGATTGTCAATGCGTACCTGATTCCATGGATACCTAAGGTACTCAGGTCAGGTTGCATCTGGGTCGAAATTTCAGACTCATTTGAAAATTAGCCAAAAATCGGGTCGGCTACCCGATATAAATATAAACGTGTGCGTGCCTGCATGTTTGAAATGCTCCAGTGCTCTTGGAGCACTCTCAGTTATAGTGCTCCTAGTTGCAGATTCACATGGACGGTCCAATTGATCAATCTGAAAGTTCCGAACACGCTCCACTGCTCTTGGAGCACTATTAGTTATAGTGCTCGTAGTTGCATAGGTTCACATGGACGGTCCAATTGATCAATCTGAAAGTTCCGAACACATTTCATGGGATGCCATGCAAATATTGCAATGATCAAATGATCTAATCCATCCTTGATTTGGCCTTATTTTCTATAGCGATCCTTTTTTCAATGCACAGATGGGATGGTTATGACTACCTAACAAAAGTGATTCTTTAGAATTAAAAGCAGTCCATGATGGTCTCTAACAAATAGAGGGATCAAAATGTTGAATGGACCTATTTTTATGTAAATAATCTAGGCCATCCATATGAACGACCACTGATTGAATGGTCACTGTTTGTCAAGTTGTTGTGATGCTTGCATAGCTGCCCATGAAATGTGCATTGGACCTAATGAGCAATCTAGATCAACAGATTGGACAGTCTTAAGTATCCCAATGCAACTAAATGCAACTGGGAGCACTATAACTTATAGTGCTATGAGAGCATTGGAGCATCTCTATCTCTCTACACATGCGCGCACACGCGCACACACACACGTGTATACATGAGAGAGATGCTCATGTCCAATCCGTTGGATGAGAAGTAAACATCCAAACAAAGGATAAGTTCCAACCTTGTGCATGTGAGATCCAATCAATCAAATTGCTAGGCCCCACCATGAGGACCATCTGATGTAAAATTCAACCCAATCCACACATGATGGGCCATAACATGGAAAATGATGGATAGCTGCTGATTGATAAAATGTGTGTTTGTAGCCTACCTGATGAGTGGATCACTGTTTCACAGTGGGTGACCTGTTGGACATGACTCTCTCTCTCTCTCTCTCTCTCTCTCTCTCTCTCTCTCTCTTTCTCTCTCTCTCTCTCTCAAGTTCGGTAGTCCCGACTTGTGGACCCCACCGTGATATGTGCACATATGTTCCATCTATCAGGCCTAAAAATCAAGTCGATCCAACATTCAGGTGGCCCATACCTGAGGGGACATCATAAAATTATGTCTAAAACCTCTAAATTCACTTGATATGGCCCACCTAAGTTCTAGAATGGCATGATTTTTGTTGTCCCTTCATCCTGGTGTGGCGCATCTAATGAATGGATTTTTAACATGTACACAACATGGTGGGCCCCCACAAACAGTCTAGAAGGTTTTATTGGTTGAGCATTCCCTCACAACTGTTCCTTATGGTGTGGCCCACCTGAATCTTTGATTAGTCTAATTTTTTCCTTGTGGCCTACCATTGAAGGGAGCACCTCATGGGTAGGGTGGATCTGATGCATATGTCATAGTGGGCCCACAGAGATCGATACTTCTGTAAGTTACAGTATTTCAACATTACTGGATCATTCTTCTATACAAATACATGCATATATGCATATACATTTACATATGTATGTACATAAGGGTTGTCAAAATCTTACGATTTACGATTTGAGTGGAATCTTAAGCAAAATGATTTGAATCCCATTGTATATGAATACTACGATTTTGTGATTTGAATCATACGATTTACAATTCAAATCTCGATTTACGATTCAAATTATACTTGTTATCTTCTAGCTTAAGCTTCAGTTGGCTGTTATTTTATATTTTTAAATTGGTGGAGGCTTTAAGAATCATTTAGAAAAAAAACTTTTAAAAAAAGAATCCTTTAGAAAAGGTAAACTATTTTATTTATTTCTTTATAAGAGATTAAATGATATATATTCTTGTCAATATTAAATCGTAGAGCTTTTTTTTTTTTAAAAATAAAATAAAATGATTTCTTACTTCTTAACTGGTTGAAAACACCAAATTGATGTATGACTTATCTAGAATGTTTTTATTGATGGTTACGATCATGTTGACTTATATTGTGGAATGATGGTTAGAAACCAAAATATCTTTTCTCGTCGGTCTACAGAATCAAATGCCACTTTTCCAATGCGATTCTATATTCAAGAAAGGTAACAAGAACATAAATTATTAAAGGATCCTTGTATGTTTTTTAAAGAAAATTTCTTAAAAGACAAAAAAAGGAAAGATAAGAATCATTTAATTTTTAAGTAATACCATGTCATGATAGTGTTGTAGTTTTTAATTTTTGTTGATTTATTTATATTTTTCATATTTTTAAGAAAATCATAAAAAATCTTACGATTTATGATACAATTTGCGATTTGATGCGATTCAACCCCTATTATGATTTGCGATATGATAATGATTTTGACAACATTGATGTACATATATGTATGTGTTTGTGGCATGCACTCTTTCCAATACGGATTGTTGACTTGGATAAGTCATATCCAACCCTTCAGAATTGACTCGGGCTCGTTCAAGACGAGTATGGATTGGTACCATGTGTTAATCCTTGATTGACCCACAACTCGGGTGAGTCAGGCGATTCAATCCCAGTCAAGTAAGTCATGAATTGACTCGAACCCAAACGAGTCACCAAATCAGAAAACCATGCTAATCAATCTCTCTCTCTCTCTCTCTCTCTCTCTCTCTCTCTCTCTCTACCCACCTACCCCCCAAACTGACCCTCGTGGGTGGGTTCAGGCATGGATACAGTAGGAATTTACCTGAACACTTGTTGACTGCCCTAATTGTAGCCTAGTTGCCACAATTCACTGCAAGTTCTAAATATTCAATATCTCTACATTTGGGTACTTAGGCACTACTATGGAGCACCTTGGAATTACATATACATGATGGACCCAAGCCTAGCCAAAGGGCCTAACTAACAAGCGAAGCCCGGCTCAAAGCCAAGTAGGGCTCGTTGGGGCACGCCTGGTCCATTGCTGCCCTTAGTACTGTCTTTGTGAAGGATCTTGGTTTCATATGTCGTTGTCGTGGATGAGTCACCACCTTCAATGAAATAGTGGAAAGAACATAGTCTAATGCTTTCTTCTTTAGGTCGCAGTTTTGACAGATTTGTTGCCAGCTGATGACTATGCTTGTATCCGTGATGGTTGAGGGTTGTCACAGACTCTTAATTTCACTGGCGAACCATTTGATTTCACTAGCAAGGCACTTTAAGTGGAATGCTTACATGCAGCTCACGTCATAGTCTCATTGAAGTGTTATGCTGCTGCCTCTTCACAGTAGATGTGGCAAACATATGAATTGAGAGGGACTGTTGATTTGACGCGCCACTACATTTTGGTGATTTGCCAAAATCAATGGGACTGTTAACCATCCAATTAGCAACCTGCATATTGAATGGTTGGCTTAAAGAGGAAAGTTCCACATTCAAGAAGAAAACTTCGCTACTGAAACTGTCAGAGTAATCCAATCACTCTGGTTTTGGCCCACAGCCCATCTATATGGCGGCAGTCTAGTAGATCAACAGGCTTGGCTACCATACATCTTTGCCATGTGTATCTTAGGAGGAAGCTTCCTGATGCAGGACAATTAACCACTTTCTCTAAAAGCTCGAACTAATAGAGCATGGTGAATTAATCTCTTTATCTCATAGCCCAGGCCCCATATCCATGGGTTAGGTCCTTGGTTGAACTCTCCTCGTGGGCTCCAAATCACATGGGTTCTGCAGGCTGCCCACCCCGAGTGTGTCCCCACATCCCACAGGCCACCCCACTCAAACCCGGTGTGAAAATGCCCTTGCATTACTTCCTAGTACTATGCCGAAACCTGCATATGAGGATTCCTTTCAAAAAGTTTTTTTTTTTTTTTTGGGAGATGATGAACAAGCAACCTCTAATTTAACTTCTTGGACCAATCACCCCCTTTTTTAACATTGGTTCCAACCATTGTTCCAAATATTGACAATATCGCTGATATTATCAATATTGCCAAATTAGTGATACGGAGAATGTGGCATTTTAAAAATTTCCAAATATAGCCAATAATTTCTATAATATCAATGATATTTGGCAATATTATCAATACCAATGATATTTTAAGAAGAGTCTCTTCTAAAAGTTCCTTGGTATCGATGACATCATGGATAATATCCTGGTATTGATGACAACATGGATAGTATTCCTGACATGGTGTGCCGTAAAGGCCGTTACGTAAAGCGGTAAAGGTAATGATGACAACCGTTGCATATTTTGGGGTCGTAAAGATCGTGACAACCATTATGGAAAAAATGACCTGTAACCGTTGTTAACAGCCCGTTACACCCCCTTGTAAAGGCCTATAACAGCCTAGTAATAGTCTGTTACGGGGCAAATACAGGTCTTTTGGATTTTTTTCAACGTTACAAGGTAGATACATGTTTATTTGGGGTTTTTCTTTTAATAAAAAAAGAAGAGAGAGACCGTAATGGCCGTTACGACCTATATCATAAAGGTAACGGCGGTGGCCGTTATGGCCACTGTTACTGTTATAGAATACCTTGATCCCCGATACCAGCAATAATATCCCCGATAGTGGGGAAAACATTAGTAAATAGGCAAAACTGGATAGGAAATAGGAAAAAATTCCCGAAACCTAAAAAAGTTCATTTTATGTGGGGTGTGTGTAGAATTTTGTTCCTTAGGTGATTTCGATCTATCGTGGTTTTTATTGAATTAAAGTTTAGATTTGAGGAAAAATCTTGAAGCGGAGACATGCTAGAAATGCTAACAAAAAATGCATAGAAACTTAAAAAAATAAAAAAAAATCAAATGTTAGCATGAATATATATATATATATATATATATATATATATATATATATATATATATATATATATATATATATATATCTTATTCTCATGCATTGACATGGATTTGTGGAAAAAAAATAAATAAATTTAAGTGGAATTTGGGAAAATCCTAATCTATCCATTTTTATCTTGGAAATGTGTTCTTCACAATTAATTAATGTCGAAATTTCATTCTTTGATAAGTGGTGGCCGATCTATTGTTTGACTACAATTTTATATTTATTTTGCATTAATTCTTTTTGATAGCATATGGTTTAGGCCTCTATTAAAATGAAAACTTATTATGTATGGTTGTTTGGAAAATTATCAAGTGCAAACGTTTTTGCCACAATTGCGGTGAAAACCTCCTTTGTGGGGCCACCATGATGTGTTGATGAGATCCACTCCAATCATCATGCAAGCCGTCCCATGTTTAGATGTGGGCCCAAAAATCGTGCCAATGCATGACTAAGGTGGTCTGCACCATATGGAACACTTGAGAGGGCACCTTTCCTTCCCAACTGTTCTTGCTAATGTGTCCCACCTAAGTCATGGATTGACCTAATTTTGGGCACATGGCCAAACGAGGGATTGTGTGCATGATGGTGATAGTGGATGTCATGAGCACATCATGGTGCGGGCGTGTGGCCCACGCAACTCATTTGCAATATAATTATAGTAACATCTTCTGAAGTTCCGCTGATAATTGACATCTTTGTCATGAATGCATCATGGTGCGGCCCATGCAACTTGTTTGTGCTATAATTATTGCGAAAATGTTTGCCGTAGATCATGACCCTGGTTTTTTGCGATATTTTGATTCCTAAATATATAAACATTTGTCGTTTAAGGTCTCCTGAAGTTTCATTGAAAATTTTCATCTTTTCCCCAATGTTTCCGCATCTCCAATCATCGATACATGTAACGATACTGATACTCTGAACACCAGTTCCAACCCACCCCTGAATTCGGGAAATAACCTCATTTACCCCCTCTTGGTGAAAAACCGGTATAACCACATTAATCTTTTATGGTATTCCAGTTCTACATTTTCATTTGGCAACAGGCTGAAGAAGCCCGAGGTTTGCAAATTCTGCACGTGCGTGTTGAGGCCCAACACATCAACACCAGACACACATGCCGTTATGGAACGTGTGAGATCTGGGATTTCCATCTGATGGCCTACACTACTTGGATATTCTAGCTTAAAATAAGATCACTAGCTTAAAATAAGATCACTTTGGGCCACAACATCTCAAAAATGAATGGACACAATCCTGAAGGAAAACAACAACAAAATGACAGCTGTTGACCATCTATTCAGTGGACCCATCATTAACGTAGATCAATGGCATTTGTGTGTAATTGGTACTTCAAATTAACAGCTAAAAATAAATAAATAACTACTGTCAACATACATGAGATTATTATAAATGGTGGGATTGATTTTTGGACTATGGCCAATCAAGGGGCCCACCAAATGGACGCTGTGGATAACTAGACTTGTCAGCCACATTAATGGGCTAGAAGTCAGTATTTCACTTGGTCAAACTTGCTGAATGGCTTTGTTGCTGAAGATCACCACTTGTAATGATCTAGACCATCCATCTGAAAAACCACTGCCTTCCACATTGGAACAATTGGGTGGACTGGTTGAGATACCATCCCCATGATTGATACACGTGAGATGCAACATAACCCAGTGCTAATGAATTGCACTAGATCACTCCCATCTGAGGATGCAAATTTGTATTTTGTACTCCAACCTGTAGGGGCATCATAAGGTGTACGTGACTTTCCCTATGTTCAAGATGTGTGGGACCCACCCTGATGTGCCTGTGTCAGCCAAACCATCCATCAAATGTGACCCATGTTAAGCCCAAGGCTTTAAAGCTAGCCTAATCTGAGAGAGTCCAAGTGCGACTGCCATTGTATGCTGGGCAGCTCAAACCACTTGTTTGATATTGGCACCCACGTGTACCAACATGTGGATGACTGGAGCTTCATGTGCATGGAATCCAAGGGCATGGATGGAATAATATAAAAACTTAATGTGATTACATTGTTCCCTTCAGGAGTATATGGGGTAATTTATTAAATGTAGAGGGTGGGTTGGAACAAAAATTAAATGAGGCATGGCTGGTCTGAAAAGAATAGACGGGGCGAATGGTCGTTAACCCCTTTCTTTTACTGGGTTTCTTTTATAGCGCCATCATTCCTCTCATTCTTATCAAGGTCCTCGTTCGATCTTCATTCTAGAAGATAGATGTGGACAACATAGAGATATATACTTTGTTGGACATGATTTTCTGTTGAGAAATAAGTGGACATCATACAAATATATACTTTGTTGGACGTGATTTTCTGTAAAGAAATAAGAGGATCGAACTATGTAGACACTGATATTTTGTGTTATATATGATTGAATGGAATGTTGGATGAAGAGTTTCTACCTGCTTTTAAAAGAGTATGTAAATATTATCTGCACTTTTTGTAATTTCAGGAAACAATGTGTACAAAGCTATAATGTCTTTGACTTCCTGAGGGAGATTGTCAGCAAAGTTCCCGACTTGGGAGGTTCTGATGCTGCTGGTGAGGATAGATCCATTACCAGGAGAAGGTTAGAAAAAGAAAAATATTCGGATTGTAACTGCTTTTTATTTTTTTGGAAGATGACAATTTCATTAAAACCAAACAGCAAAAACACAAGATACAGCAGAAGAAGGTGACCCTATCGTCACTCCACTGTGAATAAACAACAAGCAACAAACAACAGAGAGCAAAAGAAACAAAGAGAACAAAGCACCGGCTGACCAACAGCTAGATCACCAAAACAATCAAGTCCCAGTCAGTTCAAACAGCGGCCAGTGAGGTACCTGAGAACTCTGGGTGCACATTGACCCATCCCAAAACCAAAGAAACAAAAGAAAATTCCAGGGCCATCTTTGGGGAGTCCTCAAAAGTTCTTACATTCCTTCTATAGCCCCTAAATAATAGCGAATGGCAACAAAGCTCATAAATGTCTACCCCTCTCCGAAATGGGCTGGGAGTCCAGCCTGCTAGAACCTCAATTAGAGACCGTTCTAGTACCTAATTGAGACCTTGAACATCTTGAAAAAAATGGTCCCAACACTCTTCGGCTACTGGACAATGCAAGAGGAGGTGGTCTACGGGTTCCTCACTCTTCCTGCACATGATGCAAATATTAACAATCACCAAGTTCCACTTTTCAGATTGTACTGTTAGAATTCTTTTGGCAGTGGCTAACCAAGCAAAAGCTTGCACTCGAGGAGGAATAAGGGTTTTCCATGTCTTAACATAGGGTAAGGAGACCCATCTGAGGCATATAATCTAGGAAAAAAATTGATTTGGCTGAGAAGCAGCCGTTTGGCTCCCACTGCCAATCATGATTTAAAATAAATAATTTTTTTTTTTTTTTTTAAAAAGAGGTTACCTGATGGCCGTAACAGTAAACAGTGGTGCCCGTTATACAATTCGAGGCTGTAACTCCCAATTTGAAAGAATAAAAAAGGGGGGCTTTAACGACCGTTACAGGCCAATACATATGTTTATTTTTATTTTTTAAAAATCAACTGTTACACATAATGGCTTACGGCTGCCATTACCATTATTGATTACCTGGCTGCCAATACTTTGAATCCTCACCTGAGGTATCAATGCTAACCTCATGAAGGATACCCCTGAGAGAAGCAAATTCTCTATATTCCTCATTCAAGTCCTGAAGGAGGGGGACATTACAGACCAAGGATCCCCCCAAATACTCACGGCACTTCCTCACTTTCACATCCTTATTCACCGCAAGGAAAAATAATGATGGAAAAGCCATAGGCAGTTGTGAGTCTCCAATCCAACTGTCCTTCCAAAATCTAATTCTTGGCCCTTCCTACCATGAATCTGCACCCTTCAAATAAAATACCCACTTTTTCGCCACACTTCTATTTGTCTTATCTGACCTCTACCCATCTGGCTAATTGCTGTCCACATGGAGGAACCCATCAGGTACTCTTCCCTGTTAGGAAACTGCCCACAACCATCTGACTCCCCATATTTTCGATAGATCAACTCTCTCCATAACACCCCTGTTTCATCCCCAAACCTCCACCATCATCTTGCTAAGAGATCCCATTTTTTTTTTTTCCTTTGTTTTTCCTGACCCTGAGCCTCCCCCCTCTGGCTTTGGGACTTCTATTTCACAAGATGAAAAACTTCTCTTTGGCCTTCTCACAAAAAAATCTCTGTTGTGAAGCTTGAAGTGGAGAGCACCCAGTTAGGTTTTTTGGTGTCGGCAATATGGCTAAATTGGTTTTTGTTCTCGTTTGTCTTTTTCTTTTTCCTACAGGAAAGCTGTAGATGACGATGACAATGACAGCGATGAGGAATCAAAAAGGAGCAGGACGGTACGATTCCATCCTATAATTCTTAATATGATTGTCCATTTTATCATCTGAGGGTGCCTTTTAATGCAGTGATGAATGAATTGGATTGCAGTTATCTACCAAAGGGAAATTTGAAATTTCATTAGCAAAAAATTTTTTGTATGAAGGTGCGGACTCGAAACAGCAGTTACATTGCTTTCAAGTCAGGCTTGAGAGATGTAATTTCATTTTGAGAGTCAATGCCTCATTTTCGCTTTCCCTTGATTAACTGAATTTTTGCAGTTCAGTCACACATCCAAATGATTTGCTCAGAAACAGATTTAAATCTCTATTTTTACTAGCAGATCATGTCTTATTTTCGCTTCCCCTTGATTAACTGAATTTTTGCAGTTCAGTCACACATCCAAATGATATGCTCAGAAACAGATTTAAATCTCTATTTTTCAAGACAATGTTCAAATTGTTGCTAGATTACAAGAGATGATGTGAACTTGTTAAGAGTACTTTGGAGGAATGCTGGTTGCACACAAGTTGATGGAGCTGTGTGAAAGACGTGTAGCAAGATCCAACTACTCATCAAGCAGGCCATCGTTGTTTTCCCTGGCCCAAAAACAGGACAGTTGGGACTATCCCAAGTGCTTAATTTGCTGAAAAAGAATAGACTATAACCAGTTGTGAGACATGTTCCATTGAGCTGTTAAGATTCCGCAACTGGCCTGTGTGGTGTGCTGAATGCACAATCTGGATCTTGACATGTCTGCCATGTGTCCCATGGGAAAGCATCTGCAAGAAGTTTGTTTGTTTGTTTTTTTTTTTTCTGGATCATCTCAGAGTTCCTGTAATCTACACCGTTACAAGAAAAGAGTTGCCATCTGATCATACAGAAATTATCATTTCTGATCCCTTCTGAGTTGTTTATTGCACAAATGCTTGTATTTTTTGCACGCTTGAACACACCCTGAAAGGCTTCTCTTTTTCTTCAAATGTCATGGTTATTATTTCTACAAACACCTAAAAGGCTGTCTGAACGTGCTCTTAAATGATATTTGCAGAATGGATTTCATCTCATAGTAGGAAATAACAATATCTTACAATTCTTGTGGTATTTTTGAAAAATTCTATTGATTTACCAATGGAAATTTTGATTTTGATTTCTCTCTGAGATTTGGCAGTCAACATAGAAACTATTTGCATGGTTGTAGCATCTCGTCCATGTTTCATCATTAACTTTGCCCTTAAGAGGAAGGCTATTGTTTATTGCAGCATGAGATGGGCCACAGCAGCAGCGGTAGAGGGCGGGGGAGGGGCCGAGGAAGAGGCCGTGGACGTCCTAGTCGAGCGGCTGAGAGAGAGAGTGCCCAATATGAAAAATGCGAAGATGATCCAGACATTTCTCCTCCACACAATGACAAACAGAACCCTAATCCTGGAAGGCCAGATGATGGCATTGAAGACAAAGAATCAAAGGAAAACATAGCTAGTAGCAGCACCAATGTGATGGCACGGAACTTTGATCTGAATGTGGAGTTGAATGAGAATGAAGATGCCACTGCTGCAGCTAGGAAAGTCCCAGCGCCGGACGTCAAGCACGAGGAGTATCCGGGCTGGTCACTCTCCGACATGGACAAGATGGCCATCGACCCGATTCAGCTTGCACAACTCAACAAACGGATAGACGAAGAAGAGGAAGATTATGACGAGGAAGGATGAGACTGCAAACTAGAGGAACCATCTGATCCCCGGCCTAAGGATATGCATGCTATCCTCAATATTTCCTTTCGTACAAGTGGAGCCAGTGATTAAACATTTTCAGATCTCTGAAGTGATTAGCTTCATCGTGGATGGACTGTGCCCCCGAAATCTCCAGGATTGAAAATCCTACCCATTCATTCCCTTCTGTAGTAATCAATGGGTAGGATTATCCCAACAAGGATATTTTTGGGCCGTGGTCCATCCCAAGTCAGATCTGCCGTACCCGAGGACTTGAAGATTTTATACATGATCACAGGGCGTGGATCACATGATTCCTCATGTAAAGTATCCCTCACAGAGGTTGGTAACTCCATTCTGATACATACAATGCTATTCACCATTTTGAGACTACTGGTAGGAGCTTTTAGGGGAAAACACAAACACACAGATAGCCTATGGAGATTAAATGCTAGGAAAGGCTGGAAAGCTTTCAGCCTTCCCAGTACTTGTATTATATGCTGCTTTTACACCACTAACAAGAACAGTACTGCTACCTTTTAGTTTAAAGCATTAGACAGATCCTCCATGTGCGTGCCTGTCCGGTTGATCATTGATGGATGTGTAATGATGGCTACCATTGCCATTGTATCCCGCCACAATATGGGGATTATCTGTTGGTATATGCATGCTTTATGAGGGATTGCTTGCCATTGACTGATATGAATTCCCAACCGCTGCACTCCCCACCCACTTGCATTACGTCGCACAACTATAGGCTGTCATGAACATTTGTGTTGAGCCAACTTGGGCTTTTACACGCCTGTCGTAACGCAAAGTCATGGCTGATGGATTCTCCTGTGGGTCTGTTTTTTCTCCTCTTTTTAATTTTTTTTTTTTTGCTTTTTAGAAAATTATTATTTTCTCCCATAACCAAGGTGTTGAAAATTGTGTCTGAAACCAGCGAGTATAGCCCCATATATGATTTGCAATGTGCACAAATTTCTATACCTACCATACGGTACCACCCACCTGTAAACAATATTAGGAGTGTTTCAATCAAAATCCCTATAGGATAATCTGCATTTGGCTGACTAGGACAAGCTATGGCGAGAGCAACTCTGTGATTGGATGGTTTTGAGGAGCAGCTGCAGAAATGTGTATGGGGTGGGGCCCCATTGTGGTGTGTTGGCATCCAAGTATCCATAAAGTGTACCTAAGCAGGATAAAGGGATTCCCTGGGTAGGCAACACCACTTGATTTTGATGATTTAGGTACGCCTTCCATTTTTTTTAGGGTGAGGCCCACATGAGCTTTGGATCAGCTTGATTTTTTTTTTTTTTTCCCTTGGGTTGCATATAGGAATATCTTTGGAACCGTAAGTACTCCGAAGTATAGGCAGGTTTGGGTCTGGTCCAATTTAAACACCGTTAAAATCGGTTAGAGAATCTATTTACACACCCACATTTTTTCCTAAACCAAACGCATGTAAGGGAACCCTTTTACACACCAACGCATGTGTCAAAGTTGCAAATGCATCTGCAATATTAAAATAATAATAAAAAATGTGTGCAATATAATCTAATCCATAGGGTGTTCTTTTGCATTCTATTATTTGAATCTAAACCCGGATATAAAGACCTAACGGGTACCTGAACCTGATTGGATCTAGGTCCAGGTCTTTAAGAACGAGACGCGGACCCAGTTAGCCATGGGTGATCAAGGACCTGATCCAAATGGACCCACCCATTGACAATTTCTTCATTTTCTCCCTCTTCTTCATTCTATTATTTGATGCACTTGCGATAGTCATTAGGGACTGTTTGGAGAATAACCCAACTTTACTCGGTTGCCTAATATCGAGTCAACTCACTATCTTGGCTGATTTGACCTGACACAACTCGTCAGGCTGAGTCAATCATCTTGTAAATATGCTTTTTAATTAAAAACAAAACGAATGAGTTAAGCCCATGACCTCCGTGAAGAAGGCAAATGCTCTCAACCAGCAACAAGAGTAGCAATGGACTTGGTCAAGCTAGGCTTGACCCGAGGGAGTTTTGACGAGGCCTGCAGTGACTTTTTCCCATGGCAATCCACTTCTATGTGCTTGGTATGAAACAGATAAAAAGGAGAGAGAGCCGAGGCAGACGGTTAAGACCTGAGTCTCAAGCCCAAGTCCAAAATTAGTTTGGGTCCAAGACCAACCTGGTCTGGTCCAACCCAAAAATTGATAAAATCCCTATTCCCACTTGAATGTTCCTTATTTATCCATTGATAAAGTGGACCACAATATCACAAAGTAATAGATAATTGAGAGGAATGGAACCAACTGTATGGACTATAATATATTTGTGCAATGTGTTTATATACAAAATCAATTTGGTCCGGGTTAGGCTAGACCAGATCAGGCTTCTTTATCAGAGCAAACCGGTTCGAGTTCTCCTTCCATATCACTGTTCATTGATTGAAAAGAGTTCTCCACCAAAGTAGAGAGTGGCCTCTGACTAAGATGTTTTTAGGAGTTCATCCACCTCTATTCAATTAGAGCAACTTAAGTCTTCCTGTTTTTTCATATATCCGTGTTTTCTAGAGTCCGTGTATATTTTCATACAATCATAAAAAAATCACAAAAAACTAAGAATATATTTCACTTCGTGTTTTCCATTTCCTAGAGTTAAAAATAATAATAAAAATAAATAAATTCCAAGTTCCCCTCGGAAGCTCTATTTTCGAAGTTTTCACAATGCTTACCAAAATTTCATCACACCTAGCAATTAATATGATATGTACAGACCGCTTTTTCATCCTACACCATATTATAATCCAAGAAAATCATATGAGAAAAAGGAAGCAGAGAGTTCATTTCCAATGAAATATTTCTCAAAATTGGGAGTTTAGTGTTGATGGAGGAAGCATATATACTCTGTTGCACCTCGTGATAGGAGAAAACGGAGAAGCTAAATCTGCCTTCCGAAGAGTCAAAGAAAAGGACGTCCAAATGCCTTGTTGCAAGCTTCGCAAAGAAATCAAAAGAGGGAATTTTTTTACTTGATGATGAAGAGGATGGTTTTCTTCCCCAAAAACATGAAAGCATCCTTCATAACACACAAGTGAGCCAGCGCCACGGGAAGAAAGTTCTTCGAGCAACTCTTATCCGTTAAACTCTTCTAAGATTGTTGCAGAATTAGAGACTCTTCAACTGTTACTGAAGCCAGAAAAGAATCCCAAGTAGCAGCAGAAGAAATCATAGAAGCAGGAGGCTTCCCATAAAATCCTTGGATGACGTTGAAGATGATGCAGGCACGCTCTACCAGTGATGAAGAAACACAGATCGAACAGAACTCGTCCCACTGACGATTGTCCATTCAAAATATATGAAAGACAAACATCAGAAACGACATCAAAATCCTCAAAAGCACCAAGAGAAGAAGAAGAAATCCTTTTCAATGAACAAATCAATTTTTTTTTATAAAATTATTATTATTATTATTATTATTTTTGCAAAAAATAATGCAGAGTTTTGAAGGAGATTAAAAATAGATTTCAAAAATATGTTTGTAACATCCCAAGTCCATAATCTCTTCCCAACACACGTACATCAAGCCAAGAAAACGGTAAACACCCACAACAATATTCTTGTTCCTGCAAAATTAGCTACAGATGAAAGTACAAAGTGGAGAGAAATGATTTGTTTCTTAATACGGAGCCAATATTACTTTTTGAAAAAAAGAAAGAATGAAAAAAGAGTGGAATAATTGGCATTATTTCAAGGAGAAAATATAGTAGAGGCCATGAAAAAAATGAAGGGCACCTATGCTTTTATCGGTTGAATATTCCCATCCACTTAAAAGACAAAAGTAATTGTGGCATGTTTGATTTTCCAAAGTAATGGTAAATGCATTGCAAATATGTAATAATTACTTTATGAGTAATTACTTCATCGTTCCGAGAGTTGACTTGACTCCTACTTTTTTCAACCCTAAAATGGAGGTTGCCCACAAAGTATGTAGGGCCATCGTGATATATGTGAATTATTCACACTGTCTTTCTTTATGCTAACTGAATTTAGAGCATGAGTCAAAAAATGAGGTAGATTCAGAGTTCAAGTGGACTACACCATCGGAAAAAAGGGAATTGAACACTCACCATTAAAAACTTCTAGAGGCCACTGTTTACTTTGGTGTGGGCCACTTGAATGTTGGATTTGCCTTTTTTTTTTTTGCTCATGCTTCAAAACATCGTGGTAAAATGAATGGATGGAACGGATATATAATATAAATCACAGTGGGTCTAAAAATTTAAACTACCCGTTTTAAATCGGTTTCCAAGATAGAATTTTTGATGGATTTTCAAACGGGTGAAAGGGTAATAATTATCAATTTACAGGGTATTTATACCTGCTTTAAAAAATCAAATAGGCCTTTAATGATAATGGCTGCAGCGCGAGTTTAGCATCATCAGATAGTAAGTTATCTCCTATCATGTATATAGATTTTGTCATTAATGATTCTTTTTTATACGTAGTTTGCATATCATTATAAAACTCCATTTAGGCTATAACAATATAGAAAATTCAATGGAGAATTTTCTATAATCTTTAGAATTCCCTATGTTATAATGACATCAAAGTGATTAATCTAGTTCCTACGTTCTAATAACCTCCGACTTTGTGATCTCTATCGCTGCTTTCCATCATCTCGTCCCCAGTCAATGCACCCCATTTCTAGCACCCATCTCTAGCTAGACCCTCGTCACTCCATCCTGAGAAAATACTATTTTAGCACAAAACCCTACCTAAACCATCAACACCCTGATTTGGGTGGAAACCCTCTTCTCCATCAACCTAGACCCTATTCCCGTCAAACCCTAACCCTATTTGACACCCTTATTCTATCCAACCCATGTCTGCAGGTCCGTCCACGATCCCCATCCAAGAGGAAAAGCTTACATGCCTACGATTACTGATTCGTCTTAAGCCCCTCTTGCCGGTGCACTCTTACTCCAGAGATGGTTCAGTAGATCGTCCATGCCTTGTCTATTGTTGGTCTGTTAGGTAAATCCCTTCAGTCTCCACGGTATTTTGATTCTAATGCATCCAACCATATGACATGTATTGTCTCTTATCTCCACAATGTCAAGCCATACGTACCCAAGTCATATCCACTATAGATGGATCTCATTTACCTATTTCGTCAATTAGGTCACTATCTTTCTCCCCTTTTTAGCATCATACATTTACCTTGTCTGATGTCTTTCATGTACCAAAATTGTCTGCTAATTTTATCTCTGTGGGCCAATTAGTTCAGAATTAATACCTAGTGATTTTTTTTTTTCCTGATGGTTGTTTCATGCATGCTTGATGGTTGTTTCATGCATTATCTGTTAATAGGGAAAGTAATTATAAGGCGTAGGAGGAAAGGGTGGCTCTTCTTGCTGGACATTCTTCTGTTATCCTGGTTACTAGTTCTCTCTCTCTCTCTCTCTCTCTCTCTCTCTCTCTCTCTCTTCTTTGGCTGATATTATGCTTGCAAATAAAGTGTGAAAACTTTGGCATTGTCGCATTGGTCATCCATACTTTGATAGATTATCTCACATGTTTTCTTCTAGTA
Organism: Magnolia kwangsiensis; assembly: GCA_037074715.1. Classification (NCBI taxonomy): domain Eukaryota; kingdom Viridiplantae; phylum Streptophyta; class Magnoliopsida; order Magnoliales; family Magnoliaceae; genus Magnolia; species Magnolia kwangsiensis. The sequence goes on along the minus strand of CM073586.1, from coordinate 79,122,408 downwards.
TTATAACCAAATTGAACGTAAATAAATCTTCTCTTAATCCATCACACTCTTCATGCTGTTTATATAAAAGTAAATCTTTGCCCTTTTCTTTGAATAATTCTCATTCTACCGCATCTTTTGAGATATTATATAACTATCCCCTATTTTATTCATGTCTGGCATGCGGTATTATGTGATATTCATATATGATCTCACCAAATATACTTGGATATATTTCATGCACTACAAGTTACAAGTTTTTAATATTTTTCAACATTTCTATATTATGGTGGCCACACAATTTGAGAAAAAGATTAAGATTCTTCAATAAGATTCTGGTGGTGAATATGTCTTTTTACAATTTGAACCGTATTTATGGAAACATGGGATAATTATCAGAAGACTTGTTTAGATAATCATTAGCAAAATGATGTCGCTGAATGGAAATATCGTGATATTGTCAAAATAGTCAACATTTTAATGGTTGACACCTTTTTTCCACGTTCCTTCTAGGTAGAGGCAATGTTACATTCTGTCTATCTCATAAACCATATGCCGATAAAAAATTCTTAACAATACTAGTCCTTACTTTGTTCTCTTTGGTTCTTTTTCTCCTTATTATTAAAATTTTTTGGATATGTTTATTATATTTATCTTTTCACACATAAATGAAATAAGCTATCTCCAAATTTTGTTCGATACATGTATTTTGGTTTCGAAGACACTTAAAAAGGATATCGTTGCTATGATTCTAATACATGTCACATTTGTATTTCAAGAAATGTCATCTTCTTAGAACATGTTCTATTTCATGCTCCACTCTCACCTACTCTGAGTAATACCTTGTCTAGTTTTATAGGCCTCACTTGGGTTCCAGATATATTCTCTACTTCACATGCGCTTCTAGCTCCTTTGTAGGTTTGTCCACGTCGAGAGAGAGAAAGAAACACTTCCCTGTTATCATCCCCCTCCTGTTGCTCCACCTGCAATCGATCCTACTATTCTTGAGGTACGTTGCTCTACTAATCCATTACATCCTTCAAATCGACTCATATGCTCTATGTTTTTGTATCTACCTTATATTCTTAGGCTTTTACACAACAATGTTGGAGGGACGTAATGGCATAAGAGTTATAGGTCTTAGTGGATAATCGTACACAATGTTTTAAGTATCGACGGTATCGGCCGATTTATCCCAAGATATATCTTGTATCTCACCTGTGAGATACGAAAAACACAAGTAGCGGGATATATCCCACATGTTCGATTCAGTGAACATTTTTATTTTCAATTTTTTACTATAAATTATGTTAAATAAGTGTTAAATTGTTACAAATTCATGATATATATATTTTTAATGTTTAAGCTTCAATTTCGAGATTTGGAGGAGATAGGTCGTGTCACACCCCAGTTCTGGAAGCCCAAGTTCGCTTGACTTAGTCGCTGAGTTGGAGGTGTGACTCGATAGAGAGGAGGTAATATTACACACATAACCATAATAATCATCACGAATGGTGAACTTAATTAATTATCATGGATACAAGAAATAGTATTAATTATTTATTGGTTGATATTCAATCCAAGTTCATACATCATTATTTAAAGCAATAAATATAAAATAATTTTTTTTAATTCTTATAGCAAATCTCCAAGAGCATGCCTCTCAAAGTCATCACTCCACATGCGGAGACTCCAGTTATTTCATTGTCCTGTATGGTTTTCCAATCAAAGCGTAACAAGTAGTTGTATGTATGATTCACAAGGCATGATACAAGTGCATATACATGAATTTTAGTATGCCACATTAACACATAAACAATGTTTTTAGTTAACAACCAGAGTCATAGTTGTGCACAACATCTAGGCTGCCAACACTCATCTGACCAAGATCCATACAAGCCCAACACATGTACGAGTTTACTCACATCCTATGTGAACACTGACTTGAGATATCTCACATACCGTGTGTAACTATATAGTCTGGAAATGAAGGCAATTTCTAAAGATGATCAAACTCCTTCCCCAACCTCAAACGTAGTCCAAGGAGGATGCCCTATTGGTACCAACTCGGGTTCCATCGGGAACTCTGCCTAAGAATTTAAGGGCTAACTCGATCCTCGAGTTATCTGGTGTTTTCAAAATGATACATCAACTAAATTAAAAGGCCATTGTATACTTAAACAAATATTAATATATTATAAAAGTTAAGCAAAAGTAAGCATGTAATGTTATGCAATGCATGCGAGAAAATTCATTCGTAATAGTAACTACTTACCTATAACATCTAATCCTTATTAAATCATTTTGACCTTTTGATCATTTCCTCATGGATCTAATGACTACACTCGGGTCTATGATTCATAAAATTTATTTTTTTTTTTAATCATAGCCAGAATATAAGCATTAAGTCGATTTCGTCCTAAGCGTCCATTTTCTTATAATACTTGTAAAATTAACTAAAATTCTAAGATTGGTACATTAGTCCACTAAATCAGCCAATCAATTCCCTAATTTCTTAGATCTGAGCCGTAAATAGTCCATTTACCATGTTGCTAACCATAGATCAAAGGTATTGATTTTTATTAAGTTTGACTTAGGATCAATATATACCTTAAAGATAATTGGATGTTAAGATCCATTTGATTGGACTATTTATTTTCTTATTTTCCATAATTTTATTCTAATGGTTGTAAGACCCGACCTGAGATTTCTTGTGTGTGCCTGTGTGTGTAGGTATGCATTTCATTTCTTGTGGTTTCGCTGTCCTACCGGTCGAATTTTAACAACCCACGACCCTCGAATTATGTTTACGGTCATTTTTAAGTTTAGTCATGTAGACCCGGCTCAGATCGACCCGAGACCTATGTCATCTTATTCACATCATCGCCGCGGTTCCGATGCCGCGTCCTGTGCGTCCATCCGATGTGTAGATCATAAGTTGTAGGCATTTAATCATTTTAGCCCTTTGATCATGATTGTGTGGCCCACCTAGAGTGGTGTACACGTTCTCTAAGGTATCCCACTCCATCTACACATTTTTCAACCAACACCACCTAAACCTACATATCTTACACTACTCATACTACCCTCACCACCCACACCACCCAAACCTACCCTACCCTAGCAACATTGTTTATATCACCATAGGGTATGATGGTTTTCTCTAACCTAGGTGGAGACAACAATGATGACTCTCCCACAACTCTCTCTCCCTCTCTCTTTCTTTTAATTCTCTCCATCTCTCCCTCTCCTCTCCCACTTGCAAGCTTCTAACACTCCAGCCCCCCTTCTCCTCCAATTTTTTCTCAATCCATCCATCAAAATCACATCTCATCCCTTCAATCTTGCTTGTTTGGAGCCTTAAAAGCCTAGAGTTGGAGTTTTGGTGGAGGTCTTTGAGGTGGGTGCTCTCCTTAGCTTCATCTCTCCTTCTTCTTCTTTCCTTTCTTCCATTCCTTTTTGGTACATGCATGAAAGCATATAGGGCCCACCAATCCATGGTGGAGGCCTTATATGGTTCTTAGGATGAAGGCCAAGGGCCTAAATCCTTCACAATCGATTCCATGGAGGTCCATTTTCTATAGACCCACCATGATGATCTCCTCTTATTTCTTACATCTCATGGGCCACCTATGCCTTTGCATGTATGTAGGGAAGGGATCCCTACCATCCAACAACTTATTTTGATGTATCTTGGCTTGCATATAAGTGTTTGATATAGTGATGGTGTGAATTTGTGTGTGGGTGGTCCATTAGTGGCGGGACCTCCCTCCTATGACCGAACTTGCTCCTTCTCTGCCTCCTTTCCCTTATATTCTTTTGTACATTCTCTGATGATATGTGGCCCACCAAAGTAGGTCAGCAACATCCCAGGCCCCCAGCAAGATGGGACGTTTAAGCCCATCTTGATTGGATGTCCAGGCCTAATCATGCATATATGTTTGGATGGCCTCTAAAATGGATTTTCATGGAGGCTTGAGAGCTCTGATGGGTTTGAAATTTTGTGAACCTATCAGGATGGACCCCACATGAGGAATCAGGGCTATGGACCCATTATTTATTTGCATGAGCTGAAATATGGACAACCTATGTTGCTGTCTAGATTTCAAGCCCAGTTGGAGCATGTGTTTTGAGCTACTGTTTAGACCTATTTACATGCATTTTTATCTCAAATTTCTTTAGGAGTTTTGTAGTATGTGGACCCCACTTTGATGTGGTATGGGGCCCACACCCTACCTCTCATGTTTGAGGCCCATGGGTTAGGCCAAAGATGGCTAGCTGTCTAGAAATTTCTGGACGGTTCAGTAATACAGTATGGTGGAAAACACTATATTCATCTGACTTTGTGTAAGAAGTGGGTCATCCCAGTGGACCTCACTTTTTGTCCAAATGTTGGGTCACCTATTCTCCCAAAATTTCAAGGGTTTGGGTGGGTTTAGGCCCACTCCATGTGGTCCCAAACATAGGGATAGTTATAATTTCAGCAACATTTTACTCGGGACAAATTGTAATTCTGAATTTAATTAAAATACTTCTGGGTATCCAAAAATTATAAAAATTTATAAAGCGGTGGCCAACCCATGGTAGGATCCACCTATAAATATTTGGGGCCAATGGACCCCTGTGCACACTGTGGCAAGGGTTGGACCGGCCTACCACGTTGGGATGTCCAAATTAGACAGAATTTTCTGGATAGACTGTTTTCTTTAAATTAATTAAAATATGTTTAGTCATTCAAAAATCATTAAATTTTGTAGAGATATGGAACACCCATGGAAGGACCACCCTGCAAAAGTTCAGGGCCATCGGGCCTCTGTATCGACCGTGGTGCGGCCTGGAGTGGCCCATCAGGCTGGGACTCCCAGGCTGGGGCGTCCAGCCTTGGTTGGCCGACCAGGCCACTTCATGGGCCCACCTTAATGTATTTTATATCTCACCATTCATTCATGTGGGGTCAATAGGGGCAGTGATCATCCTCCCTCTGTATTTTTCCAATTTTGGAGCCCCTTGGATGAGTTTTTGGGCAAATATCTAGGCCCATATGGCATCTATGGCTGCCTACACATAGGATGCCCAACCCATTGGGCTGCTGCTGGACGTCCAGTCCAGCAGCATGGCCCATTTGATTTTATGTCCCATTTACTCCTTTCATCTGGTGGACCCCCCGTGATATGTACGGGTCAGCAGGAACTAAAATAAGCATATAATTTAATTAATTTTTTGAATTTTCAGCAATGCCAGATTGTGGGTAGGCTGGAATTCCAGCAATAGGCCCATGGTTGCTCCCCATAAATGGATGTTTTGGGGCAGCATGGTCTACCAAATTTAAGAATATTGTTACACATATCTGGCCCCATTTTAATTAGATTTTTGGGCTTAATTAGTGCATATTTAAAGGCCCATTCCAATTGGATTCTTATTGGACTAGACTTCTAGTTAATTGTTGGGCCTTATAACCTTGGTTGGGCTGAAACTTTTGATAGGCCTATTGGACCCTTGGGGCCTATATTTATCATACCATTGTGATGGGTTTTATGGGCCAAATACTCAAGTAGTTAGGCCCTTGTTTGCCCACTAAAATAAATCCATGCTTGGGCCGAGATGTGAGGCCCAACTTAGTTGTGTTAACCATAAGGATTACCCATATGTTGGAATAATGGGCTGCCCATTAGGCCCACCACAATGAGTGGACCCATGACTTTTATGGTTGGGCCCAAACCTTGCTTGAGGGCCCACCATGTTGCCTATGCATTGGGCTTACTATATGGCCCACTAGGCCATGAATTACTTGGGCCTTGGACTTTACTTTTATGCATAGCGAGGTGCCTTTTGGGACCCAGTTGAGGTTGGATGTCCTCCTTGGTGGCCCTAAGGTAGGTCCATAGGGTTCCTATAGGTGGTTGAAGGTCCACCTTGGGCACTTGATTAGGACCACTTCTTCCTTAAGTTTATGACTCTCTTAGCTTGTGGGACATCCTAAAGTATTGGGCCACCACTAGAGGACTTCACTTCTCCTTAGAGTACTCGTCTAGGTATCTAGACCTTGTCCCTCATTGAGAAGGAGGAATAAATATTATACAGGTAGTGCACTTACTTCATTGTGACCCATATACATCATTTGTGTGAATTGATTACATTGTGTGGTGGTCATAGAGGAATGGAGTTCCTCCCATTGTGCATATTGGGTGCCTGAAGCTTGTGCATGATCTGTATGTGTGACTCATACATTGACATCGTATTTCATGATGATACCACCCTTGCTTCACCAGGGCCTTGCCTCCACAGGGAATTTTATAGATAGTCGTATGTGTGGACACCAGAAATATTACTTGAGCATACCAGGTGCATAGGATGCCCATGGGTAAATTCTCAAAACTTCCATGGTACCAAGGATTTGCCCCAATGTCGTGACCAAGTGAAAATTATGAGCGCACGAGGGCCTTATACCATTAGGCCGCGACTCCCACTATCGTATAGTTGGTTGGATAGGAGTGTGGCATTACTCGCCTGACGTAAGGAGGCATTGCTAGGCTAAGTCTGACAAGCTCATAAATGGGTCCACTACCGTCAAGCCATATTGTTGATTGGCTGTCCAAATGCGGGTAGTGAGGTCTCTTACGCTCGTTTGACTGTGCAGGGTCTATAGAGCGGTAGTCATCCAACAGTGTAATGGACCCCCGATGATTTTCTTATGATTGAAAATGTATTTATTATGTGGATTGAAGATGAGTACTGACATCACTTTGCATCACATTCGCATCGACTGTATAAGCCCCTTTTTTGTATCGCCTTGGTAAGGCGCCTAGTACTCATTGCATCGTATTTATGATAAGTCTTGGTAAGGCTGGTGATATTATCATTGAACATGTTTTCCTTCCTATACCTCCTGCTATTCTTCTATACACTATTGTCATACACTTTCACTACCCTCTAAGCTTCTATAAGCTTATGCATGATTGATGCGTGCAGGAGATCCTAGGCAGGCGTCGTAGTTGTAGAGCTTGGATTAGAGCCGAGCTTAAGGACCCTAGTGTTGTAGACTTTTCTCTCTTTCTTTTATTATCTTATGTATCCCCTTTTGGACCTTATGAAAGCTTGTAAAAGTTCAAATTCTTAGTGAATTTTGTGATGTGTGCCTTTGTTATTCTTAGATATACTTGTTATGATCTTGGGTATACTCATATTGAAAATGATTATACTGTTATAAAAATATTTCTTATAGGATCATGGGATCAGAACCTGCCTCAGGAGCCGAGAATGGGGTAGTACAGAGGCTGATGCAGCTAGAACCGGCCATTGGTTCCTTGTGAGTCCAGTTACCGAGTCTGGGGCGTAACATGGTCTTGATTAATCTTTGATCAGATGATCCGATCTAACATTAGATTAAGTAGATTTTTTAATTTTCTTAAATCTAATCTCTTAATTGTTTTATTAGACCTTTAATCAATTGTTGGATTGGACTTAATCGTCGATTTAACTGTACAGATCATTATTATTATATTTTCTCTAATTTTAACAGTCTGGATATATATTTATAAGATCTTCAGTCCATATTTACACTTAATAAATAAGATCTCTAAAGGTATGGTTACTTTTATGTGGGGCCCACCTTTATACTAAGTGCTTGTGATGGATTTACCACTTACAAGATTATAATATAACACAAAATATGAGAAATATAAATGATTTAATTTGATAGATATGATCTTGTGGTGGGGCCCACTTTTAGATGTTATTAATATTTGGGGCCCACCAAAGATCATGGTCTGGGGGTCAAAACACATATCTAGTTATTTTAAACAACCTAACCGACTATTCAAATATCAAAGTTGAGATCAATCAGCCATGATAGTTTGGTGGGGTCCACTTCCTAGGCATTCTTAACATATGTGGCCTAACACACGATCAATTGATGATCTTATCATGATTAACTAATAGTATATAAAAAGTTCCCATAAAATGATTCACCCTATTTATCAAGGTTTGTGGTGGGAGCCATCTATGGAATGCATTTAATATATGTGGGGGCAGGGCCCACCTCCACATCTTAAGGTAAAAGTTTCACATCAGAACAATATTTTAAAATTAAACTTTATAGCTAAGCTTAGTTACACATAGGTTTATTACTAATCATCATCAGATCTTATGGCAGAGTCCCTTTAGAGAATGTCAATTTTCTTTTATTTTGGCCCACCATAATTCTAATGATGAGATCCTACAATCAACTAATTCATTTATATTTTCAAAAATCATAAAAATAAATAAAAATTCAAATCTAGATTAAAAAAATCCACATGTACAAAATCTTATAGAAAGGTGGTGCCCACCCTTACCATTCATTATGTTCACACATGGGGTGTGAGGCAACGTGTGGGGTACCACGCATGTTGACCTCATGGTTAGCCCATGGTTCATCTCTATTTTACAATATGTGGGGTCCACTTGAATTTAATCTAAAACATCTAAGAGATATAATATTAGAGCACTCTTAATATATGATTTGAATCAGAATGTAACCTCTGAGAACTTCTCTTTTCATCTCTCTCTCTCTCTCCCTCTCTCTCTCTCTATTTTAAGTGTGAGTGGTTTGACATGCTTTATATAGAGGAGTCAAAGCCCTTTTGCATTAATACACATGCATGACAGACACATGATAAACAAATAGTAAGCACATGTAACTCTCATCTTAATGGTGTGAAGTAACGAGGAAATGTTTTAGGGTGGATGAGGGTACAAACAATATGTGCATACATGTCATGGAGATATGGATCCCATAAGTACAATCTCCTTGATCTAAGCGTATGATTAGATTATTTATACCTTATGTCCTCTTGTAAAAATGATTTCTTGATTAAATTGACCATAGTTAATTATGAGGAAATTGCAAGTGTTTGTAGAGGTAGTGGTTTACCAATTATTATACATATTCGTTCATGTGAAGTAGGGTGTATTAATTGAGTGTATACATGCCACGATCGTATGAGCCATACCAAAAGTTTCTATTTCTAATCATTATATCAAAATGAAGTTTTTATTACAAAGATCATGGGAAAATTAATTTCAAGGTAAACAAAATAAGTATATAATACTACGAGCCATGCTTAAATGTATGGTTATGTGGATAATTTCTATGATTTTACACATGCTAAAATAATTTAAAATTATGGTCTTGAAAATATATTAGAGTCATGAAATAAGAAGTTAGTATACTTTGCTAAGGTGTATAAAACATGCTAAAATTGACGGTCCAAGAATTCTTAGCCTTAAATATCAAATTTTTATCCTTATTCAAGTCAAGATTTTCATATGACATAGTTAATATTGTGTCAAAGAACATATTAAACTGTAGTTTATGGAAACATCAAGTGGTCCAATGAGCAATTCTCAAGATCTTGATGATACATTAGTCAAATGATAATTTTAACGGTAGATTTGAAAATCAATTAGTTACTATTCAATTTAGATAATTTGGATCAATGATTCATGGTTTGAATTGGTAATCCAACGAACGTATTGTCACAGATCTTGGTTTAAATGATTTAAATGACCCACTTAATGATCGGTTATGATTAAGTGATTGGAAAAAAAATATTCCTCAAAATTGCTAGTATATTACAAGCCAAATTGCAGAAAAAAAATATCTTAATTTCTTGCAAATCGGTTGCAATATTTGTGTCCAAACATAAAATCAAACATTTGTAACCTGATTTAGTGATTCTTATTTTTCTTTTGAATGTATTGCTTGTATTTTGACATGTCTTTTTTACGTTTATAAATTATATTAATAGACTTTTAATATACTTGCATCAATTCAATTAGACAGTGCATAGATTAGTACCGCATACAAAGAAAACCTATTATGTGCACTTGTTTTTTTGTAATGTTTTGATTTATAAGTGTGTATTGATGTCTTTTTTAACAATCATTGAAGTTTCATTGAAAAATTCGACCAATTTCCTATTTTTTCCTCATGTTTCTAACAACAATGATACATTATGTAATACATCTGATATATCCCACGCATAACCGATACATATTTGTATCCCAAGGTTGCAATACATAACGCGATGTCAAAATTTTGAACACTGATCATACATGAGATTGCATTCCATGTCCACTTAGCTAACCAGTGATTGGTAATAAATGAGTGTACTCCATAAAGCTCAAATCAGATGGCTCTCTTGAAAGATACAAGGCTCGTCTCGTGGTCCAAGGATATAAACAAGAGTATGACATTGAGTATGAGGATACCTTCACCCTTTTAGCCAAAATGAAGACTGTCAGAACTTTTATTGCGGTTGCTGCTACTTGTAGTTGGCATATTCAACAAATAGATATAAAAAATGCTTTCCTTCATGATCAATTACAAGAAACTGTGTACATGGCTCAACCTCATGCTTCCAACAACATTAAAAAAGATTTTCTATGCCGACTTTAGAAAGAATTATATGGGTTAAAGTAAGATCCTCAAGCTTGGTTTCAACGATTCCATGAAGTGGTGATTGGAGTAGGCTTTATCCAAAGTGGTCATGATCCATCTTTATTCGCACGACATTCCTCTCATGTTATTATGGTTCTATTGGTTTACGTTGATAATTTGCTCTTGATAGGGAGTGATACAACCAGAATCACCGAGCTCTAGGAGATTCTTCTGTCATCATTTCACATGAAGGATCTGAGGCCACTCACCTACTTCCTTGGATTGAAAGTTTCGTGTACAAACCTTAGTATCCTTGTTAAAAAAAAAATAAAAAATAAAAAATCAGGATCTCATCAATATAGCATAACTTTAAGATTAAAGGACAGTTGAAATTCTGATGCAATTAAATGTCCAATATGGTAAACAAGATAGTGATTTGTTGGAGCGCCTGACTCTCTTTCGTCATCTTGTTGTAAGTCTCATTTACCTAATGATGACCAGACCTAACATCACTTATATTGTTCAAGTGGTTAGTCACTTCTTTGGCAAATCTTGTACCTTACATATGACTGTTGTCTTGAGGATCATCCGCTACTTGAGAGGCACCATCGATCAGTCCTTATTTTTCTCGTCAACATCATCCCTTTGACTAGTTGTGTATGCAAACGCTGATTGGGCTAGTTTTGCTAGTACATGAAGATCAACCATTAGGTATTTATGTTTCTAGACACTTCTATTATCTTTTGGAAATGTAAGAATCAACTCACGGTATCCAAGTCTAGCACAGAAGCTGAGTATCGATATATGTCCTTCTCGTCTAAGTGAGGTCATTTGGTTATGAGGCATTCTTTCTGATTTTAATATTTAGGTTACTGCACTAACTCTACTCAATGTGGACAATGCAAGTACTATCCACATTGCTTCTAATCCCATTTTTCATGAGCGGACAAAACACATTGAGGTTGATTGTCACTTCATTCAAGAAAAAAAATTCAGTTTGGGATTATTTCACTTCCACACGTGGCGTCTTAGGATCAGATTGTAAATATTCTCACCAAGACTATGATAGTCACCCGCCACTCTTTATTAGTTCACAAACTATTGTTTGTTAATCCTCCACATCAATTTGAGAGGGGGGTGGATAGCAAATCATGGACTACCATGTATATTTATTTTGTTATTAATGATTCTTTTCTATATAGAGTTTGTATCATTATAAAAGCCCCATTGAAGCTATAATTATATACAGAAAATTCAAGGGAGAATTCTCCAAAATCTTTAGAATTCCTTGTGTTATCATTATCATACTCAAATAGGCTTGGGCCATGGACAATCAAGAAAGATATGATGTTGTTATATATTGACTGTAGAAACAAAGTTCTTCGAAGAATCCCACCAATCTTCAAAATGAAGGAAAAAAATCAAAGCAAGGATTCATTCATAACAACAATCATATGACTATAGCTGAAGTTACAGAGAGAGAGAGAGAGAGAGAGAGAGAGAGAGAGAGAGAGAGAGAGAGAGAGAAGAGAGAGAGAGGAGTTAAGTATCTAATGTCAATTCATGAAACTACCTATCATCATATTTCTTCTCGGCCAAACTAAGTTACTGGAAAAATAGTATGGAACATCCACTAGAAAAATAGGATGCTGACTTCACAAAAGCTTATGTCCTAACATTACACAATATTCATGTCCAAAGAAAGGTCATTAAACACAACAAATAAAATGAAAAAGAAATCCTTGAACCCACGAATAAATTTAAGAGCTACTAAAAAATATTAATTAGACCATCCCAATCTAATTATTTGTGTCACTTTTTTTATTCGCAACCATAGAAAGTATAAAAAAGGAAAGTGCCAATAGTAATCAATTATATCCTTCTAAATAATGGCACACTGGATATCAAGTGGCTATTGTCAAACAAAGAATAATTAATAAAGTAGGTCGTAGAAAGGAAAGTGTTCTGAATATTTGACTACAGGTCAGGCCATCATCAAATAAGAATTAAAGAAGATAATATCTACAAGACAATATTTTTAATGCTGGATGGACCATTCAAATGACTAGCCATGCTATTTGGATTAAAGAATACTCCAACATAATTTATATTGGTTGTGGACCCCATGTGGTGGAACCCACTGGAGTGCCCACATGCGTGGCGAGTATAAAATTAGCTTATATGTTTTGATTGAGTCTAAAATTAGCTTGCATATTTTGGGCTCCAAATTCAACACCTAAAAGACTAGTCGACATAAGATTCTTGCATTAATATTGGGCAAGATTTCATGTTAAGATTACATGATGATCTCATTACTATATTTAGAACAAGATGCCATTGCAATACATGTTTTAAAAAATGATATCTCTTAGGGCCTAATTATTTTGCCCATTTCTTTGGTAATCTAAAGGAATTGTGTCATTAGTACAATCTTACCACTACCAAATCAAATATGAAAATGGTTAGTCAAATGCAAATGTATTTTGGATATAAGTAATTTATAATCATTACTCCTTTTAATGTAATTACCGTAAAAATCTTGATTTCAAATTGTGATATCAATGCATTTTTAATGATTTCACATTAAAGTAACGTAAAAATGTCATTGTTATGATTTTATTGTTAATAAACTAAATAATGGAACTGGCGGTCAAATGCAGTTATTGTCAGAAGATAAGTAGTTTATAATCATTGCACATTTTCTTACCATTACTATGGTAATTGGTTAAAAAAACATTTCCTTAGAGATTTTTTATTTCTCTTATATAGGGTATGACAACCTTTGCACCACCATTAAACGAGGGTCATCCAACCTTTGTTCATCATTGTGTGGGCCTCCATCATGGTCAGAATTGTTAGAGGTGCTCTAGTAGAATGCACAAGTTTGGAGTTTGTTTAGGTCATCAATGCAAAAGTAATATGATACGTTGCTCGGTTCGAGTTCGCTTCCACCAAATTGGTGTTCATGTGATCAAACATTGGATATGCCACTACCAACAATTTCAAAGGATGATGGATACCATTTTTTTGTCCTTGCTCAAAATTTATTGTTAACTATACAGATGATTTGGTTGTGTTTTCTAACAACATACAGGATTATCTCAAGCATTTATAAGAATTCATGCAACTCATCCAAGAACATGGAATTGGTCTATCCACATCAAAAGAAAAATTCAAAATTTTTATTGAAGAAGTTGATTTCCTTGAAATAAGACCATTGAAGGTCCAAATCCAAATGCAACCTTGTGTGCTCTAGGAGATCAAAAGGTTTCCAATAAGTTCACTAACAAATCACAATGTTAGAAGTCTTTCAATGTGTTAACTATAGTTGGGACTTCATCCCTAAAAAAAAAAAAGGAAAAATGGCTATGAAAATCAATTGAATCATAACGGTATAGGTGGACACCAGAAGCAACCAAGGAAATCATTAAACTCAAATAACTAATAACAAAGCTATCATCACTACAGCTGGTATATCAAGGTCCATTTTTCTTAGCCACAAATGCCTCCTCAGAAACATGAGCGGCAATATCGCCAAAGAAAGAAGAAAGAGAAAAAAAATTATGCCTATGCAAAAGACAATTCAAAGATTTTGAGTTCAATTACTAGCCTATTGAAAAAAATTAATGGTTGTTAATGGAGTTCAAAAGTTTCACACGTAGTTATCCTTTGAACTAATTCTAACAAACCTCATAATGAAAAAATTGATTAGCAGTCTAAAACTATAGTGGCTTGTATGGTGGCAATTTCTATTGTCATAATATTCCTTCACTATTCAGAGTTTTAATACCGAGAAAAGCTCATCTTCTAGATGCGCTAACTCAAGAGATGAAAATGATGAAGTCACAATCTGGTTTTAATGAAAGGAATTTTTTTATTGATAATCATTGCAATTAAAAACTCCCCAAGATTTAGGTTTTATTAAAAAATTAAAACTTTCTTCCCTAGTTTAAGCTCAATCCAAGGAGAATATCCAAGCACTTGTTTTTTTACTGACATCATCATGAATAATTAGTTGTCTGGTGAACAATGTTAAATGGTCTAGAGTTAAAGGAGAAATAATTGACTGGTTAATAGCGAAAATAGATATTTAATGACATTCTCTTAATAAGGAGGCAACTCTATGCAAAAACTATATCCAGGGAATATTCTTATAACATCATTCTATAATGTTCTTGAGAACAAGATTTATGTAAATAATTTCAAAGAATAGATTTCATAGATGAAAATACCATCAAACACTACAAAGATGAAAACTGGTCAAAGAAAGCAACAACAATGGATGCTCAACAAGCCTCCATTAGATGGAAGATCTAACCTAAAGAATCTGCAAAAATAAAAAAATAAAAAAATGCATGAAAATAATAAAAGAATTTTGTGGGCTTTACTAGGAAGAATATAAGAGAATAATTGAAGGATAGTAGAGAATCTCTAAAAGAAGCATTATAGAGATCTTCACGTAAAGTTTGTCCTTACTTATGTCTTTTTATGAGAGGCATCATAATTGTAAGATGCCAAAGAGAAATGTGATGTGTTAAAGTGTATCATGTTGTAAACTCTTTAGAAACCAACCCATTGTATTATTAGTGGTTTCTGAATAGTGGGTCAGGATTGATAGGGATTTTCTCCTCATTGTTGGGTTCGATGAAATCGAACTAGCTTCAATATCATAAAAAATTGTCAGGATTTTTCACCCCTGGTCACCGGACAGTTCTGGTCCAGTTTCGATATCATCGAAGGACCTTAGATGATATCAAAGGTTGTCATTGAAGGACCTTTGATATCATCGAAGAGTTACGCAGATGCGATTGTAGAAACGCAGATTCTGTGAAATTTGTTTCTTATTTTGATTCTACCTCTTTCTATTCTTATATAAAGGGGTGTATGCAGGATTGGGGTGTATTCCAGGGTATTCTAAGGCTTCCTAAAGGTACTCTAAGAGGGCTTAGGACTATCAAAGGTGAGAGAGAGAGAGAGAGAAAGAGAGAGAGAGGAAGCTTGTGGAAGGGAGATTCTGCTCGTAGAGGTGATCTACTTCGCAGTCCACGTCTCAGATCTTCTACGCCCTCGTGATCGGTGAGATCTCTCCATTTTTCTTTTATCTCTTATTATTTATCTACTCCTGCGTGAGTGAAGAAGGTTTGATCCAAGCGGTGTGTGCTTGTGATTAGTTGTAATGTTCTGCTTTATAGTTGATTGTTGATCTGGACGAGGTCTCGTGGTTTTTACCTCTTTGAGGGTTATCCATGTAAAATTCCTTGGTGTCGTGTGGTTTATGCTTTGATTTATTTCATTGCTTTATTATCCCATAATTCTAGTTTATTTTGGAAGGCTAGATCCCAAGGTTTTGTGCAAGGCCCCCAACAAGGATTTGAGTTATGTTGACTCCTATATATCTTTAAGTCTTTTCTTATTGTTAGTTAGATCTTACATGTCTTTAGAGTTCTTTTGCTTTTCAGAAACCAACCCATGGATTTGTAAGGTGGTTTTTAGTTTATATTGGCTATTTATAGCCCATTTCTCAATGAGCAAGACGAAGCACATATTCTGAGAGAAAAATAAACGGTATAATGACCCCCTTCATGGAGTTTGAAATCTCCCTTTTGAAGAATGTTTTAATTTTTGCCTCCATTACGTGCTACCATAAGTGGGTAGGCATGAAACCTTACATGTAGCTCAATCTAACAGGTAAGAGTGTAAAGTCTATTAGATATGGGCTCTTCTTAAGTAAATGAATGCCTAGTAGTTAGGTTAATAGAGACAACAAAGCTCTCCTATAAGTTTGAAGATCATCCTAGCCGTATGATGAATCTTTGAGTCTAGCTAAAACCAATGGTCATGGTACAATCATTAGTTTTGACTAGACTCAAAGACTCCTTGTACACCCATGCCAAACTTTAGACTTATTGGGGAACTTCATTGTCTCTAGTGGGGGTGCACACGGGTCGGTTCGGTCCGATTTTGGGGTGAAACTGGAACCGAACCGATCCTAACGGTTCTGCAACTATTGGAACTGGAACCGGACCGTTAGCCCCCTAGAACCAAACCGGAACTGGACCGTGAAGAACGGTTCAGTCCCGGATCGGATTCACTGTTCCATGCAATAATCAACACCAATCAGGGGCACTAGGGGAGTCAAGTCACAAAATGGTATCCATGCAGTAATCCTTCGGTTGCAAAACCAAAGCATTGAAACCTATTTTCCATGATGTACAATTGGTTGAAAAGAGGACCCTCTTATATAAACCGCATCTTGATGTAAAAACCAGCCACCTTGACTTCCGACATTAGGAAAGTAAGAACAAAACTAGATCATAATGTTTTTCAAGGAATATGTCCCTCCTTCGCTAACAAACCTTGACGTATCACAACGGTCCATTTTCTAAAAACTTTAACCAAAATACACCTAATTGATTGCTGTTTCTTTAGTTACAGATCATGCTGATTAGAAGAAACCCATCTCATTCATGATAATAGTTTGGCAACCCATCCTTCCTGTTGCAGAACAAACCATATAATTGGATAATGAAACTAGGCAAATTAATATCTGTACCACAGATTGGTTTTATGGTTCGGATCTACGGTTCAGTTAATGGTTCATATCAACGGTTCGGTTTGGTTCAATAGGACCCTAAACTGGAACCTGTCCATAATCAACAGTTCAGAAAATTTGGGAACCGGAACCAGACTATTAGCACCTTAGAACCGGACCAAACCGGACCGATCCAACGGTTCCGGTCCAGTAACACGGTTCCAATGGTTAAATGTGTACCCCTAATCTTTAGTAACCTAACTACTATGTAAGGAGAGCCCGCATCTAATAGCTTTCACACTCATACTAACTAGATTGAACTAATAATCGATATGTACTTCTCTAAGATGCCTATCCACTCAAGATAACATACAATAATGGAAAAATAAAAAATAAAACTCTTTTAGGGAAAGATTTTTAACTCCTTAAAGGGGTTTATTACACCTTTTTCTTCTTCTTCTTTTTTCTAAAAAAAAATTTCTCTACTTTCTCTACTTTACTCAAAATTTTCCTATACAAATTTGAAAACTACCTTACGAATCTATGGGCTAGTTGTTGGAAAGAAAAATGACTCTAAGGACATACAAGACCTGACATGAAAATAAGAAAAGATTTAAAAGAGATAGAAGACTTGACATGACCCAAACCTAGATTCACTATTTAGAAACCACTTATAATACAATGGGTTGGTTTCTAAATAATTTGCAATATGACAAACTTTCACACATCACACTTTTCTTTGATATCTAACAATTATGATGCCTCTCATACAAAAGGACACAAATAAGGAGAAACAACTTTATATAATGATCTTTATAAATAACTTTATATGATGATCTCTATAAATATATCTTCTCCCTTTAGATATACTTATTTTGTTCTTTCTTTTAACATAATTAGCTCACATTGCTTTAAGATATGTAGACCATGAAACATGTCTCTGATTTATTTTGGAGCCTTGGAAGGACATTAACAAACATAGGGTCCTTGTTTTTTTACATGCGAAGCACAATCCTTCTTTCTAGGAATCTTTCAGATTCTTTTTTCTTCAGAAAAAACTTTAAGGCTGGAATTGATGTCTTTGATGAGTTTTTCAAAATCCAATTTTCTTGAATTTTGATTACTTTCTAGCTAAGGAAGATTATTATAGATTTTTTATTAATTTTCTGCAACTCTTGCTTTGTACTTATATTTTAATACAGTTTTATGAGCTCTTGACAAACATATTTAATGATGTCTGCAAAAGCAAGAGTGTTGACTAAAATATTTTTTGAAGACAACATTTTTTTCCAGTAGTGATACTAGAAACATCATGTTGATTTTTGGCGTCTAATGTAGCCCAAAATAATTTACTTCTTTTTGCATATTCTTAAAAGAATTCAAGTTATTTAGTCTTATTTTATAAAGAAGAAGTAAATCAGTTGGATGTTCATGTGTTGTTGATGCTGCAAACCATCGCAGAAGCTTTGTATCAAGTTTATATAATTTGACTTCTATTATAGCCCTTCTTTGTTCATTTGTTAGGTATATTCACCAATACTTAAACTTTTTCAACCATCATGGTGCAAATGTGTTTAAAGAAATATGCATTGTTGGCCTTTTCTTATTTCTTATACAACATTCGTAATTGTTTTACCCAAATAATGATGACATATTCAACATCTTAAGGAGTATCATTAAGATGTTTCAACACTCGGTCAAGGGTTCGAGTATCCATAGGTGGTGAAATTCCACTAGCGTGAGTGTGTGGGGTGTGTATGCGTGTGTTAAAAATAAATAAATAAATAATCAAAATATTTGATCCTATCGAGATCATTACTCCTTTAATGGGCTTAGCTTTCATCATATATCTTGTCATCCTGATTTTTGAAGATGAGCTTTTTCTATTGTTTTTAATATCTAAGAATATTTGTCTTCTTTACTGGAGATAGTACAAAAGCCATTCTAGCTTATTTTGATGCCTTCTTCCTCTTGCTTTCTTGTATCTTTATGAGTTTGTTAAAGCTTTGTTACACTTGTCTTAGTTGCTTTTTAGTGGATGGGATATGCTTCCTTTTTTTGTGGAAAGCAAGAAAATATCCTTATTTCTTCTAAAAGGGCACACAGTAAAAAAAAATATAAGAAAAAATATAAGTGGGCCCACACCTCAGGCTAAGGAAGAAGAAAAGAAAAAGAAAAAGAAAATGCTCACACTCTGGGTAGGGGGAGCAGGGCAAGACAAGAGAAGCTAATAATAAATAGCCTCCCTTAGTAGGCACAGATGCTCACACTCTCGGGAATTACCGAGGCCAACTTAGATGAGGCAATGATCCAAGGGAGGCTATTAGTGGGGCAACCACAGTCTAGATAAGAAAGACCTTTTGTGCCTGGTAACAATCTTCATCACTCTCCCAATGAAGGAAAGCATATGATAAAGGTACGGGAAAAGAGCCACATACTCCAAGACAAAACGAAAGGGTCATGAATGGCCGTGCAACGGTCCTCATTGTGAACTTCAATAAGGATACCTGAAATCATAACAATGGTGATAGAACTCTTGATTATGACAAGCCATAACTAATGTCATAAGCCATTCAAATTCAAAATCATTTCATATTTTCTCTCCTTCAAAGATGTAACCATACCATAATTTTCTCTCTTTTTCAAATTCTTATTTAACAGATCAACCATTCTTTACTTTCTTTTAAGTATCCCATATAAACATGGATCTTGGGCTTGTGTATAAATATCATGTTAAGTGAAATGAAAATATAACAATTCTTACTCAGAATTCAAGAGAAGTCTAATAAGGCCATATAAAGAAATGAAAGGGCTCTTACCCTAAGCTCTTGACTATCAACCTCAAAGATGGCTCCCTAGATGATTCTTGAGATAGGTGAGAAGCAAAGGAGCTTAATCTTAGTGTTACTAATATCAACACAAGCAATGGACCAACAAAGGCCTGGGTCACCCGAGGGGATTGAAACACTAAAAGTAGGGATGGTGAATAATAGTTGTTAAGCACAAAGCCATAGAGGTGTTTATTGAAGAACTCATTACAATAGAAGCTCCTAATACAAATATAGTACAAGACCTCACCTCCTCAAGAATACACCTAAAAAGAAATTCTTTTAAAAGGGACGTGGAATTAAATTAGTGATTGTTACACTCTCTCCAAATATGTCGCACGAGAGCTAGGAAACTGAACTTGCATAGTAAGATGGAAAGAAGGTTAATACCTCTATGAGGCTATTGATAACAATATGGATAGAGGGAGAGCAATTATAGGGAAGATTTTTTTATTTTTTATTATTTTTTAAAGAATTCTCTCCAAAACCCGACAAACATAAGAGAAATTCAAAAATATGTAGTCAATAGTTGGTTTTCAAAGGACAAGGCCAAAAGAGGTAATGACACTCATTAATATATTATGCATAATCAACATATCTTTTGTTTTAAGCATATCTAGGAAGACCATCCAAGTAGTGATAGAATGTATAGGAATGCTTAATTTGAACCAAACAATCTGCCCAATCAACAATGTTATACAAATGGTGATAGACAAGGATTGCAGAGTTGAAAGAGATTTGACTTTTGGGGAAAATGGTCTAGAGAATCTCATCCCCAGTCGGCACAGGGGAAATTCACCTCAATTTCCAATAAAGATAGGCGAGGATGGGTAGGGAGTTTGCCATTCAGATTTTTGAATAAAGGTGCATAACTTTTTATCAGGATCCATACCCAGATATGAAATGACTTTATCCCATAGCGATCAAATAGGCAGTAATCACTAAGCCAAGAGTCATACTAAAAGGTCGTAGAATTTTCAGTTCCAATTAAGAATTTGATATACCTTTTAATTATGTCCTGAACTCTAAGGATACTGCGCCAAGCCCGTGACGCATAAGAGGAGATATAAACATGCCAAATGCATTCATTTCTCAAGTATTTTAGTTGGACCCAATTCCCCCAAAGGTTATCATCTTTTGTTAAAATTTTAAAAATTTGTTTGGTAAGGCATGCTTTACCAAAAGTTTCAAGGTGAAAGATTTCAAGACCTCCCTCACTTTTAACTTATATTTACTCTCAATATACTGAGTAAACTTTAGAGTTCCCCAAAAGAAAATTATGACTTCTCTTTTTAAGTAAGTCAGTAAGGCCTGTTGGAAGTAGGAAAGCATGCGACTAGAAGATGTGGAGATTTGAAAGGGTTAACTTAATTAACTCAAGTCTACCGGCAAAGGAGAGAAGGTTTGCTTTCCACCCTCCAAGCTTGCAATTGAGATTATCAATCAAGGATTGGCAATCCCTAATGCAAAGCCTTAAGGAAAAGAGGGTAAGAACTAAGTATCTGATGGGGAGATCTCATTCCATGTCAAAAATGGATTTTATTATGGGCTTAACTGGGCAGGATCCAAAAAACATAATTGCACTCTTTTAATAATTAATCCCAAGCCCTACGTGACTAGTGAAATTAGAGAATAAGCATTTCAAGTTCATAGTAGATTATGGGTTCGCATTAATAAAGACCACGAGGTCATCCGCAAATAAGATATGATATATAATTAGGGGACCCTTTAAGAATGATGAACGAATAAGCCCATTATCATAACATTCGGAGAGCAAAGAAGAAAATTTTTCCATAGCAATAATAAAAAGAAAAGGAAAAATAGGGTCTCCTCGACAAACCCCCCTACCCTATTACTCTTAAAAAATGCATATGCTTTTTCCATTGACTATAATAGAAAAAGTGGGGCGAAGATATACAAACAGAGATCCATGAGATCCATCTCTCAGTAAAATTCAAGGTGCGAAGGGATGTTAAGATGAAATCCAATCTCAAGGAATGAAAAGCTTTTTTGAGATTTACTGTAATGCGCATCCTTGCTGACCCAAAGTCGAGATGGATTCCACAAAGATCATGGCTAAATAGGATGTTATCGGAGATGTTTCTTCCAAGAATGAAAGTATATTGTACTTGGTTAATAGTTTTTTACATAACATCCTTCATCCTGTTGACCATTACGTGAGAGATTATCTTGTAGATTTAATTAGTGAGAGAATTTGGTCTTAGATCGTTGAGAGTCTTGATTTCCTTACATTTAGGAACCAAAACAATAAATGTGTTGTTTAATTGCTTTAAAATCCAACATGAGTGAAATGAAACTAAGGATTGCCCCATAGACATCCTTGCCAATAATAGGCCAACAGGCATTAAAGAAATGAGCATTAAAACCGTTGGGCCTGAGGCTTTGTTTAGATCAACACATTTGATAGCATTCTCAATTTCTAATATGGAAAGGGGTTTATATAGCTCCTTACTTTACTCACAAGAGAGCTTTCGAAGATTATCAAGAAAACTCAAATCAATTTGAGGGCCACTTTCATCACTAGAATTAAGTATACTCTTGGAATGGCTAATTAAAGCACATTGGATTTCATTTTGGTTGGTACAGATAATCCCATTCTTGTTTTTAATTTCTCAGATTCTGGATGCTTCCTATTTAGCTTTGATTGAGGAATAGACATATTTCGAGTTTATAGCATCACTAGAATTAAGTATACTCTTGAAATGGCTAACTAAAGCACATTGGATTTCATTTTGGTTGGTACAGATAATCCCATTCTTGTTTTTAATTTATCAGATTCTGGATGCTTCCTATTTAGCTTTGATTGAGGAACAAAAATACTACGAGTTTATAGAATCACCCCCCCAGTTTAGCTTAGTTTCTTTTGCCTTTTAGTTAAGCATGGATGTTTGTAGACTTTGTAGGCGATCAAGATATGCTTTTGTTAGCTTTTTAGTATTAATATTTGACATAGGGAAAGACATGAGGTCGAGCACCATCGTCCTCATGGGGATAATTGTTCTGAATCCACGGAACTTCTCTGGACTCCTCACAGAGATGCCTCGAATTCACTAGGAAAAATAAGAAAATAGAATAATTCTAGAAAATTCGTAATAAATTGATTGATAGATGTCTAATGTGTCCCTGTTACACCATTAATATAGAAAAAAAATCATAATTACCAAAAATAGAAAAATTCTAACTCTAATAAAAATCGTAATTCTAATAAAAATCTTCTAAAACCTAATTTCTAAAAATAAATATTCTAAATAAACTTTTGCTAGAAGAATCCTACCAGGATTACAAGTTGTTTCTAAAAAAGAAGAAAAATCTAAAACTCTAAAACTAATAAAATATTTTTTTTTTAAAAAAAAATTGGAATTACTAAAAATAGTAATTTTTCCTTAAATTTTCATTTTTAAGCTGAAAGTATGTATTTTCTGATGAAACGGACAAACGCAACCCACTTTGTGAGTCAGTTCACCTTGGATGGCCCATTTTAGTAAAAGATTGATAGGTTATGCGTCACGTGACGATACCCACATCAAAAGTTATGATGAATTTACAGTCCACCTTCTTTTAGTCCAACCGTGCTAGTATTGTATCGGTGTCACATCATACATCAGACCCCTTCACTTGAAAAAAATCTTGTCCTCGAGTTACTCAAGGGACTTCGCTCATGGTACTCAAATAATTTATGATGTCAATGTTTGTCAAACTTTTCCTTGTACCTTGCATTAGGCTCTTAAGCTGACACAATACATGTATTCATGCTCTCCTTGACTTGACCATTATGGATCAGTTCCTTCACTTGTGCTTGCAAGATCTCACATTCTTCTTAATAATGTTGGCAATTAGGTAGACTTGCCCTTGAGACAAGATCAATGTGGTTTTGTATATCTCGTATGGGAGTCAATTTAAGAAGTTCGTTGAGCACAATCTCCTTGAACTCCTGCAACACTAGTTTCAAATCCTTTAGGATGTTTATAGGCTCCATATATTTTTTATTTTCAACTAATGCATCTACATCTCATGTCCTCTTAGATTGTTTAACAAAACTCTGTCTAGTTATGAGAGATTGTCCCTCAACGTTAGAAGTCTTGGGTTGGTTCTCCTTTCCCATAGGGGTCACATGTTTGCCACTAATAAATTTTGTGGCCTATTGCATCTCCGTTTCGATAAGGTCATCTCTTGCTAAAAAATAATGGGATTTCTTTACATAACCCCTTACTGATCATCTATTCTGCTAAGAATTTTGGTTTTATTGGAATAATATATTATCATAATCTTGAGGGAGGAATCACATGCACAATAACTGCTTTATCCGTGGCCACTTGTGAATTGGTGCTTTCATCTATCTCATGCGCTCGAGTTGAAGTTGTTTTCACCAAGTTGAAGTTCCTCCCTTTAACTTGTAAGCCACAAGTTTAAGTTTTTTTCTCTTTTACAATGTCCATGTAGTCGAAGAAACATTCGACTTCAAGTAACCAATTGAGGAAGTCCTTGAAGTAGAGTTGGTCGTTCATACTACAAAGATCGATTTTTGTCTTAAATTTTCGATTCGTTCGATCTATCTAATCAATGCCTCATCCAAGATATTGTGAAATCATGCCATTGAATCCCACCTTTTCGGGTGCGATTATGCAATTTACCTCTAGCATTGCCCTACGATCAGCACCATTATGAATTTCAACATGTACTAGGGGTGGATCACTACCATGAACACGAAGCTGCCATAGCGTCTCCATCATGTGATTGATGGAAGCTTGCAACCATTGCATGACTTACCGATTCTATCACTGCGCTGCTTCGAAAGCTGCTAAAAGATGATTCCATAGAGCACCATCCATGGGATTGTTGCCCGACCCGTTATTAGAAGCCATAGATCAGATGAGAAAACCTTGCTCTTATACTAAACTGACATAGAGAAGGACGTGAGATCAAACACCGTCTTCCTCAGGGGGAAGACGATCTATTTTGTCCCAATAGGTACAAAATATCAAAAAGGAATTGCCCAGTCATCCTAAGAAATATTTAATTCTAATAACATAGAAGGATCAAATAAACCTGGGTGAAGATAGGTAGCTATAGGAGCAAAAGAGTCATTAGAGATGGAGTTGACAATAAGCCTATCCAATCTACATTTAAATATTTGGTTTTTGGGCTAGAGTTAGATCAAAAGAAAATGTTACTGGAAAAAATAAGGTCATCAACACCCAAAGAGAAGAGGTAGTCACTGAGACCTATGGAGAATTTCCAAGTAATTGAAGTATAACAATTGGTGAAAAATTAATATTTGTATCATAAGCCCTATTTATAGGGGAAAAAACGTTACAATAAATATTAGATTTCTTAATATGAGTTTGAACAATAAAAAAATGGAAAGATCAAGAGTAAGGATAAAATCTCTAATATCTTTTTGCATAAAGGACCTATTTAGACTCCTCACATTCAAGTTAAAATCATCACGGAGGACCATTCATTAATAAGAGGTCTATGGGAGGATCACTTTAGGAAGCAAGGATAATATTATTAGTTAGGCTTTCAAGAAGTCATCAACATTAGTGTTGTTGCATTTGACGTCTTAAATCTAATCAGATTCTGCGCAGATTTTTCCCACAACTGCGAAAGTGAAGGATTTGTTTCCGATTTTGTTTATAATTCTTTCCAATTTTGTTTAGGATTCTTTCTAAAACTATATATATGAGTGTAAATGGGATCATAAGGTATTCCAAGGGGATTCTAAGGCATTTTAAAGTTTTTAAAAGGGTTTTAGGATTTCTAAAAGGAAGCTCTAGGGTTTCATGGGGTGAGAAAGGTGAGGTTTGAGGATTGCTCAAGGTAGGTAAGTTCTCTATCTTTGTAATCTCTTCTTTCATAGTGGAATTCTATTTCTTTGTGCCGTGGTTTTTTTTTCCAAAAGGATTTTTCACGTTAAATCTGTGTTCTCTTGTATTTGCTTGGTGCTCTTGGATTGCCTATCCTAGATCCATTTTTGTGTAATTTTGCAACACAAATCCCAACAAGTTGTATCAGAGCAATCGTTGGGGCACAGATCTAGATCTATAGGATTAACATCAATGGAAAACATAAAGTTTGATATTGAGAAGTACTCAGGCAAAAATAATTTTGAGTTATGGAAGATTAAGATGATTAATCTATTAACCAAGCAAGGCGAAGCTAAGGCTCTTGAGGAGAGAAAATCGACTATGAAAGATGAAGAATGTGATACTCTTGATAGTAATGCCTTAGCCTCCATCCATTTATGTCTCATGGATAAGGTTTTCTGTAATGTTTTGAGGGAGAAAATGACGGCTAAGTTATGAGCGAAGTTAGAGGACATCTATACGAAAAAATTCTCTGAAAATCTTCTTCACTTGAAGCTACAGTGGTATAACTTCAAGATGGTAAAGGGTGAAGATCTGAAGGCCCACATTAGTAACTTTAACAAGTTGGTTTAGAAACTGTTGGATATGGAGAAAGTGATCAAAGATGAGGAATAAACTTGTATGTTGTTGAATTCTCTTCTAGCATTGTATAATTCATTCAAGGGCACAACGTGCATCATAAATGAAACCCTGAGTGCCGACACCATTATCTCAGCCCTTCAAGGGAAGGTCATGAGAAAGTTAAACAGCGGCATAGGGACATCTTCTGATGCACTAATTACAAGGGGTATGAAAACTGATCGAGGTACAGGATCCTTAAGACCTAGATCTAAATCCATGAGCAAGGGCAAAGGAAAAATAAAGTGCTAGAATTGTGGGATGACTGGACACATGAAAAAGGATTGTACCAATCCTAAAGTGAAGAAAGAAAGCTCAGAGAATTCTTCCAAGGAGGCCAATGCCGTCATATCTGATGAATAGACAAGTGGTGATGATGTTCTGTCTGTGCCCATGATTGGTCACTTGTATGACAATCATAAAGATGAATGGATCCTTGAAACAGGAGCATCATATCACATGACTCCTCATTGAAGTTAGTTAGCCAGTTACAAGGAATGCGATGGTGGACAGGTTTTTATGGACAATAACAATGCTTGTAATGTTGTGGCTATTGGTACTTTGAGTATCAAGATGTTTGATAGGATGGAACATACCTTGACTGATGTCAGACACATTCTTGATATGAAGAAAAATCTGATTTCTCTCGGTGCACTCGAGGCTATAGGGTCCAAGTTCACTGGTGTTGATGGTGTCCTTAAAGTTTCAAAAGGGGTACTCGTGGTTATGAGAGTGTAAAGGTACGAAAACCTTCACAGGTTGATTGGGAACACTTCAGAAAGTGGAGCGGTAGTGGTTGTTGCAGATTCCACATCTCTATGTATGTGGCATGCTTGTTTGGGCCACATGAGCGAGCAGGGCATGAAGGTACTATTTGATTGTTGTTTAATTCCAGCTTTTAAAAATTTTAATTTAGATACATGCGAGTATCATATATATATGCTGAACAATCTAGATTATCTTTTCAAACTGGAAAACATATATGTAAGGGAGTGCTTGATTATGCGCACTCTGATGTATGAGGGTCATCGTCAGAGGTTTCCATTAGAGGGTCGCATGACTTTTTTTTATTCATTGACGACTACTTCAGGAAGGTTTGAGTTTTCTTCATAAAATATAAATTCAAAGTTTTCACATATTGAAATAATATAAGGCAATGGTGGAAAAACAATCAGGGCGAAAAATAAGGGTTTTAAAGACTGACAATGGTGGAGAATTCACTTCCACTGAGTTTAATGAATGTTACAAGGATGAAGGGATTATTAGGCATAATATAGTGCACCACATGCTCGAACAAAATGGCGTAGCTGAGCAGATGAATCGAACTCTCTTGGAGAAGGCTCAATGCATGTTAAGGAATGCCACGTTGGGCAAGGACTTATGGACTGAGGCCGTTAACACTGCTTACTATTTGGTGAACCGGTCTCCTTCTACTGCAATTGAATATAAAATTCTAGAGGAAGTATGAAGTGGTCATAAACTGGACTACTCAGATTTGCGCATATTTGGTTGTGAGGCTTACTCTCATGTACTGTTAGTTGAGAGGGATAAGTTAGACCATAGAGCTAAAAAATATATTTTTGTTAGCTATGGTATTGGTGTGAAAGGTTACAGGTTATCGACAAGGTCACACATAAGGTCATCACTAGTCGGGATGTTAGGTTCGATGAAAGCTCCCTATTTCACAAGAATGATCAAGAGGAGCAAAAGGAACCAGAAAAGTTGATGTAGACATCTAGATTGACATAAATAATACTCAGGTAGAGACAAATGTGCAAATAGAGCTACAGGATTAAGTGGAGCAGCGACCTGTGAGAAGAAACCCACCGCGTGATCGCAAGATACAGGGACGACTCTAATATTGCATATGCCCTCATTACAGATGAGGGAGATCCATCTACTATTTAGGAGGCCCTTAATGAGCCTGATGTAGAAAAGTGAAAGGCGGCTATAGACGATGAGATGGACTCGTTGTATAAAAATCACACATGGGAGTTGGTGGAGCTTCTAGTAAGCCGAAAAGCGATCGAATGCAAGTGGTTATTCAAAAGAAAACAGGATAGATACAAAGCTAGACTGGTAGCGAAGGAGTATGCTCAGAGAGAAGGAATCGACCTCACAGAGATATTCGTGATGGTAGTTAAGTAAGTGTCTATCAAATTCGTGTTGGCATTGGTTGCCGAATACGATCTCGAGCTGAAACAGATGGATATCAAGACTACATTCTTATATGAGGAATTAGAAGAATAAATCCTTATGAAGCAACCAAAAGGCTATGAAGTTAAAGGGGCAGAGAAAAAGGTTTACATGTTAATGAGGTCGTTGTACGGCTTGAAACAGTCGCCTAGGCAGTGGTATAAAAAATTTAATTCTTTCATGTTAAGTCAGAAATTTACTCGGAGTGAATACGATCACTATGTCTATTACAAGATACTAAGTGATGGTAGATTCATCATCCTAGTATTGTATATTGATGATATGTTGATCACAAATTATTATATGTCTGAAATCAATGTACCGAAGACTTAGTTATTAGGGACATTCGAGACGAAATATCTGAGGATTGCAAAGAGAGTTCTTGACATATATATTCATAGAGATAGGAAGAGGAGCAGGCTTTGATTATCATAGGAAGAATACTTTAAAAATGTGCTGATCAAGTACGGGATAGACCAGGCAAAGCTGTTGACCGTTCCCCACATGACTCACTTTATGTTTTTCTCAGAACAATATCCTAAATCAAATGAGAAAAAGTAGATTATGTCTCATGTGCCTTATTCGAATACGGTTGACAATTTAATGTATATCATGGTCTGTACAAGACCATATATTTCACAGGCAATTGGTATTGTGAGCAGATACATGTCAAACCCTGGTAAGCAACAATATTGGGAAGTGATGAAATGGTTACTTCGATACATTTGAGGTACAAAAAACTACGTCTTAACTTTTGAGAAAACAGGGCCAAAGTTGCTAGGGTATGTGGATTTAGACTACACAGACAGTATGGATTTCAGAAAGTCAACTTTAGGTTACTCGTTTGTACTAGCGGGTGGAGCAATTAGTTGGATGTCGAAGCTTCAGTTCGTGGTGGCTCTTTCCACAACCAAAGCAGAACATATGGCAGTGACGGAAGCATTTAAAGAAAGTGTTTGGCTCAGAGGTATGATAAATCATTTGGGACTTCAACAAGAGGCCATACCAGTTAACTGTGATAGGGAAAGCGCTATCAATTTAGATAAAAATTCTGTTTATCACTCACATACTAAACACATTGATGTTCGTCACCATTTTATTTGACAGGTGCTTGAGGAAGGAGGCATAACACTAAAAAGATTCACACCAGCTTGAATCTAGCAAACTTGCTCACCAAGGTTGTTCCTATAGAGAAGTTCAAGTTTTATGCAACTTTTCTAGGGTTGGCGATAGCATAAAAGGAAGACGGAGTGTGCATGAGAAGGATTGGTGAAGTTATTAAATGAGGCTGAGATAAGAGAAGAGGACAAAGAGTTATACATTTAAAGATTGAAGACATGGTGGAGATTGTTATATTTGACGTCTTAAATCTAATCAGATTCTACGTAAATTTTTTGCTTAACTGTGAAAGTGCATGATTTATTTTCGATTTCGTTTATGATTCTTTCTGATTTTGTTTGGAATTATTTCTAAAACTATATATATGGGTGTAAATGGGATTGAGAGGTATTCCAAGGGAATTTTAAAGCATTTTAAGGTTTCTGAAAGGGTTTTAGGGTTTTTAAAATGGGGCTCTAGGGTTTCAAGGGGTGAGAAAGGTGAGGTTTGAGGATTGCTCAAGCTGGGTAAGTTCTCCATCTTTGTAATCTCTTCTTTCATAGTAAAATTTTGTCGCTTTGTGCCGTGGTTTTTTCCTAAAAGAGTTTTCCATGTTAAATCTTTATGTTCTCTTGTGTTTACTTAGTGCTCTTAGATTGCCTATCCTAGATCCATCTTTGTGTGATTCTACAGAACAAATCCCAACAAGTTTTACCATACATATAAGATAGGATACTAAAGTTATTGCTTACTTCAATTACTAGTGAGTTAGATCAATCAACTCGTCTTTTTATAGGACTAGCTGCAGGCCAAAAGTATGCTCTTCTATGAGAATTCGAAGAGGTCCCCACTCGATCAACCCCATGCTTCTTTGCTAAAGTAGTCAAGTGAATAAGATAGTTTAATTATCTTATTTCATCCTTATGCTACTATTGAGATTTAGCATATGGACTAATAAATAGTTCACATTAGCTCTCTACTGAAGACCATCATGATGCCCTTCAATTGAGAGGTGAATCTCCATTAATAAGTTTTTTCATGAGAATTACGTATCATACAAATTTGAGCAAAATCCCTTTTAAGTGAATTAGAAATTTACGATGGAGGAGGATTGATTTGCAAAAGAGGGTGGATTGGAGGAATTTCGTGTTAAGGATTGGGCTGATTCAAACAACCTTAAATCTTACCCTTGCCACACCCTTTAGAACCCTAGAACCCCTTCTAGAAACCCTTTGGAATACTTTAGAAAGCCTTAGGATCATTTAGAAAGGCCCTGAAAACTCCTATTTATAGATTAGGAAACCCTACTTACGCACCGACTTGGAATAATTTGGAAACCGCCTAAAATTTATGCAATCCATGTACTGTGTGCGTAACCTTAGATTGGTCGAGGCAGAGCTTCGATGAGCCGAGGATCACAGAAATTTCAATACATTTTTGCTCGACTTTGAGAGGAATTTTCTTCAACCAGTTGAACTTTTCCAAAACTTTTCAGATTTAAGACATTTGTTTACAACAATCTCCACCATGTCTTCAATCTTTAAACATGTAGCTTTTTGCTCTCTTTTCTTATCTCTGCATCGCATTATAGCTTCAATCAGTGCTTCTCGTACACATTCTGTCCTTTTTTTATGCCATCGTCAAGCCCAGAGAAGTTGTACAAAACTTGAACTTCTCCGTAGGAACGACCTTAGTGAGCATGTCTACTAGATTCACGCTGGTGTGAATATTCTTCAAAGTTATGCCTCCTTCTTCAAGCACTTCCGTCACTGCCATATATTCTGCTTTGGTCGTGGAAAGAGCCACCACGGACCGAAGCTTCGACATCTAACTAATTTCTCTACCCGCTATACAAATGAGCAACTTGAAGTTAATTTTTTAGAATTCACACTGCCTGCGTAATCTGAATCCACATAGCTCACTAACTCCGTCCTTATCTTCTCAAAAGATATGACACAGTCTTTTGTACCTTGAATGTATCAAAGTAACCCTCTCACCGCCATCCAGTGTTGCTTGCTGGGGTATTTGCTCATAGTACTGTTTTCCTGTAAAATAACCGGTCTGATAGAAACCACGACATGCACTGCCAACCGCATTCGAATAAGGCTCATGAGATATATCCTACTTTTCCTCATCTTTTTTGGGACATGTCCTGAGGAAAACTTGAAGTGAACCGCGTAGGGAACGCTCATCGGCTTTACCTGGTCCGTCGCATATTTGATCAATACCCACTTAAGGTATTCTGCCTAAGATAACCAAAACTTTCTCCTTTTCTAGTCTCTATGAATATCAATGCTGAGAACCCTTTTTTGCAACCCCCAGATCCCGTCTTGAATGTCCAACTTAACTAAGTCTTTAGTACATTGATTTCATACATATCTTGATTAGTGATTTACAAGTCATTAACATACAATTCCAGGATGATGAACATGCCATCACTGAGTGTCTTGCAATAGACACAGTGATCGTATTCACTCCTAAAAAATTTTGACTCACCATAAAGGAATCAACTTTTATACCACTGCCTAGGCGACAGGTCATGTAATGACCTCCTGTAAACTTTTTTCTCTGCCCCTTTAAACTTCGAACCACTCTAGTTGCTTCATGAAGAACAACACTTTCAATTTCTCGTGCAGACGTGCAACCTCCACATTCATTTGTTCCAAATCGAGATTGCATTGGGCAACCAACACCAACGCAAATCTAATAGTCACTTATTATACCGCCAGCGTGAATATCTCTGAGAAGTCGATCCATTCTCTTTGAGCATGACCCTTCATTACCTGCCTCACTCTGCATCTATGTTATATCCTTTTGAAGATCCACTTGTATACAATCATTTTTTGACCCACTAGAAGCTCCACTAACTCCCATGTGTCGATCTGATACAATAAGTTTATCACATCGCCCATAGTCACCTTCCACTTTTCAGCACCAAGCTCACCTAGAGCCATCTAAATAGTAAACGGATCCCCTTCATCTGTAATGAGAGCATATACAATATTAGAGTCGACCATGTACCTCACTAGTTACCTGTAACTATGTGGTGTGATTCTTCTCACAGGTGGCTACTCCACCTGCTTCATATCTCTATTCATGTGTCTCAGCCTTCATACCCTTCTCGCTCATGTGGCTACGCCCAACATGCCACATATGTGTAGAGGTGGAATCTGTTACAGTTACTATATCTCCACCTGTTGAAGTGTTCCCTATCAACCTGTAAAGGTTTTGGTGCCTTTGCGCTTTCATGATTACACATGCACCCTTAGATACTCTTAGGGCACCATTAATACCCATGACCTTGCACCTTATAGCCTCAAGTGCACCGAGAGAAATCAGACTCTTCTTCATATCGAGAACATGCCTCACCTTATTCAAGGTACGCTCTGTCCCATCAAACATCTTGATGCGTACCGTACCAACAGCCACAACTTTACAGAAAATGTCATTATCCATAAACACATGTCCACCATTGCACTCCCCGTACCTGACAAACTAACTCCGATGAGGAGTCATGTGAAAAGATGTCCCTATGTCTAGAATCCACTCGCCCTTACAATCATCGTATGGGCGTCTGATCGTAGGAACAGATAAAACATCACCATCACATCCACTCGATCCATCTGAGGTGGCAGCGTTCGCCTCCCTGTACGAAGCCTCAGATTCTTCTCTTATTTTTTAGATTTGCACAATCCTTCTTTATGTGTCCTTCCATCTCATAGTTTCAACACTTTAGCTTACCTTTACCCTTGCCCTTAGAATTGGATCTAGAGCTCGAAGATCATGTACCTTGCTCAGAATTTCTTTCTCTTGTAATCAGTGCATTGGAAGATGTCCCCATGTCACTATTAAGCTTTCTTATGGCCTTCTCTTTAAGGGCTGAGATAACAGCATGACACTCAGGGTTTTATTTGCAGTGCACATTATGTCATTAAATGACTCATACAATGCTAGAAGAAAATTCAATAACATTTATGCTTGTTCCTCATCTTTGATCATTTCCTCAATAGTAAGCAATTTACAAACCAATTTATTAAAGTTGCTGATATGAGCCTCCAGATCTCCACCCCCTACCATCCTGAAGTTATACCACTGTAACTTTAAATGTAGGCGATTTTTAGAGAATTTTTTTGCATAGATATCCTCCAACTTTGCCCACAACTTAGTTACAGTTTTTCCCTCATAACATTGTAGAGAACCTTATCCGTGAGACACAAATGAATGAAGGCTAAAGCATTACTATCAAGAGTCTCCCATTCTTCATCCTTCATAGTCAATTTTTGTTCCTTAAGAGCCTTAGCTTCGCTTTGCTTGGTTAATGGTCTAATCATCTTAATCTTCCATAACTCAAAGTTGTTTTTGCCCGAATACTTCTCAATATCAAACTTAGCATTTCCCATTAATGCTAATCATGCAGACTCAGATCTATGCGCCCAACAATTACTTTGATACCACTCGTTGAGGATTGTGCCGATTCGAACAACTTCAAATCTGACCCTTGCTACACCCTTTGGAACCCTAGAACCCCTTCTAGAAACCCTTTAAAATACTTTAGAAAGCCTTAGGATCGTTTAACAAAGCCCTAAGAACTCCTATTTATAGATTAGGAAACCCTACGTACGCACCGAATTGGAATAGTCCAGAAACCGCTTCAAATTTATGCAGTCCATGTGCTGTCTGTGTAACCTTAAACTGGTCGAGGATCATAAAAATTTCAATTCATTGTCGCTGGACTTCAAGCCGAACTTTCTTTGACCTGTCAAACTTTTCAGATTTAAGACATCTATTAACAACATTTCGAGAATTCAACAATTCAGAACTAATTTCTTTTACTTCAAGCAACTTTAAAATTCTTTCCTCTTGTCTTTTTTCTAATAATCTTTTTTATTCTAGAAATTCTATTATAGCTAGAAAATCGATAATAAAATATTTAGTATTTATAATAGGTCCTATTTCACAAAAATGCAAGTTATTTCTAGAAAATTGCACACCATAAACTAATCTAGAATTAGTTAACACACTATGAGTTAAATTAAAGACACATCAAGATATTAACAGAAGCATAGATAGCTCTTAGTAGCATGTTTATGTCTTTAGTTTCTATGCAAATAATAAAAGCTTTGGTAAGAAAACTA
The DNA here is from genome assembly GCA_037074715.1 of Magnolia kwangsiensis. Classification (NCBI taxonomy): domain Eukaryota; kingdom Viridiplantae; phylum Streptophyta; class Magnoliopsida; order Magnoliales; family Magnoliaceae; genus Magnolia; species Magnolia kwangsiensis. Next base: position 79,087,714 of record CM073586.1, on the reverse strand, counting down.
TCTCGTATTGGCAAAGAGATGTTAGATTGTGCACAACACAAACCATTCTTATCTAAACTACTCCTAAATTGATAGATAAATTCTTTTTCTTATCAAATAACGATACTAGATATTATGCATTTAATTCATAATTGAAATAAGGATGAAAAAGTATATTAATTTGTTTGATATGGACATATTGGTATCCCTGCTTTTTCCATACCTCTTTATCATGATTTGTAAAATAAGATAAAAATATCGGCCTTATTCTCTTCCTCTTAACATATATATTTACTTCGATCTGTTTTATGGATTTCATTAGTCTATCTTGTATTAGAGATGAAATTTGATAAATTTGTTCCTTTTCTACAGTTGGAAAAGAAATGTTACATTCATTGTTTATGCTGGCTCTTTTTCTAATGTAGACTAGTGAATAAATGATACTAAACTAGAAGATGATTATGAAGCGAAAGAATTTTTGGTAAGATTAGCATTTATCATTTGTATTTAAGAATTTTTCTGAAATTCTTTTAGTGTATTTTCTTTTGAAATTACGTCATTGTTAAAGTTTAAAGGTGATGGCCAAGGATCTTAGAGTAAGACTAGCAATTTTGAGCATACCAGTCTCCATCAATTATGGTTGGCTCTTCATTAAATTTTTGGGGCAACAACCAATTTACTAATGATAGATGCCAAGTTTTTTCATAATATCATCTTCCTTCAATGACTTAATCTTGATCTCATAATTTAAGTGGATTGCGTTGATGTTGGTTCCTTTCTTAGGTCTCAGAAATCATCTCCAATTATGTTAATGATTCTAGTGGAGTAGCTTGGAGATAATTATTTTCTTTACTAGGGCCAAGGCTCCTAATTTCTATTGTTAATTTGAAAACTGGAATGAATGAATTTCAACTATGTTCAGAAGGCTCAATATGAGAGAGACAAAAGAATTCGACTCCTTTATTCACGAAGAAGCAATGCCACTGAACAATCTCTTTGATTGAGAATGGATCTGCTGCCCACAACTCATATTCCTCCCAAAGAGAAAACTAATGCATCTCTTAAAAATCGAACAAGATTAATGTAATTTGTTTGCAAGAACTATTTTTTTTCTTAATCGCATTGCTTTTATCAATAACATCATAGTAAAATTTCGTACTACTGTGTTGGGATTTTGGCCTGCGGAATCACATAGATCTAGATCTAGGATAACAATTCAATGACATCAAGCACATACAAGAGAACACACAAATTTAACATGAAAAACCCTTGCGGGAAAAAATCACGGCACAAAGCGATAGAATTCCACTATGAAAGCATTAATTACAAAGAGAGAGGACTTACCCGATTCGAAAAACCTCGAATCTTACCCTTGCTACGCCCTTTAGAAATCCTAAAACCCTTTAGAATACCTTTAGGAAGCCTTAGAATACTTTAGAATAGCCCTAAGGACCCCTATTTATAATTTAGAAAACTCCCCTTTCGCACTCTTACGAATCCGCTTCATATTTTCACAGTCCACACAAGATCCGGACTCGAATCTGCATAACCTCGACTGGTCGAGTGGAGGCCTAGACTGGTCGAAGGACCCCCTCGACCAGTCGAGCCATCCCCTCGACTGGTCGAGTGGAGGCCTAGACTGGTCGAAGGACCCCCTCGACCGGTCGAGCCATCCCCTCAACTGGTCGAGCGGCCCGGACACCAAAAATCTGTGCTCGATGGACATTGAGTCAAGATGGCCTTGACTAGCCTAACGACCTGCTCGACCGGTCGAGCAGTCCACTCGACCGGTCAAGCAACACAGAAGATTTAAGTCATCTTCTCTAACAACAAACTTTACCATGTCTTCAATCTTCAAACGTGTATCTCATTGACCTCTTCTCTTATCTCTGCATCACATCATAGCTTCTCGTATACACTCCGTCCTTCTTTTTCGCCATCGTCAAGCCCAGAGAAGTTGCACATAACTTGAACTTCTCTTAATGAACGATCTTAGTGAGCATGTCTGCCGAATCTGAATCTGCATACCCAACTAACTTTGCTCCTGTCTTCTCCATAAGTAAAGACGTAGTCTTCTTACCATCTCATCGCTACCCAATATTGTTTGCCGGGGTACTTGCTCACAACACTGATAGCCCATGAAATAAATGATCTAATCCAAACCATGGTATACACTACCAACCATAGGAATAAGGTTCATGAGATATCCTATTTTTTCTCATCTGTTTTGGGACATGTCCTAGAAAAATTGAGGAGAGACACATAAGGAACGCTCTCTGGCTTTACCTGGCTCATCACATCCTTGATCAATACTTATACTTAGGGTATTCCTCATGTGATTATCAAAGTCTACTCCTTCTTCAGTCTCAATGTCGAGAACCATCTTTGCAGCCCCCCTCCCCCCCCCCCCCCCGATCCTTTATCCCGAATGTCCCACTTAATCGAGTCTTTAGTACATTGATTTCAGACATGTTATAATTGGTGATCTATATGTCATCAATTCCTGACTCACCGTGAAGGAATCAAAACACTGCCTAGGCGACAAGTCGAACCACGACCTCCTGCAAAATCTTTTCTCAGCCCCTTTAACTTTGAACCGTTCTGGTTGCTTCACGTAGATCTGCTCTTTCAATTTTCCTTGCAGAAGTGCAGACTCCACATCCATCCTTTCAGCTCAAGATCATGTTGTCCAACCAACCTCAATCACAGATCTAATAGACACCTACTATACCGTCGGCGTAAATATCTCTGAGAAGTCAATCCCCTCTCTCTGAGCATAACCCTTCATTACCAACCTTGTCCTGTATCTATGCTATATCCTTCTGAAGATCCACCTGCATCCAACCACTCTCCGGCCCACAGGAAGCTCCACACGCTCCCATGTGTCAGTCTGGTACAACGAATCCATCATATCGCTCATAGTCACCTTCCACTTCTCAGCACCAGGCTCACCTACAGTCATTATAATAGAAGATGGATCCTCCTGCGATATTGGAGTCATCCATGTACCTCGCCGATGTCCTGAGATCATGAAGTGTGATTCTTCTCACAGGTGGCTGCTCCACCTACTCTGTATTCTTGTCCACATGTCTCAGCCTTCCTGCCCTACCCGCTCATGTGACCATGCCCAACATGCCACACATGTGCAGAGGTGGAATCTGCTACATCCACTGCAACTCCACCTTTTGAAGTGCTCCCGATCAACCTGTATAAGTTACCAAGTCGTTGTACTTTCATGATTATTCGTGCTCCCTTAGATACTTTAAGAGCACCATCAATACCTGTGTACTTACATCCTTTTACCTCAAGTGCACCAAGAGAAATTAGATTCTGCTTCAAATCAAGAACGTGCCTGACATTGGTCAAGGTACACTCCACCCCATCAAACATCTTGATGCATACCGTACCAACAGCCACAATATTATATGCAAAGTCATTGTCCATAAACACTTGTCCACCATCTCACTCCCTGTAGCTGGCGAACCAACTCCGATGAGGAGTAAGGTGAAAAGATGCCCCTGTGTCTAGAATCCACTCGTCCTCTCGATCATCGTATGACTGCCTGATAGTAGACACAAACAAAACATTACCATCACATCCACTCGATCCATCTGACATGGCAGCATTGGCCTCCTTGTACAAAGCCTCAGAATCTTCTCTCTTCAATTTAGAATTTTCACAATCCTTCTTCACATATCCTTCCTTCCCACAGTTCCAGTACTTTACCTTTATTTTGCCTATGCCCTTGGATTTAGATCTAGAACCTGAAGAACCTGTACCTTGTTCAGAATTCCTACCCCTTGTAAATAGTGCATCAGAAGATGTCCCCATGTCACTGTTTAACTGTCTCATAGATAACGGTGTCTACACTTAGGGTTTTATTCGTGCTGCACAGTGTCCTTGAATGACTCATACGACGTCGGGAGAGAATTCAGTAACATACATGCTTGTTCTTCATCTTTCATCACTTCCTCCACATCCAGCAATTTGCAAACCAATTTATTAACGTTGCTGATGTGAACCTCCAGATCTCCACCCTCTGTCATCTTGAAGTTATACCACTGCTGCTTCAAGTGTAGGCGATTTTCAAAAAAAAAATTCACATATACATCCTCTAACTTCGCCCATAAGTTAGACACAGTTTTCTCCCTCATGACGTTGTAGAGCACCTCATCCGTGAGACACAAACGGATCGATGATAAAGCCTTCTTATCAAGAGTATTCCATTCATCATCAGTCATAGTAGACTTTCGCTCCTCAAGAGCACCATCTTCGCCTTGCTTGATTAAGGAACTCATCATCTTGATCTTCCATAACTCAAAATTATTTTTTCCTAAGTACTTCTCAATATCATACCTAGTACTTGCCATTATTACTAACCCCTCAGATTCAGATCTGTGCCCCAACAATTTCCATGATACCACTTGTTGGGATTTTGGCTTGCGGAATCACACAGATCTAGATCTAGGATAGCAATTCAATGGCACAAAGCACATACAAGAGAACACATAGATTTAACATGAAAAATCCTTGCGGGAAAAAACCACAGCACAAAGTGACAGAATTCCACTACGAAAGCATCAATTACAAAGAGAGAGGACTTACCCAATTTGAATAACCTTGAATCTCACCCTTGATACACCCTTTAGAAACCCTAAAACCCATTAAAATACCTTTAGAAATCCTTAGAATACTTTAGAATAGCCTTAGGGACCCCTATTTATAGTTTAGGAAACTCTCCTTTCGTACCCTTGCAAAATCGCCTCAGATTTCCACAGTTCGCACAAGATCTGGACTTGAATCTGCATAATCTCGACTGGTCGAAGGACCCCCTCGACCAGTCGAGTCATCCCCTCAACTGGTCGAGCGGCTCGGACACCAAAAATCTATGCTCGCTAGACTTCGAGTCGAGATGGCCTCGACTAGCTTAGCAACTTGTTCGACCGGTCGAGCAACCCAGAAGATTTAAGACATCTTCTTTGACAACATACTACAATTGGAACATGTGTTTCATAATGATATTCAACTTGAAAGAACTTATTATGAGGTGCGTATCCTTTTTTCAATAATAGAACTCTAGAATTAAAGATTTCAGTCAATTTAATGTAAGAATTTCTACAAGGTGGGCCTAATTGATCAACGGTTTAGATTTCCTCAAGGGTTGGATAATGTGATCAAGCATATTAGTGGACTCCACTCTAGTTGTGATTCATCTAAAATCGTGCAAGGGGTGGTATGCTACAACGGTATCACACACAGTGTTTTAGTTGGATAAGATTGTCGAATTCATGTAAAGCCCAAGGGAGAGGAGTTTCAATGAGTTTCAAACTTCTCAATCCTCTAAACCATATAAGCATGGCTGGATTCTAAGCTTACACACGTTTGAAGAAAATTTCCTATCCTAGTGCTTCTTTCAAGGGTGTAAGGTGTGAAACATCCCAACAAACAAAATTCTAGAGATGACATCACAACTAGGTACGAATTTTATTTGGATTTGTCAATCCCCATCTCCAATGCACTCCACGATCCTTTAATTCCATAATTAGAATATTACATGCAACTCTTGTTGGGGGCCTTACACAAAACTTTAGGATCTAGCCTCCCAAATCAAACTAGAATTATGGGATAATAAAGCAATGAAATAAATCAAAGCATAAACTACACCACACAAGAGATTTTTACGTGAAAAACCCTCAAAGATGTAAAAACCATGGGACCTCGTCTAGATCAACAATCCACTATGAAGTAGAACGTTACAGCCTTCTTCACTCATGCAGGAGTGGATAAACAATAAGAGAATAAAAAAAATGGAGAGATCTCATCGATTACGAGGACGTGGAAGCGCTGAGATATAGTAGATCACCTCTATGAGCATAACCTCCCTTCCACAAGCTTCCTCTATCTCTTTCTCTCTCTCTCTTTCTCTCTCTCTCTCTCTCTCTCTCTCTCTCACACACACACATACCTTTGATAGCCTTAAACCCTTTAGAAAAATCCTTGTAAAGCTTTAGAAAACCCTCTTGCATTCCCTAGAAAGCCCTAGGTACCTCCTATTTATAGTTTAGGAAACTCCCTTTTGCACCTCTTATAAAACTGCCTTAGATTTCCACATCCCGCACAAAGACAATCAAATCTGCATAACCTCAACTGGTCGTGCAGAGTCCTCAATCGGTCGAGCGACCTCTCGACCAGTCAAGCATATCCCATGGTTAGTCGAGCACCTCGAAAATCCAAAACCACAACTCGCTAGAAAATGAGTCAAGCTAATCCACGGTTGGTCGTGCACCAGCCCTCGATCGGTCGAGTGAAGCTCACTACTGGTGGAGCCTAGGGGAAAAAATTCCATCAAACCTCCCCCTTTTTGACACAGGAAAAATCCACATCTTCAAGCTAGCCTAGTTTCTACAAACCTCAAACTTGCCCTTGAGTAATGCCTTAGTCATCATGTCTGACCCATTATCATCTGTGTGGACTTTCTTAAGCTGTAACACCTTCTATTCCAAAGTATCCCTGATCCAGTGATACTAAATTTCTATGTGCTTCGACTTGGAATGCTGACTTGGATTCTTGCTTAAGTGTATAGCACTCTGACTATCGTAATAGACCATGTGTTGCTCCTTCTTCAGGCTAAGTTCCTGTAGGAATCTCTTTATCCAGAGCATCTCTTTACATGTCTCTATGACTGCAATGTACTCGGCCTCTGTCGTCGACAATGCTACGACCTTTTATAGCTTGCTCTGTCATGAGACTGCTCCCCCTGTAAACGTGAACATGAACCCCGATGTAGACTTCTTAGAGTCTATATCACCTGTCATATTTGTATCTGTGTAGTCCTCTTATACAGGTTTTCTATCACCATAACATAGGCTCAACCTGGATGAGCCTCTTAGATGCCACAATATCCACTTCACCGCTGCCCAATGCTTTTTACCACGATTGGCAAGATACCGGCTGACAACACCAACCGCATAAGCTATGTATGGGAGTGTATACACCATAGCATATATCAAACTTCCTACAGCTGATGCATAGGGTATCTTCTGCATTTCTTCCACCTTTGCCTTCATCTTGGGGCACTGCCTGTCGCTCAATCTGAAGTGACCATTCAGTGGAGTACTGACCGGCTTCGCTGCATTCATGTTAAACCGCTGTAGGACTTTCTCAATATACCTCTCTTGTGATAGTCAAAGCTTCCTGCTGCTTCTGTCACGAGTTATCTCCATTCCTAAGATTTGTTTAGTTGAGCCTAAGTCTTTCATCGTAAATGACTTGCCCAACTCCTGTTTCATTCTGTCAATCTTCTTGATGTCTTTTCCCCATAATGAGCATGTCATCAACGTATAACAACAGAACTAAGAAATCACCATCTGAGAACTTGCACGTGAACACACAGTGGTCCGACTCCATTCTGTCATACTCGTGCTTCAACATAAACGAGTTGAACTTCTTGTACCATTTTCGTGGAACTTGTTTCAGCCTATACAAGCTCTTCCTCAGCCTACACACCATATGCTCCTTGCCCTTGACTTCGAACCCCTCTGGTTGGTGCATGTAAATCTCTTCTTCCAGGTCACCATGGAGAAAGACAATTTTAACATCTAACAACTCTATCTCCAGCTCCATGCTAGTCGTCAACCCAAGTAACACCCGTATGGATGTCATCTTCACACTGGTGAGAATATCTCCTCGAAGTCTATACCTTTCCTCTGACCAAACCCTTTCACCACAAGTCTGGCCTTGAACCTTGTCTTGAATTCTTCTGCTCAACCTTCTTTCTGAACACCCACTTGTTGCTAGAAGCTTTCTTGGACTTAGGCAATTTCACTATATCATAGTGTGGTTCTTATGTAAGGATTTCATCTCCTCTTGCCTAGCTTTCAACCACTTCCCCTTATGCTCACCGGCTAGGGCCTCAGAATAATCTTTTGTCTCTCCCTCATCAGTAAGTATAATGTACTCATGTGGCGAGTACCTCTTGGATGGTTGTCTGTCCCTAGATGACCTCCTCACTTGTGGCTCAACAAGTGGATCAAGTGGGGACTGCTCCCCTGGTTCATCTTCTGTAGGAACTCTCTCATCCTCTGCACCTTCTGTACTCTCCCGTCATTAGGCACCACGGGAGGAATAATCGGATCTATGTCCTCTCACCTGAACTAGGTTAGTTCTTCTCTAGCTTACCAATGTCTTATATACACTGATCTTCAAAGAAAACCACATCTTTTCTCCTAAAGAGCTTCTTCTCGGTCAGATCATACAATCTGTAACTGAACTTTTCATCACTGTACCCTAAGAACACACACTGTTTGATCTTCATGTCGAGCTTGGACCTCTCGTCCTTTGGTACGTGAACGGATGCCTTGCATCCAAACACCCTGAGATGACTGTACGATGGATCCTGTCCAGTCCACACCTTCTCAAGCACTTCTCCATTCAATAGGGCTGATGGAGACCTGTTTATCAAATACACCGTCGCGTGCATTGCTTCTCCCCAGAACGTCTTAGGCAATTTCGCATAAGATAACATGCATCTAATTCTCTCAACAACGGTGCCATTCATTCGCTCAACTACACCATTATGCTGGGGGGTCTTGGGAACCGTCTGTTCATGTTGTATACCCAATGACTTACAATACTCATAAAAGTCGCTAATGTATTCACCACCATTGTCAGTGGGGATGCACTTCAATGATCTACCTGTTTCTCTTTCGACCATAGCATGAAACAATTTAAACACACCAAAGACCTTGTCTTTAGATTTCAAAGTATAAACCCAAACCCTCCTAGATGCATTATCCATAAAAGTGATAAAATACAATACCCCACCCAAGGTTTTTGTCCTCATAGGACCACAAACATCAGAATAAATCAAATCTAATGCATGCACTTTATTAACATGAGAAGCAGTTTTAACAAATGAAATTTTATGTTGTTTTCCTGATAAATAATTAGTACAAGTTTTGAGAGGTATACCTATCACGTCTGGAAGGAGCCACTTCCTCTCTAGTACCTAAAGCCCTTTTTTCACTCATGTGGCTTAGACGCCTGAGCCACATGTCAATAACTGAATCTTCTACTGCATTCAACATATCCTTACGCACGTTAACACTTGCCTTATAAAGGGTGTAACACTTCTTTCCTCTGGTTCCGATCAACGAACCCTTGATGAGCTTCCGGCACCCATCGGCAAACCGACTTTCATAACCATCATCATCCAACCTTTCCATCGACATCAAGTTGAGACAAAAGTCTGGAATATGTCTCACATCCTTGAGAACCAACGTGCAGCCCACATCGATCTTCACACAAATATTACCAACCCCTATGATATTCGATACGTCAAAATATTTCATCTTCACGGTCCTATAGTGACCTGACTTGTATCTTGTGAAGAAGTCCCTACGTGGAGTCACATGAAAAAAGGCTCCCGAGTCAATCACTCAGCCAGTGTTCTGATTCATAGCTATGAGACAAACGTCATAATCTGCTGAAAGAATAACTACAACATCGCCATCTGAAGCGACTGCAGTGGAATCTGCGTGGAGTCGCATGAAAAAAGGCTCCGATTTAATCACCCAGCCAGTGTTCTGATTCGTAGCTGTGAGACAAACGTCATAATCTGCTGAAAAAATAACTACAACATCGCCATCTGAAGCGACTGCAGTGGAATCTGATTCATCTTCATTCTCCTTTCTTTTTCCTTTCTTGTCGTTCTTATTCTTATGACATTCATGCTTATAATGGTCTTTCTTACCACAATTTCAGCATTCAACATCCTTCGTGGTACTCGACTTGCCTCTTGATTTATCTCGGGCCTTCCCGCCCTTCCTGTTCTTTCCTCTCCCCCGTTCCTATGTCACAAAGGTCTCTTGCTGAGTAAATTCCTGAGACTTCCTCTCTGTCTCCTCAGTGAAGAGACAGCTAGTTACCTATTACATGGATACCTTTCCCTCTAGCGCGGAGTTACTTAGAGATACCACCAATGTCTCCCAACTATCAAGCAATGAGTTAAGCAATAGCAAAGCCTGTAATTCATCATCCAGGACCATCTTCATAGCGGAGAGCTGGTTCAATATATTGCTGACCTCATTCATGTGCTCGGCCACAGAACTACCATCTTTGAACTTGATATTCAAAAGTTGTCGTATCAAGAAAATCTTATTACCAACTGTCTTTCTCTTATACAACCCTTGCAATTTCAGTTATAGGGTAGCGGCTGAGGTCTCCGTAGACACATGGTGGAATACGAAATCGTCCAACCATTGTTTAATAAACTCCACCGCCTTTCGGTCCAATTTCTTCCAATCATCATCTGTCATATCCTTTGACTTTGCTGATATGCCTTCAATTGGAAAGTATAAGTCCTTGCAATAAAGCAAGTCCTCCATCTTAGCCTTCCATATGGTCCAGTTAGAACCATTGAGGTTGATCATCCTTGATAAGCCACCTTTCATAATTCAGAACCGATCTCACTCTGTTCAATGAACTTAGCTCTAATACCGCTTTGTTGGGGGCCTTGAACAAAACTTTATGATCTAGTCTCCTAAATCAAACCAGAATTATGGGATAATAAAGCAATAAAAGAAATCAAAGCATAAACCACACCACACAAGAGATTTTTATGTGGAAAACCCTCAAAGAGGTAAAAACCACGGGACCTCGTCCAGATAAACAATTCAATATGAAGTAGAACGTTACAACCTTCTTCACTCACACAGGAGTAGATAAATAATAAGAGAATAAAAGAAAAACGAAGAGATCTCACCGATTACGAGGACGTGGAAGCGCTGGGATATAGTAGATCACCTCTACGAGCATAACCTCTCTTTCATGAGCTTCATCTCTCTCTCTCTCTCTCTCTCTCTCTCACACACACACACACACACACACACACATACACACACCTTTAATAGCCCTAAACCCTTTAGCAAATCCTTGTAAAGCTTTAAGAAACTCTCTTGCATTTCCTAGAAAGCCCTAGGTACCTCCTATTTATAGTTTAGGAAACTCCCTTTAACACCTCTTGCGAAACCGCCTTAGATTTTCGCATCCCGCACAAAGAAGAAATCAAATTTGAGTAACCTCAACTGGTCGTGCAGAGTCCTCGACCAATCAAGTGACACCCTTGATTGATCGAGTACATCCCACAACTGGTCAAGCACCTCGAAAATACAAAACCACAACTTGCTGAAAAACGAGTCGAGCCAATCCACGACTGGTCATGCACCAACCCTCAACCGATCGAGTGAAGCTCACGACCGGTCGAGCCTGGGGAAAAAAATCTCATCAACTCGAAGTTCCAGATATCCAAATGGATAATTGTATCCATTGTACGTGTATAACATGGACACGATATCACACCCTCACCATGAAACTTTGATGCTCGAGGTGGTTAATGTTTAAGGTATTGGATACTTTTTGTAAATATTTTTTAATTATCAAAAGACTGTAAATGAAACTGATGAACTTAATTCAAGAACTAACACAGAAGACAAGCAAATAAATTTTTTTATCTCTAAGAAATAGAAAACATATAATGAAACAAACTCTTAATTTTTTGTGGTTTTTTGGTGACTCTATGAAAATGTATGCAGACTCTATATGTGTGTGTGTGTGTGCAAAAATTGGCAGACTTCTTATTAAAAAAAAAAAAATTAATAAAAAATGACACAAACTGCGTAGATAAATAAAAGATTAAATGAAGGAGATAAGGATTGATGAACAAAAGACTCACGGTAACTTGCTCCAATTGAATAGAAGTGCATGAACTCGTAAGAAGATCGTAGGAAGATGTCACCCTCTACTTTGGTGAAAAACTCAATTTCAGTCAATGATCAGTGAAATGGAAGGACTTGAACCCGGTTTTTGTGTGTAGAGTGGTGTTTACCTACGACCCGTAGTGTAGGGGAACAACGTGTGCTCTTAAATCTACACCACCCATCTATGTTTGCACAAAAACACATCTGCTCCTTTTTGCATGTTCAAAAGGTTCGGGGCGAGCCTGCGATCCCAACTCCCAAGTTCCTTCACCTACTAAGGCTTACTCCTTGCCAGTTGCCAGTGTCTTCGAAAATACAATAAAAAGAGGTTTTAATTGATCTTGATTCGGGTGGGTCCTACCGTGATATGCATAAACAATCACTCTGACCAACAATTGATTTATCCACTGTTAGCTTGCTCAAAAATCAGGTTAACTCATGATTGAGATGGGCCACACCAGAAAAAATAGTTGGGAGAGAGACGTGTGCACCGTTGATTTTTTATAGGGCCCACCATGATCATTGTGTTAAACCCAAGTGAACTATTAGATGCCACATAAATATTTAGGCCTGAGGCTGAAAATTCAGGCCCATCTGTGATTTAAGTTGGCGACACCAAGAGAAATAGCTTCAAGGGTGTGTGTCACCTGTATACTGTTTTCAATCATGTGGTCCACCGGAATCATAGATAGAGTTGAGTTGTGAGATCTACATAGCTCATGGACCAAATCCCATTTTAGGCCTAGGAGCAAATAGTTGACCCCTGATTCAGGTGGGCACCACTGAAGAAAAGCGTGGGGACGAAAGCATGCGTGGTTGATTTTTAACAAAGCCCATCATGATGATTATGTGAAATCCACTCAAATGATTATATGCCACGCTAAAATTAATTAGGCATGAGGCCTAAAAATTCAGCCTCATCCGTGACTTAAGTGGGCCACACCAAGAAAAATAGCTTGGAGGGTGAGCGAATGTGTGGCCAGCTTGAATCATGGATTGGGCTGAATTATTTTGCCCCTACTTTAATATCACTAGGATAAAGGGTATTTCTAGAAATACATGAAAGTGGCCACCAGACCACCCCTTTACCTTAGAGGTTCAGTAAGCCATATTTAGATAAAGTTGCCTAATTTAGGTACCAAGGCCTATTCTTGTAATTGCGCCAACTTGAGGTTTTTTTTAAATGCAAATTTTTTCAAGTACACCGATGCGACTAGGAGCACCATAACTTAAAGTGCTTCCCCTCTAAGGGCCTGTTTGGATAGCACCAAATAAGTTACCTTTGAACTTACAACTCATGTGCTTAAAGTTACTCTCTCTCTCTCTCTCTCTCTCTCTCTCTCTCTCTCTCTCTCTCTCTCCACTTATAAACAATAGAACCCAGGTGGACTGTCGACATCGAAGGTGGGGCCCACATGATGGATTGTCCACATCAAAAGTGAGGTCCACATGATGGCCAATGGACATTAAAGCTAGGCCCCACATGATGGATGGTCCACATCAAAGGTCCACCCCTAATGATGAATGACCCATATCTAAGGCCAGCATGCATGATGGGCAACCCACATTGAAGGTGGGGCCTACATAATGGACAGTCCACATCAAAATTGGGCTCCACATGATGGGCGATTAATAATGGTGGACTCCACATGATGGATAATCTACATCAAGGTGGGCCCCATATGATGGACTATCCACATCAAAGGCCAGCCTTAATGATGAGTGGCCCATATCCAAGGTAGGCCCCATATGATGGACCACATCAGAGATGGGGCCCACATGATGGACGAACCACATCAGAGATGGGGCCCACATGATGGACAGTCCACATCAAACGTGGGCTCCACGTGATGGGCTGTGGATATTGAAAGTGAACCCCACATGATGAACAATAAAATTGATGGTGGGCCCCACATGATGGATGACCAACATCAAAGGTGGGCCCTTTGTAAAGGATAATGCACAATAAAGGTCCGCCCCTAATGATGAATGGCCCACATCTAAGGTGGGCCTCGCATGATGTATGGCCCAATCAAATGTGGGGTCCACACAATGAATGGTTCACACCAAAGGTTGGCCCCACATGATAGACGATGGATGTGAAGCGGACCAAACGGACTCCAGGAATAATATTTACGATATTAGAAGCTAAACATGATTTTCTACTTTTTGGCTAATAAATATACTGTTTATCACACGTATTTCTCTGCAAAATAAGTAAAAACCAATATAAGCTACATGTGGCATACATATTTTTATTTAAACTTACTATCCAAATGCCCCCTAAATATTTTGTACTTTAATTTACAAGAGTTAACTGCCAAGTTCAGTCAACTGAGTCAAGTCGGATCTAAGTCTTCAACTCCTGCTCGACTCAACCAAGCCCGAATAAACATGCAACAAGCACTCATACCTATGGCACGCGCCAAATTTATGTTCGATTGCTTCATGCAATCAGCACTCTCGACCAGCTAGCCATGCGACATGACTCGGGAACGAATGGGGTTAACCAAGTACGGTTGGTAGGACCACACCAAGTTGACCAAAGGGGAAACCCGCGACCATTCCACCGAGCCAAGTGCCCTGCTATTTATTCGTACATTACATGCATTGTATAAAACAAAACAGGAATACACTTGCCTCAGACACCATTCAGCAAAATGCCAAAAATAACATTCACATTTTGTAAGATGATGGCTCTTGAGGCCTAGTCTCTTAAGGGAGCTTTTGGATATTAGTAAGTTACTAAAGATAAAGCTAAACCAAACTTACTTATTAAATTTTTACTTGCAAAGCTAAAGTTATTAATTTTAAGTTTTGAAAAAAGTTATTTATAATTGATCCTAAACCAAACTTACTTATTTCAATTTGAGAGCAGCTTTGTTAGTACACATCCATTTTTAGCCACACCCCACCTGGGAATGGATACCAAGACCTCAAATAAGTTACTTATCTACTACTACCGTAAGTAGAAAAAGTAACTTATTTGGTGGTATTCAAACATGCCCTAAGAATGATATATATTATGGAAAAAATAGGATAGTCCACGAAAAAAGGTCGAACCAATAACCAACATAAACCAATGTACTAAACTATCCAAAAGAGAACTACTGGCAAGGAAGGGCCGGCCATAAGATAGGTCGGTATCATCATAGGTAGGCATGACCATAAGATAAGTCGGCCTGTCCATAGGTTAGCATGACTCTCGATGAACTTTCCGAAACAACGGCTTATTAAGAGTTGATAGGCTTGACAAAGGACGCTAAGGGCTACTCAACATGTAAATAATACCGACCTAATAATAGCTCAGTAATACCTCCTGTCTCCGAGGCTTATCTACTATTCGGTCTTGCCTAAGGGTCGGATGGATCTATCAGTTCCCGGCTAATGTCTAGTCTTATCCAAAATGAATGTCCTGAATATCTCTTCCAAAAATCTCAAGAGATAAGGTCGGGATCCCGAAGATCTCGAACATCCAAGATCTAAGGAGTATCTATGACATATCGGGAGTCCCAAACGAAAAAGATCTCCAACAGTGTGATCTTATTTCTAATAGAGTAGATCTTCTGAATACGTGATCTTTCCTCTCGTATAAATAGAATAGGCCTTAAACGGTGAAAGGTACGCAACTTATAAACTCAAAAAGACTGATGACTCTTTTCTCTTGGACTATTTTCCTCAAATACCCAGATCCCTGACTTTGGCATCGGAGGTTCCCTGCGTTAGCCAATGTCTTCCTTTCTTCTTTTATCTCTTGTGTACAGGTGTCAAAGGGTTCAAGGAGGGTCCACTGAAAAATTACATCAACATTATATAGATACATTAGCTTGAACTAAAATGGCTAAATTGTGAAACCCACCATGGCTAAGTCTCAAAACCAGATTGGTTAAACTATTCTAACTCTGATCCAGGAACGCCTGTTCGGTGAAATATGACCATCTTTTTTTCTTCACTTTTAACCGTCCAATAAATGCCGAAAAGTCCATTCAATAAGCATCATTCGTCTTTCATATTGCATCTAAATTGGAAGGGGATTGTGTCCTGCCCCTGATCCGTCCAGTAGAGCTCCGTGTGGCTCACCATTATGTATGGATTTTATCCACACCGTCCATCCATTTTGAATGCGGATGTCTGTGTCGAAGGCACAGAAATATTCAGTGCAGTTGCTTCTCATTGATCCACGGCATCACTCTGGGCACCACAATTATTTATGTTTTATATCAACAATGTCCATCAATTTTTACTGATCGCCCAAAAATGAGGCATATTCAAAACTCACATACCACATTAAGCAGTGGGGATTGAACGACTACAGTTGGAACCTTTCTAGGGTCCGCTGTATAACCTCTCCATGAGGTCAATTTCCCATATAACCTCTCCATGAGGTCACACAAAACATAAATATCATCCTGATTAGAGCGTTTTGTGGCCCGAAGATGTTTTCTTCAGTAGGCGTCCAATTGCTACTGTTTCTGTAGTGTGGCTCACTTGAGCCTTGGATCTGCCTCCTTTTTTGGTCTTATTCCATACAATGGTACGAAATTTTTTTGATGAACGGGGTGGTTCTGATACATATGTTACGATAGGCCACCAAGTTTTACATCTCAATACTTTTCCGTTTTCCTCTCACGACCTGGAATGTGCTGCATCACGGGAGTCGATTAGGTGAGACCCTGGACTCACCCAAGACGGTGCGGCCCTGACCGTGGTGCCTGCTTTGCGCGTGTAGTCTGTATCCACCTCGTCCATCCCGTTTTTCTCAACAGATTGGATGGGAAACAAAAAACAATTAAGAAGTTTTCAACAGTAGGGTGTTCAGTCACCACTGTTTCCTGGAGTATGGAATACCTGAAAATTTGATTTTCTTAATGTGGGCTCCATGATGATGTATTTCTTAGATCCATGATGATGTATTTCTTGATCCATACTGTCCATCCATTTTTTTTTTCAGATCATTCTAGGATATAAACCCACAAATAATGTAGATCAAAAGCTAAAGTGGACCACACCACTAAAAATAGTAGGAATTAATGCTACCGTTGCTCAAGCTGATAATTGTATTTTAACTTCATCAAGTATGTGTAATCTTATGAAGGGGTCAAAGGGAAAATAAGCCTCATGGTTGGCTTAGGAAAGTTTCAACAATAGTCTAGCTTGTTCAATCATCACCGCTTCCTGTGGTGTGATCTCACTAGAGCTTCAGATGTGCCTCATTTTTTGGCTCATGGTCTAGAATTATTTGGAAAAATTGATAAATGATGTTGATCTAACACTAAAAATCATGAAGGACCCAGAAAAGTTTCATAAGCGAAAAGTTGTATCGTGTAGTAAGCAATCCATTTGGGGGAGAGAAATCTGGCGTATCCTGTTAGCTGGAGAGTAATCGAAAATGACGTGACCAATGAAAAGCGACTGCCTTCAACACAGATGATCCGGCGTATCCAGGGCTTAAGTGGATCAGACAGTGGGATTTGAATTCCCACCGTTAAAAACTTCTTAGGGGCCATAGAAGTTTTAAATCAAACTAATATTTGTATTTTCCCTTCATTCAGGTCCATATGACCTTTTGAACAAGTTGATGGCAAATAAATATCACGCTAAATCCTTGGATAGTTTCAATGGTGGATGTGGGGTCTATTTGAGCCTTGGATTTGCCTCATTTTTAGGCTCATATCAGAAAATGATCCGAAAAAATGGATGGACAGCATGAATAGAACCTATACATCATGGTGGGCCCACAGATCCCGTCCAGGCAGGGGCAGGACACAACATGCTTCCATCTAAATTGGGGTTGAACGGTTTTAACTCAGATTATTTATATACCACAAGCAATTTCTGCGTGATCAACAACAGCACATATTAACCCATTCATCATAGCCACCTAGTCATCACCGATAACCCAGGAAGGCAGCAGGCTCGATAGTCATGACTGGCCAACGAAATCGATGGTGCCCCTTTTCTTTATTCGTTCTTTTCCATCGCTATTCATCATAACAGGCATCATTGATGTCTGCCGTGACCAAGGGAAGGGGTGTGTGGCAAAAGAGTCCTGACAAGAACTCAAAAGGGCCCCATCACTTTTTTGGACTCAACCATTGGGCTCATAATCCCACATGGCACCCATCACTCAATAATCTGAACCATTGGACTCAAAACTCATCTTAAACATTTTATCAGGCAACACCCACGTATTATCTCCAGGTGAAATAAACTTTGCCAGACTTGAGGATTGGAAACGAAATCCATTTTCTCCAGGAAAATGATGCTGAAAAAACAAACAGGGAAAAACAGCTTTTCAAACGTTTCTACTATTAGCTTAATGTACAAATAAACATGTGGCCCACAGTTATATTTAATGACATTTGAACCGTCCATCATGTGCACCCCTTCCTATCCTCGTTGGATCCCAAAACTCAGGAGGACCACAACATATAAAATCACGCCTAAAACCTTTAAAAATCACATCTTGTGGCAGACCCAATTTTGGAATGGTTTTTTCTTTAAAAAAAAAATTTTTTTTTCTTTTCTTTTTGCTGTCCATCGATCTTGGTTAGATGCATCTTCCGCATGGATTGAATGGCATATGCAAGACACGGTGGACATCACATACAATCTCGAAAAATTTTGATGGTGGGCTTCCCCATCCCAACTGTTCCCTGGGGTGTGGCCCACCCGAGCTTTGGATCAGCCAGTTTATTGGGTTCCCGAGGACCTTACGGAGCACACGTGATGGACAGTTCGGATATCATTAAAACATGACGGTAGGCCCCCACATGCTGATTTGTACTTTGAGATTTACCCTGGATCCGTCCTTTTCCATCTTGATTTTTTTCTTTTTTTTAAATTGAATCCTAACAGGCATAAAAACACGGTATCTGATCATATATCACTTGTATTTCAATGAGAAAAACACTGGCGGAGTGTTGATGATGTTTTGATGCCGAGAAATGATACCGTGTTAGACGAGCTCTCAAACCGTTCAAATCATGGGACCTAAATGGATCTTAAAACCTCTCATGGGTCCATTGGTGGCCCACCTATCGGAATTCATCACGAAAACATAATTTACTCAGTTCAAGATTTCGCTCGATCCATCAGATTTTCAAGTGATCTCATGAATTTTATACTTTAATTCATGTATGCCACGTGTACAATTTCTTAGTACCTGCATATCAGCCATAACACTGCCAGAATATCAAATAACACCAGTGTCAGTTCCCTTGGAACGTGTGCCACAAATGGGTAAATCTACAATAGTGTATGCTAGGGCAGAAACTCGGGTCCAGAATGATTGACCAAACCCGAGTCGGGGTGGGATCCGGGCTGGAACGGGTTGTCAAGGTCTACAGGAGGGTTCAAGTTGGAAAACGCCAACCCAATCGGGTTGGGTTGGGTTCAGGTTCAGTTGAGCAGATTCGGGTTGAGTTAGGTCGGTTGGGAAAAATCACAGGTATTTGGGTCAGGCTGGGTTTGGGTCTGGTCGAGTATAGAGGAGTCCTGGTTGGGTTCCCGCTAGGCACCTTGAATTTGGGTAGGTTGGGTCCTCTTGAGTTCAGATGAACACCCAACCCAACCCGGCTGGGTTGCACCTCTAGTGTGTCTGTATTTTATGTATTAGACGACATAAAAAGATATTTATTCACAAAAGAGAAATAAGATAAACAGATGCTGATCTGTGTTCATATATCTAAAACTGTAACTCATCAGTCGCTGTGGTTTGTAGAGTTTTGGGGGGAAGCGTCATTGTACTGGTTTATTCATATATCAGTATTCAGGGGTCATTCTTATATATACATACATATGACTAGTCAGCATGCTCATGGGGTTGCATCTGATTCAAGTGGAAGGTACCTTCAATGTTCTTGTGCACTTCGACCTTGAGTTTCTCCTCCTTGCTTCCCCTTTTTAACTTGAGAAGCATATCGAACTTGGCAGAATCTTCTATCACCTGATATAAACAAATGGTGAAAAGATGCAAACAACAAGGACCCACATCAGAACCCATCTAGTTAGTGGCACATCATTGTCTATCCAGATTCCAGACCATTGAATTGATGGGCCCCATCATGAATATTCATCAAAAAATTAAAAAGGCCCCCCCACCATGAATGGAGGAAGAGGCTAGGCTAAAAGCTTCCATATGATGATATCCAGCAATAGTCCAAAAAGGGCCGAAGGATGGTTAGTAACTTTCAGCATGGCAGATTTTTGGGTATGCGGTTTGCCAGAATTCATCCCTATGTATTGCAGTATGATACATTGGGATTTTATCCATTGGACTTGAGCATTTTCCAATGACCCAAACCATTTATGTGAAACGGCTCCCCTCAAATGGGAGCATGCCTGAAAATTTTTTTTCAGATTGAATATTTCAACCCTTTGATTACACAAATGTTATGTGATAATCCATTTTCAAAGCAAAAAAGCCAAATTTCAAAGGGCCAACTTAATCATTTGAAGATTCTATTTGTTTTCTATTTACCGTGCAAGTCGAGACTGATCATATGAACGGTTTAGGTCTAGAACATCCATAATCAAGTTAAAAGTCCCAACATATCATATTGCAACACATCAGGATGTATTCAAGCAAACCTCTTTGGTTATCACAGTGGGTGCCATCAGATCAATAGGAAAGTGCATCAGAACTGAACAATTTCCCTCCAAGCAGACAGACGAACGACAAAAGGAGGACTATATGACACAAAATGATCCTACTCATGCATCCAGCATGCAAGTGGTATACACAAGAATCGAATCCCACCCATTCACAGGAGTCCAAATTATCACACTGCTTGGACGATCCTAAGTAGCCAATCAAATGGACATCTACCATTAATTTTGACCTTCAATGAATTTTCATTCTAACAATCCATTTGATGAACCACTGATCAGTAAGATCATCCCATCCAATGTGACTTTTGATCTGTGCTCCAAGTGTGGAATGTGTGAGTTCAGTAGATGTACCACACATGTAAAGTCGATTCATGAGTACATTAACATAGCTTGTCTGTATCGAAAGAAGAGAAGGGGTATGAGAAAGGTGAAAATGCTGACCTCAGCCTTCGCGTCGACCACCTCTAGCAGTTCATAAGGGGCCAGCGAGTTGGACCTCTGTTGGATGGTCTTCACAGCATGGTTTGCTGCATCTTGGACCACAGGATCATCTGCTGACACTGTTTTCCATCCTGGTTCGTGGTCACCTGGTTTACATGGCCGGATTAATTTCACTAAGGGGATTCTTCTGAACTTGGGAAATTCAGACAATCTCCAGCTACAGACAAATTCCATGGATTTCTAATGCATATGCTCAAATCACACATTAATACATGATGCAAACAATTGCAGGCAGATTCAATCAAATAAATGTAATGTAATCCCTATAACAGTTAATTTTTTTTAACGATGAAAATGTATTGGCCCTGTCTCAGCATGTGATGGCCCTGTATCAGCCCATTACGGACCATTTTTTTTTCTCTCAAAATGAGCATTACAGCCTTGTACTGCATAACAGGTTCCACCTTTACTGTTACCACTATTATGTGACCATTTTTTAACATCATGAATGTAGTGTAATAAGATTTGAGTGTTTTACGAGCGTGAACAGGTAACTGCTTTCATGTTGAAGGGCTTAAGAAAATGATTTCGCCATATTCATGGGCGCCATACCATGCTTGTGTTTCAAAGTTCGTGCAACATAGATAATAGAAGTGCAACATAGATAATAGAAGCACATGCCGAGGTGCACAGGCACAAACACATGCATCAACAAGGAAGAAGAAAGTGATGTTAATATAAGCAGAATGAGGAAGCTTTTGATTGGCCCTCACTCTCTAATCCTTTATTTATAAGCGAAACATTTACAAGAGTGGAGCTCCAATAAAATATCAAGAGGGATCAAGATCACCCCTTATGGTAGACTGCAGGAGCACTGAAATACATACTGTGCTTATGACATAAGTGCACTTGATGAAACACAGTCTATGATTGACCATCAAAGAGCTTTTTTTTCACCTCTTTTTCCTTTTGTGTGTGTGGGGGGGTGGGGGAATGACAGTAAGGTAATTTTTCACCATACAAACATTTTGTCAAGACCACTGTCGCCTAAGATGCACCTGTAGTTGCACAAGGGGTCAAGTGATGAGGTAGAAGATTCGGGTGCATGATCAGGATTTCTTTTCTCCCCCTTTTATGGGGGAGATTTTCGCCTACTGATTTCCAGATTACAAAACCGAGTGGGAATCATAGCAGAAGCAGTCACAGGGCAACCTCATTCCTATTGACATGCCTCCAGACCTAATTACTGTTGGTATAGAAAAAATCTCGAATGGTTCTTTGGCAATTAATTCCAATCGAGCTCTAAAGATGATCCAAAAACATGCAATAGCATCCTCATCTATGGCAGTATCTTACCCAAGCTCGATGGAAGGCAGTGGCAATGTTGAAATTCTTAGCAATATTAAGCCTCAAGACTCAGCTAAGCTGGTTGCAGAGAGGGTACTCTCCACCTGGGCCAAAATCTACACGAATGTGCAGCCACTGCTACTCGTACGAGAAACTTGACCAAAATCAGAACGTTAAGCCAAAATGCACACCCTCAGCTCATGCTCCAATCATAGTTCTAAAACTAGTGGGTCGATGCAAAACTCAACTGAGTCAACTCACCTCGATGGCATTTTGAACAAAGTCTCATGGAAACTCACTGGCTGGATTGATTCGGTCAGATCTTGAGAAGACTCATCTAGTTGGCTCAAAAAATCAACCAACTCGATTTGAATCAGCATGACTCAACCAAGTCACTCACTCGTTCAGCTGGGTTTTTGTTGTAAAAGTAAAAAAGCGTTTTATGCAATAATCAAAGAGGCAACATCATTTATCAGAGCAACAAACACCACGCTGCACTGCACAACTGTGTTGTGTTTCCAAAAAATTTAAATGCATTACCTTCTAAAAGAAAATGTATAAAAAGCTAGCAAGTAGAAGGTGCGGCGCAAATCCAAAGCGTGATTCGAAACAGAAGCAGCTGCTGGGTAGAATGTTTGCGGCTTTGTGCAACTAAGAGTCATGCACCACAAATTCCTACTGTCAACAAATTGTACTCCCTATAAACTATAGAACCTAAACAATATGAGGATGAAGTTATGCTGGTTCTCTCCATAGGACTTCTCAATGTAGTCTGATAGTCAGTTACAGGTTATTGGTACGAATTGCATGTGTGACCGCATATTTTTTGCTTTAATTTTTTTTTTGAAAAAATTCAAAAAATTTTGTAAAAAAAGAAAAAGAAATTAAGTTATAGACAAAAAATTATTTTTTTACAAAAATAAAATACAATAAAATAATGTGCCAACCGTTGGCCAATATGCGATCGCATACATCGCATATGCAATCGCATATTTTCGCATATGCTACATATGTGATCGCGTATGTGCCAGATCGCATATGCGATCTGCATATGGATATGCGCACATGCGATTGCATATGCGCATATGTGGTCGCACATGACAACAATGGTACTTACCCATTAGTCAATAGTGTGGCTTGCATCATAAAAGGACAGGAATAGTCCATCTTTTAAGGACCAGTAAAAACATCTTCAACTCTTACACAATATCATTGGGTGGACCTAGAGCAGCTTGAACCGGAAGGTAGGATATCGATCAGGGGAAAAAAGAAGAAGATAGAAGCCCAATAAACATTGCTCAAGTGATGATGAAGGCCAATGGTGATGACAGAAAACAGGGGAAGGATGAAATTTCAATAGCCTCTCTGGGTTTCTTACTACATTTCACTACAAGATGCCCGTGCATGCTCCCTTTTCCCCTTGGTTCTCTCTTAAGGGAGGTCCTTCACTGTCAGTGTATGCATGCCATTCAAGGCAGGGGTCAGAAAAGGTTAAAATGCTGAGACGGTGTTAGTTGATCCTTTTACAGAGAAATAATTACTACACACATGGAGCAAACTCCTCACTGAAAACTGAAATTATTCAAACCAAAAAACTAAAAAAACAACCCATTGAGCTCAACCAAATAACTTTGCTGATGAGTCTTAAGCCAAGACGAAGGCAAGGCCACCTCCCAACTTACACCAATTTGATCCTGGCTAATGCCATTGAAGGCATTGAGCCCAAATGCCCGATCAACTACCCTGTTCCAAACCATGTGACATATAACCACCTTTCAGATTTGTTGCAAAAAGATCTCTTATTCCACCCTCACAAATCAACCACAGCCCTGCTTGGGGAGCTAGGTTACAAAGCAACCTTCCTCTCTTTTCCATCCTATCCATGTGCCATGCTGCATGTCATGCCTGGAATAATTCCTGAATCCAACCTAGTATTCACCCAAGCTATCTTGAGGGGAAAAAAAATAAATTCAAATGGACCTACTCTGCACGTCATCAGGATACATGCATGAATAGGTGTTCAACTGACCTGTGATCATGAAGGCAATGGATATGTTGGGTTAACCATATTTCCAATTCTCAGACGATTTATGGTTAAGATTTTATCCCTTGCAACTAGCCATCGAAAAGCCACCACCCTCTGAGGACCCAGATAACTACAAATGGTTAATTGTCCTGCATCACAAACTATCATCATGTGATTGTACCAAGATCATTTCCAACCTAAAAATCAGGCCCGTCGACTCATTAGGTGGTTTCAGAAGTCTATAAAGTTGGTTGAACAGGTTTCCCTTGGTGTTTTAGTCACTTATTCCACAGGCAATTTGTTGAGGTACCAATGTGCAAATGATGCGAACTTAGTCCTGTTAGAAAGCCTATTTAGTTAGATTTGATAAGAACCCAAGATCATGCAATTCTGATACTGTTGTGCTAGTTATGGCCTATTACATACACCTATATGGTTGTGAAGAGATTCAAAGGCATTATAGTCATCATTAATATTTTACTGAACTTAGTCCTGTTTAAAAGCCTATTTAGTTAGATTTGAAAAGAACCCAAGATCATGCAATTCTGATACTGTTGTGCTAGTTATGGCCTATTACATACACCTATATGGTTGTGAAGAGATTCAAAGGCATTATAGTCATCATTAATATTTTACTGAAATAAATGGTTAAGAATAGATGCATTGGATGGTTAGGATTGCATTAGGGTTTTTCTTAACTTAACAATGAGTAAAGACTGCTTTCTAAATACCTGTAATGGTTATTTAAATAAATAATCTTCATTGGGTTTAAAGGATGAGCTACTTCCCTTCAGGCATGCATTGCCTATTTGCCTTCATTAAAGCCTTTGTTAGAAGAGCGAGGGAATGTTGTGATTACTAGCATCATGGATGGTAGGTTGTTGGATATCAGGCCACAATCCTTTTATTTTCCAATGAATTTGCATCTAAATTTTATAGTTTGATCTTCATGAAAAAGGTATGCATCCAACTCAAGATTTTCCTTTTCTATTTGGTTGCTTCTTGAATGGTACACGTTTGCCATAGATTCGGGCCCTTGCCCAAAATGTACAAAAAGGTGTCAAAGATCATTCTAATACCATGCATAGAAGTGCATATAGCCACATAATCTATAGAAAATAGGCGCATAAAAAATATTCAACCAGTCCTTATTTGGTGAAATAATATCGCAATTTGGGATAATTCTATATAAGAAAAAAGAAATCATAGGTTCCAAAATCATTACCTCGCTTAGCACCGAGATCTGAACGCGTAAACGTGCTATCCCCAGTGTGCTTGAATTCCTGCAACTCCTTGAAATTCTCCCATGCCTTGACCCATACCTTTGCTTCGTAAAGCTTCTTCTTACCAGCATCAATTGCCTCCAGAGTAAGATGGTGAAGTTTACCAGCAACTGTTTGCTCTTTTGCTGTCACCACTCTCACAAATTCAAGAAGAGCATTCTGCATGAAGATCAAAAGCAAACAAATTTATAATTAAAAACAGAAACATCAAAAAGATCAATACGTCTAATAAGCAATCTTCAAATGCATCATTGAAAAAGGAAGAATCAATGGTTTACATTTGGCAGAGAAAACATCCAAGGATCAGATGGCTAACATTGGTTGAACAGCACAAGTTCCACATGGTGGGTTGCTCGGGATGGGCCCCCGCCATGTAAGCAGTCCCAAAACACCACACCATGTAGCGGTATGAGCCCCATCTATGGAATTGCCAGCAATGGAACCTGATTGTGATCGACACAAATACCTCAAATCTCCATGGTATATACATGTGCCCACAGATCAGAAACGTTCATCCAGTGGGCCATACCATTTGGTATCAGTGGCAAACAAATTGCACTGTTGGAGCAGCCCTAACCATCAATTTGTGCTGATTCACAGTTGATCCCACCCAACAAATGGTTCTTGTCACCAAATCGTCTTGGAAATGTGCGAAAAGTAATAAAAGAGAAGTAAATAATACATCTATAAGAAAATCGGACCGGAAAAAAATAGAGAATAAAACCATAACCCAAATGATCAAAACAAGAACCCAGACAATGGCCCAAAAAAATGCAGATGAGATCAAAGAAAATCAGGAAAAAAAATACCAAAAAACCAAACAGCAAGAAATAAATCCATTTTTTTAAGGCCCAAAATCACAACCCGGCAGCAAAAAATAAATAAATAAAATAAAAACAGAAAGGTATCCGCTCATATGGCACCCACCACCACTTGTAGTGGTACCAGGCTGTTGTGGGGCCACGTCACCATGAATCAGATCCATCCCATCCATTAGATGCCCCCATCGATGCTACGCCATGGGGCCAAAAAGCAATCCGAACCGAAACTCAGCTTGTCTACAACACAAGTAACAGTTGGAACGGGACGCCCAACCAATAAAACCTCCCCCGATTCCTGGGCCCAGCGTGTTGTGTGTATTCCATCTAATCCATTCATCAGATGCGCTCCACTGGGATGAACAAACACACCAAAAATCAGGCCAATCCAAAACCCAAGTAGGCCACAGTCATGATTTTAAACCCTTCCCTTCTTTGTGACCCACCAAAGTTCTGGATCGGCCTGATAATTGGTTTCTACAGTGAACATGAGGGGGTGAACACGATGGACGGGGTTGATCGGATAACAGTTTGACGTGGGCCCCACAGCCAGCCGGTACCACCAGAAGTACCATATGAGCGCACCTCAGAAAGAAAAGAAAACCACCCCCATTTCGTCTTCTTTCTTCCTTCAACAGAAAATCCAAAAATTAACGAAAAAAATATCGAATGTTATTCTTTTCTTCTTCAAAAGAATTAAAAAAAAAAAAAAAAAAAAAAAACCAGAGAGGTAAATGACCTCTTTCTTATTGTGTTCTTCAACAGCGAATCGAGCGAGTTCTTCGATCTCCAAACTGTTCTGATGGTCCGAAGAAGAATCAGAAATCCCTCCAAGAGCAGTAGCCATCTTTATCCAATCCCTAGAAATTCCACTATCACAAGAAAATAGATAAACCAGAAGATAGAATAGCGCGATTCTTCTCATTTTAATACTCTCCACTCTCTCTCCCTCTCTCTGTCTCTCGCGGTGGATTCTCTCCTCTCTCCTCTCTCCTCTCTCCTCCTTTTCCTGATATCACGCTGGCCCTTTTCTATTTTTCCTTTACGCCACGTGTCAGACACGTGTAAGGCATCTGACGGTTGTTAGAAGACTTCGCTTGAGTGCGGGACAAACGCGTTTTTTATAAGCATAGCTTACAGGAAACGGATTGGCTACTCCCCCTGCCACCTGCCAATGGCTGGTGGTCGGTGCTCTGTGGGCCCATCATGATGTAAGTATTTCATCCATGCTGTCTATCTATTTTTGCAAGGTCATTTTATGACATGAGACCAAAAATAAGATATATCACAATCTCAACGGACAACATTACAGGAAATAGTGTTGAATGAACGCCGGCCATTAAAAACTTTTTGAGGGCCATAAAAATTTTAGATCAATCTGATCTTTGTTTTTTTTCCCTTTATCGGGGCCTGTATGACCTAATCAACAGATTAGATGTCAAATAAACAATACAGTGGGCCTTAGGATGATTTTAATGGTGGATATCCAATCACTATTATTTTCCTATGGTGTGGTCCACCCGCGATTTATATCCCTATATTGTTTGGTACAAAGTCTTAAAATGATCCGTAAAAATGGATGAATAGAATAGATGAAACACATACATCATGGTGAGGCCCACGGAGCACCGACCATAAGCCACGGCGCTGGTGGCAAGGGCAGTCGCGGAGATTTCGGAAGCGGTTGTCTGGTGTGCTGCACACTACCGACCTGGTGGGGCGATGACGTCACCAAGTTCGGTAGTTCCATGAGGCAAGTGTTATATACAACCTGTCGTAGTAAGGCTTGATCCCGAAAATATGACAAATCCAGAGATTAAGTGGACCAAACACCGCAAAAAAACGTAACGGGAGATTGAATGTCTACCGTTAAAATCATTTTGGGGTCACAGAAATTTTAGGTTTATTATATTTGTTTGTCCTCATCTGTGTACATGAATGGCACAGTGAACAGATGAGATGAAAAATAAACATTGCATTGGCCTTATTAGTGTTTTAACGGTGAAAATAATCGTCCGACGGCTATTTGAGTTTTGGATATGAGTCACTTTTAATCGTATGGTATAAAATGATCTTGTCGGATGCATGAGCCTTATGGATGTAATAAATAATTATTACTTGGCTCATGTAACTTTGATCTCCCTTCAATCCTTCCTAAAACAAATTAGTTGAGGAGCCTTAGCATGACACTACCCATACCAGCAAGGTAGCTGGCGTGCTACACCAGCCAATTAGCTTCCACTAGAGTTGTACACTGTTAAGAATTCAAGGTTTGGATACACCGATATATTAAAGATAAAATAAAATAATAAAATTGATTGGCTGAATCACGTATAAAATACGTTGTCCTTAAAGCGTGATTCGCCTCGTTATAAACTGCTGATGGGTTATAGGCGAATTGCTTCCAGGATAAGATAAGTCTTATTTAGATCTAGCGTGCAGCAATCATGATAGGTCCACTATGGAACAATTTTAACGCAGTAGATCTCTTCTGGCAGACTTGGACGGTAGAGATGATAACAATATTCTAAAATGAAAATATTTCTTGTATTTTATCTGATAGGAGAGAGGAGTGTGTTCAGTTGATGATTTCAGACTGGAATGGTCCAGTTTATATAGGCATCAGGTAGTAGACCGTTGCTAGGGTGCAATCAAAGGTCCAGAACGTTTGAAAACATTTCTGTCCGTTGTCCATTAATCACAGACGTTTCTAGTCGTCGGATCAAAGGATCTAACCGTTGGATCATCATGAGTCATCCGTTTTCGGACCGTTTGGCTTTCAAGGCATAGAGCCGTTTTCTGAAATCGCTGAACATTTCGAATTTAAGATCTGACCGTTCTCAGTCACCTATAAAAGTCTAAGCTCATTTCAGATTCTCACCGCCCTAAGGCACTGACCAGACCCATCGCACCGAGGTCGCACCTGTGAAGTGCAAAGTGCGTCATCTAGCGCCACTACAGCTACACTGCCCACGCCCGTGCCCGAGCCCGAGCGCGAGCGCGCGCGCGCGTGCGTGCATGCGTGTGTTCCAGTGCTACGCTCTGGAACACGCAACCCGTGTATCTCTTTCTCCAAAAGCTCCAAGTAAGAATACTCTACACTACATCTCATATAAACCATAAAAGTTTCTCAACCATTTTCGATGTAAGACAAAGCACACACACCGCACTTTTAATTCAAAATATTTCAAAAAGCATTTTGGCGAGAAAATCCTGAAATTTTGAAAATTTTGAATTTTCCTTTTTTATTTTTCAAAAACCATTGATTTACAACATACACCAGTCGGGCGAGCTCGGTTAGATCGCTCAACTCAACTCGAAAAAGCTTGATTTGGCTCAGTTCGAAATTGAATTCAAGTTGAGCCAAGTTGATTTTTTAAGCTTGAAAAAATTTTGAATCGAATTCGAGCTTGACTCAGCTCGGATCAAACCAGTTCGATAACTTAGTTACTTTGATATTGATATTACTCACTAAGCGTTTAATGAATTAACTCAACGAAGTGTTAGCTACCGACAAAGAAGGTATGTTTCATTAAACAAGTACAATTTTTTCTTGATTTTAATGTTGCTTACAAAGTGTTTGATGAAACTATTGTTGGTGTTTTATATACAATGAGAATTTGATGGTGTAGTCTATGTATTTGTAAAAATGCTGCACAGGTAAACTTGGCTCGATCTCGGCTCGCACTAACCTGAGCTATTGACTGAACCGAGCCGTGCTAGCCAATCAAGCTCGAGAAACGAACCAAGCTAAGTCAAGCTGTGCCAAGCTCGACTCATTTTGACTCGTGTACACCTCTAGCTTCCATTGATTGCGTACAACCTCATTCATACAATGAACTGTCCAACCTAGATATGTATGGGGGCTACATGGTGTATTTATTTATCCACACCCTCCGGCCCTTTTCTTGTATCATGTCTGGGTATGGACTTAAAATTAGAGATGCAATGCCCAGATGGCATTTAATGCCACCAAGCTTATTATTTAGCGTGGTCTACTTTAGCCTCCGCCTTGTATTTTGCGCCATGCTTTAACTTGATTTTTAGGAAACGGAGGAACGATGTGAATAAACATGTACTTAGTATGCACACGCAGATCTAATTGAACTATTATTGTACGAACGGATATGGGTCTGATGCAATCCGCTAGAGACTACGGGGATTGCACACTGAGCAAGTTGCCTGGGCTACCTTTACGCATGTCTCATCTGTTGTAAAATATTGATTTTAATAAAAAATATTTTAATAATAAAATATATGAAAAGTTGTTTTTTGAAAAAAAAAAACTTTTGAGGCTTTGGGAATAGTCCCACATGGGAAAGAAAAGAGAAAGAAAAGTGGTTTAAATGATAATAGTGGAGTATTATAATATTTACTTACCTAGTCCGTGGACCATGGGACTTGCGTGTTCCAGTGCGAAGCACTGGAACACAGCGCACGCGCACGCACTCGCGCTCGGGCTCGGGCTCGGGCTCGGTCTCGGTCACGGTCACGGTCACGGTCACGGTCAAGGTCATGGACTCGGTGCGAGGGCGTGGGCATGTGTGGCTGTAGAGGCGCTAGTGGCGCACTTTGCACTTCGCACGTGCGCATCGTGTCGCAGAGGGTCGCTCCCTTCGCGAACCGGAGCGAGTCGCGGTGCGACTAGTGGCTAAGGCAGATGGTTGGTTGGACGAAAATCTAAAGGACTGAATGAGAGTTCCTTAGAATATATAGAGGGCCGAAAAAGAGCTGTTACAGAAATTCTGTAACAGCTGTGCAATAAGTGCAGGGTCCAGCTGAAACTGTGCATGGCTAGCCCCAACAGCTATAAAACGGCTAGCTGCTGTCTCACAACAGTCAGCATGCAGCAGCTTAATGGCCCATGCACAACAGTTAGAAAACGGCCATAAAACGGCTAGTTTTCTCAACAGCCAGAAAATGGTCATGGAATTTATTTTCCTAGACCATAACCCCCAGCCACTATAGCCTATAAAAGGAGGGCCTGGATAGGTTTCAAAACCATCTCAACTCACTCCAGCAACTCCATACGAATTCTAGAAAAACAGCTTCTCCACTCATATATTCTAAGTATTATCCAGCAACACAGCAAGGTGTCAACCTTAGCTTGAAGGACAGACCAGCGGTGTGGTCTAGGACGGTTCAACCGAACCAGCAGGCTGAAGATTAGAACTTAATTGAGCAAATCACTTTTCTATTTTCTTCTTTTCTTATTTTTGGAATTTTCTTTTATATTGTAATACTGCCAGAAATAGTGAAATTGAGTTCCATTTGGTGGGCCTTCGTGTTTGCTGAACGCAGACCCACACCAGGCTCGTCGTATCCTAGAAGCAATTTGCCTGTAACCTATCAGCATACTCAATTTACTTGAGTTGGGACAAATAACGCTTTAAGGACAGCGTTTTCAGACGTGCTTCAGCCTGTCCATATTATTTTCGGTTTCCATATTATACAAAAACTACATTAATCTGTATAAATTTCCCAACATCATCAACCTCGTCCACCGTTTCACAAGCCCATTTTAAGGGCATGAGCATGAAGAAAATTAAGGGGATGTGCGCTCAAGTTAACCACAGAAACAATTGGGACAAAAAGTCCACCGTTGAATTCTTTTCAGGACACGTATATCAGCGCGATCCAAAACTTCTGTTACCATAAGTTTTCAACAGTAAATATCTAATTCCTCAACATGAATAAGACATAAATCACAGTGATCCAGTAGAGTTTACTCACTGCAGTGCAATCTGCCTCCAACCTACATTTGAGGTCCAGATCCACCCAACGCGGATTGCACTCTACCCGGCCTGGGCGTTAAGTGGCTACCGGAACGTATGGGTCTTATCCATACTGTCCATCTATTTTTCCCTATCATTTTAGGGCCAGTCTGGGTAACTGGCTTAATTGGTATTACAATGGATGGGATTTTCTAATCTTGATGTGACTGATGAAGTGGTGTTTGGATGATGTCCGTCTCTCTCCGGATTAAGAAGGTATTAAGAGGGATTGACACGTGAGATAGAGTGGGTGGGATTTTAAAATTCTATTAAGATACGGTGCTTATCGATTTAAGATGTTTTTTTTCTTATACTGAGGCCCATAGCGAATGTATGCAGCTTATCTACGTCGTCCATCCATTTTTGCAACTAATTTGAGGCATTGAGTTGAAACTCGAAGCATATCAAAAGTTCTACTGGACCATAGTGGGAATAATAATTCTCACCGTTAAATTCTTCCTAAGACCCATAGTGAGATTTATTTGTCATTCAAATTATTCATAAGATCTCAAAGACATAAAAGAAGGGATATATATTTATATATATCAGATAGATAAAAAGCTTTTGTACCCCAAAAAAATTTTCTACGGGAGAAGTTCAATTCATACTATTTCCTGTGGTGTGGTCCATTTGAACCTTGCGTGTGCTTCAATTTTGGACTGAAGACATAAAATTATCTAATAAAATGGATGGATGGAGCGGATAAAAGACATTAATCACGGTGGGTCCCATATAGTTATCCGTCCAGTGGGTGAAGTTGCAAGGAGTAACACCGTTTCCGATATCCCACATAACCCAAATAGGATAGAGATGTACACCATATGCAACCGACAATCCACTGTAAGTCATAAATGATGGGATGGCCGTAATTCCATCCCATGTTATCCACCGTAATTCATGCTACCAAACGTGCCCTTAGGATGGACGAATTAGAAGGGATTGGAAGTTAAATCCCAGGATTGGTCAAGCGTGCCAAATAGAATTGATAGTCTGATCTTGAGATATAGCAATCTCAGGATCTTAAGACAATCCACTGACAACACCATCATTACCTTTAAATCCTATCCAATCCACCCTAATTTGTTTAAATTTGCCTGAGATGTATTTGGTTTAAGGGATTGGAAGGGATGGGAAAGTTTAATCTAAGGATTGGCTAGGCATGCCAAACAGACTTGATATCGCAATCCTAAAATATAGCAATCCCATGGATCTTAAGACAATCCTAACAACACCATCATTACTTTGAAATCCATGCCAACTTAAAACTGTGGCAGATTCAAGACAGAGGCGAACTATATATAATGATTAAACTCTTATGGATGAAAACCTCTCGAGTCCACAAAAATTTTAGATGGAACTTATATTTGTGCTTTATAAATAAATTAGGATGAAAGATAAAAATTCCGATGGGCCTTAGAAATGCTCTGCCATTAGGACAAGGGAAGAAACAGAAATGGTGAGAATCATTATCACCGCTGCTTCCTGTGGTGTGATCCACTTGAGCCTTGGATCCATCTCAGTTTTGGTTTATATTATAAAATGATATTAAAAACTAAATGAAAAGTGTGGATAAGACCCATACATCACCGTGCCACTTACAGCTCCTGCCCGTTCCCACAATTGGGATAGGACAATCCGCGTTCGGAACCACCCTGCTATTTTAATGACATCCAATCCGTTCATCACGTCTGCACCTAGTTTTTTATGGACCAGGATCTCGGCCGACCTAAAGCTCACCACATGGAGCAGTTGGATTAGAACTTCCTTAGCTAAAAGCCTTATGGGTTATATGTAGGGACTATCATCTGTTTTTCTATATGCCATCTAATCCGTTCAGAAGATGCATCTGACAAGGATCACTGGATTTCCAAAAATTCAAGCCATTCAAAAAAACTTTTGGGCTACAACACCTGATATTAAAGGTTTTATGCATGATTTAAATGCTGTGGGCCATCTGAATTTCGGATCAAACTAAACTTTGAGACAGGAGGAAAATATGAGGGGACGTATGTGATGGACAGCTTTGATGTCACTGAAACATTCCAGTGGGGTCCTAGTCATTAACTTGTACGTTTACCCGCATCTTTTGGATCCGGTAGCCTGCAAAAAGACTTCGACCTCAAGTAAAGGGCAGGCGGGGATGACCCCGGTGGCCCTCGGGGCGGATAAAGGACCGTACGACCGGCTTGCTTCGCATCCAAGGGTTCTTTTTACGGAAGGGGATTGTGACCGCCACCACCTACCTAGGTGGTATGATGTTAGGTGGTATGATGACGTAACAAAGCTTTGTGCCCTATAATAATATATATATTATATCCACACCGTTCATATATTTTTTGAGATAATGTGAGGGCATGATCTCAAAATAAAGGCAGATCCAAACCTCATGTGGACCACGTCACAAAAAACATAAAGATTGAACGTCTGCCATTCAGAATTTCTCGGGGTCTACAAAAGTTGGTCATGTGATATCTGTGCTTTCCCTTCGTCGTCCACGTGATCCTTAGGGTGGGTGTGTGTAAAATAGGTGCACACATACACTAGGGTGGTGGGGTGCAGATTAGGTAAGAACCCAGATCCACCGAGGTGGATGGATCCCTGACCGTGGGGCTCACGACACTGTACAACCAAGCTCATTTTAAGCTATGATCCCAAAAATCAAGTGCGTCCAGATTTTAGGCTATGATCCCAGAAAAGAAGTGCGTCCAGAGACCACACAAATATCTTCTTGATCCAAAGCTTTTGTTTGTAACCCACGAAAAGATTTTAATGGTCAATTACTATGATTTCCTGGACTATGGATCATCTGATTTTTAGGAGCACACCCTAAAATTAGTTTTCAATAAAGATGAACGGCATGGATGTAGCTACATACATCAAGGTGGGCCCCATGGTCAGGGGCGGCCCATGGTGGTGCTCAAATAACTTTGCCACGTCAACACACCGGGGTAGGTGGGTGGGCGTGTGGCCCAAACTCTGTGGCCCCTACCATGCTGTAATTGTTCCATCTACTTCTCCTGTTCATTTTGGGAATGAGCCAAAATTGGATGAAAATCGGATGCTCAGGGGGACCACGCCACAGAAAATAGTGAAGATTGAATACCTATCATTGAGAACTTCCTAGGACCTACTGGTATGTTTTATTTGCCATCCAAATTGTTTTTAAAGTTACACGTGACTGGATGAAAGAAAAACACAAATATAAACTTAATCCAAAACTTAAGTGGTCCTTGGAATACTACCTTACGACGAGCTGGCAAAACAGAAAGACAATCTGAATAAAATATATACATCACCGTGGGCTCCACAGAGCCATAGGCGACGTCGTGACACTTGCAATCCTCTTCCGCATAAGGGTCATGTGGATGCGTGATATTTCATTTTATTTTATTTTTCAATACTTAACATGTAATTCCAGTAAATTATAAGTTTTATTTTATTTTATTTTATTTTATTTAGCCTTCTTGCCCAAATAGGCATTGTGATTTTCAGAAGTTATTGTATATGCGAGCTAAATGACCAGGTGTAGCCCACTCCACCTGATCAACTAGAACCCTCAGTGTCAATTATATATCATGCGATCAAATAAATGAGCGGATTAAAGGCTGCTATATCAGCAAATCTTGTATGTGTATTCCATGATGGCTAGAGAAATGAATGGCCCATATTGATCACACATCTGATTGTTGATCCAGATTGTCCATCATGTGGTTAGAGCGATGGCCCATCCTGTAGAAACTCAGTTTGTTAAAAAACCTCGACTGCCTGTTTAATAGTTAGTATAATGGACACCCATGTCCATTCATCGATCTAAACCATCATGATATGATCATATGCTATCAAAATAACACTTTTGTCGATTGATATTAACTATCTATTTAATAGTTATGAAAATAGAAGTTCTCGATGTATTTATAACTTATTGTTGGACGGTCTGTGTCTGTTATTGTCGGTACGAATTACTCAATCAGCGGGATTCTAAGATCGTGGAGATATTGTGCGCAATCCATGGATCGTGTGTCGCATTGAGCGGATAATGCGTATCTAGGAGCGAAGTAATCGGCCACGTTTGGTTATGCTAGTTTCTGTATTTGGCAGACAAAGCACCCGCCTACATATATTGCCTCGGCTCAACTCGCTTGGTTGTAACAACGTTAGCCAGCCTTTGCTATTAACTTGTCGAACAGGAACACTTTCTCACTCCAAGCCGAGCTTACAGATCCATCTCAAAGGGCTCTGAAAACCATCACTATTGAGGCTCGGGGCTAGGAGTCGGATCCATCTTGTCGAGTCGGATTCTTTGCAATTGATGTCAGTGGGGGGCAAGTATTGTATGGTTTCCGATCGGAGTGTGAAAGTTACTCCAACCTGCAACCCCACAGTAAGAATACCTTCGTTGCGTGCAGCCCTTTCAGGGGCACTTACGTCAGGTCGGATGGGCATCGCCTCGGTGGTTCATGCACTTGGTTGAATTACTCTTGGCTTTATTAAGGGCTCGGATCATCCCATAACAGAAGCCCCCTACTCTTCGAGTTCACTTGTGGACTCGAAGAGTAAGCACGTTGAAGATCTCCCCCCATGCTGGAGTAATCATGATTTTCGAATTCGAAGCATCATATCTCGGGATTTTGCGCCTGCAGACTGCTCTTTGGCGGACGCGTGGCGATGGTTACGATTCTGAATAATCGTTTAGCCTGTGATGGGTCGCCACGTAAGCCCGAGGAAGAGTCTGCGAGATGGTTCCACCTGCACGGGTGTAGTTTCGTATATCAAAGCACGTTATTCAATGTCAGAGCTGTACTTCGCAGCAGAGGCTTGGCCAATGACGGACAACCACGTATGCTCAGGAATCATCTTGCGACGATTTGGCTGTGGCCATTACTCTCCGCCATCAATGCAAAGATTCCCTGTAGCTTATAGAAGTCCCTTTCGGACTTACTCCTTCCACGGGTATTTTGAGTTCAAGTGTGTACCAGAGAAGGCGATTTCCAGCTAAGGCGATTCTGGTCGACTAGACATTTCTGGTAGGCGATTCCGACCGATCGAGTATTTTCGGTGGAGACCATTTCTGGTGATCATCCGGTGAGCTACGCTCGTCGTTCTTTTTACTTCTTTTCACAATGTCGTCCGATCTCGAGACAGTGTGGGAGTATGGTGAGGACTCTGAATCGAGAGCTCCAATGGTGAGAGAGGGGCCTCAAAAGGTCCCTTCGAGGCTGTACCTTTATACCCACCGCCTCGAAGACAAAATGAGGCGGGGGTTCGGACCCATCGGGTTGGCAAGAAAAAAGCTGCCCTAGCCCCCCAGACCACTACCGCCGAGGCAACTTAAATGCCCACAAGTGGGCGAGCCTTGGAGGTAATCCTTGGAGGCTCTGTTCTGTCAAAGTCTCAAATGAGATATATCCGCTCAGAGTTCCAGATCCCGAACTCCGTTTAGATAAGGGCCCCTGAACCTTTGGACACCATTGGCACCCTTGCTGAGGGAGAAGTTACGATCTTCCTCTGTGCATTGCAATGTGGGCTTCGGCTCCCTCTGCATCCTTTCATCCAGGCGGTAATCGCTTACCTCGAATTTGCTTCGAGATAATTTACCCTCAATGCCTGGAGGGTGTTAATCCCTACCTTCATTATTTGATGTCAAGTCGGGAATCCAAAGCTAACTTCGGAGGAGTCGATGAGCCTGTACCTGGTTAAGCACGACAACCAAGAACCATGGTACTACTTTGCGACCCAAGGTAGCAAAGGGTTGGGGTTGGTAATGAACCTTTCGTCCTCCAATAAGAATTGGAAGAATAAGTGGTTCTAAGCTACAGACGAGTGGGAGGTGCCAGCAGAGGAGCTTGGGACTTTGTCGCCTCGAGTTTCGACCCGATTTACAAAATCAGGTCAGATTTTAACTCATTTTTCTTCTTTTATTTTAAATTTCCTTTTAATCCAGTTAGGATAAAGCTCTCTTTACTCTTGTAAATTTCCCGATGGGTACGCCTCTCATTGGCTCGGACCAGAGGAACCGGATCGCCAAGGCAAGAGTGCGATCGGGGGAGCTTCACTTCTGGATGGACCATATTACTGTGGCCAATCTTCATTGGTCTGGACTTTGCAAGTCTCAGCCCCTGCTTACATCCTTTAGTAAGCGATCGCCTTATCTCTTTTGGTAAGACCAACTTCATTTGCTCGGTCGTTGATTTGTTATTTCTCGTACAGGCATGGCTGAGGCGTCTGACGCTTGGAAGAGGAAGGCTGCTCCAACGACAAAGGATATGTTGAGGGCCGAGTCGAGGACTAAAACTTTCGTTCAGAGGAAGCAGGTCACTCCTCGGGTGGAGGGCCCCTCTGTTGCTGTTTCGGCCGGCGCGGCCCAGGTTGCAGTGCTTTCCTATACGCGGGCTCCAGCCACGGCTCCGCTTGCTGTGCTTGCCGATATGCGAGCTCCCGCCGGGGCTCCGCTTGTGGTGCTTGACGATATGGGGGCTCCAGCAATCAGGGTTTCTGCTCCGGCTACTGTGACTCCTTCTCCTCCTCCCACTACCGTTCCTCCCACCGCGGAGGCCCTGCCTGCGGCTCCCGAGCCCTGCATTGTCGTCCCGTCTTCTTACAAACGGGAGGAGGCCATCAGGATGACAGATGACACGCTCTCTCTCCCCGATGCTGTGAATGAGTTCGGGGCTGAGGCTTAAGCCCCAGCGAGCAGTCAGGTTGAGGCTGGGGAAGCAGCGGGCTCGACTCAAGTGGGGACAAGCGGTGATAGATTCGTGTCGGACTACCATTTATCCTGTTTGACACCTTGGACTGCTAAGCATGCCCCCAAGGAGGACATAGCTCGCCTTCTCGGCAAGTCAAACAACTCATTCTTGAATGACATGGCTTCGGTATTTTATACGGTATACCTGCCAACATGTTCTTTCTTTTTCTTTTTTTTTTTAGTGCTCATTTTTTTCTTTGTTCTGTCTGTCTCGAAGCTCCTGTCGGCCCGAGAAAGAGCATGGGAGTCGGAGAAAAGAGAGATCGAGGTGGATGCCCTTAGGGCTGAAGTGAGAGTGCTCCGGAAAGAGGTGGAGGTCCGCAGAGATGAGGCTACTCTTCACCAGCTTGAGTTGAGCGAGCTGCGACGGTAACTTGAAGATGGGAAGGCCAGAGAGCTCCAGTTGCAAAAAGTTACCGGTGATGTTGAGGCTCAGTGTGGGGCGGCAGAGGCCGAGCTAGCGCGGGCTAGAGCTCATGCGGATTCGTTGGCCCGAGAGATTACTTGGCTAGGAGAAGTCATGGAACGGACTAAGGCCGAGGCGGCAGAAGAGCGGGGCCGAGCTGTCTCTAAGGGGATGAAGGCCCAGCGGGCTGAAGAGGAGGCTTCCCTAGCGGTGGCAGTGGCTGTTGCGATTGATGCCTTCAAGACTTCTAAGGAGAGGGATGCCAAGGCTACCAAGTTTTATAACTGTAGCTTTGACGCCTGCCTCAAGGCGGTCCAGGGTTTGTATCCGGACCTTAACCTTGATCCTTTGTTGCCCGACGATGCTGGAGAGGAGCTTGTCAAAGATGTCCGTCCGGACTGAGTCTCCGATTCTCAAGTACCTCCACCTACATAGTTTTTTTTGAATGGATAACATACTATATATATATATATATATATATATATATATATATATATATATATATATATATATATATATATTTAACCCTCTAAGGAGGGTATATGGATGATGATTTTTCTTGCATTAATCAATTAATTTTTGGACGTTTGGTGTTGATTGTTGATTGTCGAGCTGATTTGTCGTCATATTGATTTATTCTAAGGCACAGTCGAACTTACTCTTTGCCAAGTTAGCTCTTTCCAATGTCGTTTGGTAGACCTTTTAAGCCTCCCTGGCTCAAGTTACAGTCGAGTCCGAACCCCTGGGGGAGTCGGCTCGTCCCACGATTGGCGAGAAACCTTCATTCCGTCTATTAGTCGGTTGATGAGTCGATTACCCTATTGTAGGGTCGAGCCATCTTTCGAATTTTCCCCTAACTTAGAAGGGATGCCATGTCGAGTTTCCGTGGGATTACGTTCTGACCCCTTCTTTAAGGGATAAGCTCATCTAGTTCGCCTCTGTATTAAAGGGGCAACTTTCACTTAGTAGATGACTCGCTCATGTAGAAGTTGAATTGTGAACTTTATTGAAAGCCTTAAAGGCTGGTCACTCGGAGGCATAAACTTTATTGGGGGCCTTAAAGACCATTACATCAGGGATAGTAAATCTTCAGGTGCTCGGCATTCCAAGGGTGAGGGAGTTGGCGGCCCTCGAGGTCTTCTAAGTGGTAAGATCCCAATTTAGCTGATCGGACCATGCAGTACAGTCCTTCCCAGTTAGGCCCGAGTGCACCAGCCCCCAACTCGGCGGTATTCTGGAAGACTCGGCGAAGGACTAAGTCCCCCGAGTGAAATCGCCTGACCCTGACTTTAGAGTTGTAGTAGCGCGCCACCTGTTGATGCCGAGCGACGACACGGAGCCTTGAGATGTCTCGGACTTCCTCGAGAAGATCCAGATTAGCTGTGATCTGCTCGAAATTCTGGTCCTCTTGGTAGTTCCTCGCCCACGCAGTAGGGAGGCCGATTTCCACTGACATCATTGCTTTCGAGCCGTAGGAGAGCGAGAATGGGGTTTTCCTGGTTGAGGACTGGGCTGTGGTCCTGTAGGCCCAAAGGACGAAAGGAAGCTCCTCGGCCCAGCTCCCTTTCACTTTTTTCAATTTCGTTTTGAGATGATGTTTGATGACCTTGTTAATCGCTTCCACCTGTCCATTGGACTGTGGGTGCCGAGGCGATGAATATGCGTTTGTGATGCCGAGCCCTCGACACATACCATGAAATTCGTCATTATCGAACTGTTGGCCATTGTCTGATACAATGGTGTGTGGAATTTCGAATCGACAAATGATGTTTTTACAGACAAAGTCAATCACTTTCTGTTCGGTGATTTTCACGATAGGTTCAGCTTCTGCCCACTTTGTGAAGTAGTCAACCGCGACAATGATGAACTTGACTTGCCCCTTTCCTGTAAGCAGGGAGCCAATGATGTCAATCCCCCATTGGGCGAACGACTAAGGACCACTCATGGGGGTCATCTCTTTTGCGGGTTACCTCGGCACAGTTGCATGACATTGGCATTTGTCGCATTTTTGAACGTAGTCCTTCGAGTCTTGCTTGAGGGTCGGTCAGAAGTATCATTGATGGAGTATCTTTAGGGCAAGGGCTTGGCCACTAGAATGGTTTCCTCAAATTCCTTCGTGAATCTCCCAAACTACGTAGTCGGCTTCGTCCGATCGAAGGCATCTGACGTAAGGCTGAGAATGCCCATTTTTATACAGCACTCCGTCCAGGATGACATATCGAGCTGCTTAACTCTCAGCCGTCTTGCCTCTAGTTTATTTGAGGGGGTTTCGCCAGACGAGAGGTAGTTGAAAATTGGGTCCATCCAGCTCAGAGTAGTGTGCACTGAATTGACTCTCTCTGCTTGGCCGATGCTCAGATGTTCAACGAACTTAACTGGGACGAATCGTGAGATCTTTCCTTCTGAGGCCGAGGCGAGCTTTGTTAAGGCGTCAGCCCACGAGTTTTCTGTTCTTGGGATTTGCCGGATAGTGTAACTCCAAAACTTTTCAATCAGTTTCCTCGCCTCGTCGAGATAAGAGATCATTCTGGTCTCTTTGGCTTCATACTCCATGGAGATGTGATTGACCACCAACTACTAGTCACACCGGACCTGGAGAGTTTGAACGTCCAGACTCGCAGCCAATCTGAGTACGGCTAGTAACACTTCATATTCCACCTCATTGTTTGAAGCCTTGAACTCGAGTCTGATCGCATATTGGATAAATGTAGAATCGGGCGCGACCAGGACGATTCCGGCTCCGGCTCCTTTGGCATTGGATAATTCGTCAACATAAAGAACCCAACCCAGGTCCGACGTTGCCTACTGGTCACTCAGGGAGATAGGTGGAGTCATCTCGACTTCGGTGCTGATTTCTTCCGCGCTTGGAGTGGTGAATTTGGCGATGAAGTCGGCCACAACTTGTCCCTTGATCGCCATCCTTGGGCGAAATTGGATGTCGAACTCTCCAAGCTCAATATCCCACTTAGTCATTAGACCTGAAACCTCAACTTGTCTTTAAGGAGAGTCGGTCCATATCACGATAGAATAAGCTTGGAAGTACGGACACAATCTTCGGGCTAAAACAACAAGGCAGAGTGCTAGCTTCTCCAGGGATAGATACCTTATTTTCGCAGGTACAATTACTTTGCTTATGTAATAAACGGGGTATTGTTTGCTCCCGACTTCTTTGATTAGGTCCAAGCTGACGGCTGAGGCCCAGACCGTCAGGTACAGGAATAGGGGCTCCCCTTCTTCAAGCATGGATTGGAGGGGGGTGAGCCCAGATACTGCTTTAACTGTTGGAAGACTTGTTCGTACTCCGACATCCACTTTGCCTTCTTATGACCCTTCAATTGTTGAAAGAATGGGAGACATTTGTCTGTCGCTCTAGATATGAAACGTCCGAGCGCGACGACTCTTCCTGTGAGGCATTGTATCTCTTTGACGTTTCGAGGCGAGGTCATGTCGAGGAGCACCTTGATCTTATCGAGGTTGGCCTCAATGCCTCGCTGATTGACCTGAAAATCAAGAAACTTTCCTGATTCGACTCCAAAAACACACTTTACTGGGTTCAACTTCATCTGGTACTCTCGAAGGACACTGAATGTTTCCCTGAGATCTGTAAGGTGACCGGATGCCCTGGTACTTTTCACCAGCATGTCGTCGACGTATACTTCCATGGTGTGTCTGATCTGTTTAGAAAACATCTAGTTAACTAACCTCTGATACGTCGCCCCAGCATTCTTCAGCCCAAATGGCATGACCCGGTAACAGTAGAGTCCCTTGTCCATGACGAAGGTAGTCTTCTGCCTATCTAGGGGATGCATCGCGATCTGGTTGTATTCGGAATAGGCGTCCAGGAAGGAGAGCAACTCATGACTAGTCGTGTTGTCCACCAGTTGATCAATCCAAGGTAATGGAAAGCTATCTTTAGGGCATGCCTTATTCAGGTCTGAGTAGTCTACATAGACCTGCCATTTTCTGTTGGATTTCCTGACAAGCACTACTTTTGTAATCCAATTAGAGCAATATACTTCTTCTATGAAATCCGCATTGAGTAGGATGGAGACCTTCTCGGCAATGGCTTCATAGTGCTCGACGTCGAATGGTCTTCTCTTTTGCTTTACCGGCTTGTGTTCTGGGTCCACATTCAGCCTATGGTCCAGAACATTAGGGGAGATCCTTAGCATATCTGGTGTGACCATGTGAAGACGTCTCGGTATTGTCATAGAAAGGCCAGTATTGCAGACTGCTGCTCGAAATTTAATGATGATCCGAGCTGAACAGTTTTGCTCGGGTCGGCTTCACCTAGAAGACCTTTTCTAGGTCTTCTAGGCCAGATTACTCTTTCTCTGGCAAAGCCATGCAAGGGAGTTTTCATGGGTCGGAGTCGCGACCATGGAACCCCCATTCTTTCAAAGGCCCCAGAATAGATCACATCGTCCGAGCTTCCGGTGTCAACCAGGATAAGACACACCTTGTGGTTCGCTGTGGTCATTGTGACCACCAGGGCATCATCGTGCGGATGTTAGATTTCGCGCGCGTCATCTTCTGTAAAGGTTAGACTGCACGGATTGATCCAAAGCTCTTTGCTTGGGCGCTCGGTTAAATGTACGTAGTGTTCTGGTTCAGACCTCCGAGAGTAGGTTTTTCGAGCCCTGTTCGAATCTCCTCCATCGGTTGAGCTCCTGAAAATGGTATGAATTTTAGCGGGCTCCTCTGTGGGGTTATTC
This sequence comes from Magnolia kwangsiensis, assembly GCA_037074715.1. Lineage (NCBI taxonomy): Eukaryota > Viridiplantae > Streptophyta > Magnoliopsida > Magnoliales > Magnoliaceae > Magnolia > Magnolia kwangsiensis. The sequence continues at coordinate 79,043,811 of CM073586.1, read as the reverse complement.
GGTCGCTCTTGGTCCCAAACTTCCTTCAAAGAAGCTTTCTCTCTCTTAGTGTACCGATGTAAATATCCTTTGCAATAAGAGACTCAATTTCATCTTTGAGATCCACACAATCGTTTATATTGTGGCCGTGGTCCCAGTGAAAGCGACAGAACTTTCGCTTATCTCGATGCTCCGGGTTGGCCTTCATGTAGACAGGCCAATTCAGGAGCTTCTCTCCTAGGATGTCTAGGAGGATCTTCTCGACAGACGTGTTGAGGGGGGTATAGGAATGAAATTTCCCTTCCGGTCTCCGGCTGAGCCGATGATCGCGAGGAATGCGGTCATTCGACCCTTTACCGGTTGGCTGAGATTCTTCATTCATAGACCTCTTCCCTTTGTTACCCGGGTCATTTACTTGTACGGCTTTGCGGGCATTAGTGAACTCTTCGGCGTTAGTATACTTTTGAGCTCTTGCCACAAAGTCCGCCAGTGTCTTCTGAGGGTTCTTTCCAACGGGAAAAGTAAACCTCCCCTCTTTCAAATCACTGATCACTGCAGCAAGTACCATCTTGTCATCATAGTCTTCTACCTACAGCGCTTACTCGTTGAAGCGAGCAATGTAGTCTTTCAACAACTCTTTAGTCCCTGCTTAATGGTGAACAGGTGGGTATTGGGCTTTCGACTTCTCATACCGCTTATAAACTGAGTAAGGAATAGTCGGTTCAGCTCCACAAAGGATCCGATGGAATTGGGCTTGAGTTGGCGGTACCAACTCCGAGTGGATCCTGCAAGGCTGATAGAAAATCCCCTACACATTATTGCGTCCGTTGCCGTCTGGATCTGCATCCATGATCGATAGGCTTCTAAATGCTTCGATGGGTCCCCGAACCCAAAATATTGGATGACGAGAGGAATCCGAAATCTCTGTGGCATCACCTCATTCATAATGGTGGAGGTGAAAGGAGGTTCGGTCTCTTCCAACATCGCCTGAACTGTGGCAGGAACTGTCGACAGTTGTTGCTGTTTTTTCAAAATTAAGAATTTGTTATTGAGTTCCGCAAACCGCGCTTCTCAGGGATCTTTATTCTCAGCGACAATCTCTGGTGCGTTTTCCATCTTTAGAGTCCTCCTTTCCCTCCTCCGCTTTAACTGATGGTGGAGATCCGTAGGTGCCAGAGCCGAGGTGATCGAGTTGTTTGTGTGAACTCGAGTAGCGGTGTTACGTGCTGAGACTCTAACTTGTGTCGGAGGAAGATTCTGACTAGAGAGAGATGTCCGAGAGTGTTAAGGTGCCTTGGGCCTCAATGTAACACCATGAAAATCGGGGGTCGTGTAGAAACCCAACTCCCGAGTTCCAGACCATCACTTATGCAACAAATATGATTATGATTCAATGTAGTCTGAGTTAAAGCATTCACATGAGTAAGATTATACCAAAACTGCAATTCATACTCCAGATCCAGTGATAAAATGCAAGCGGAAGACTGAAAAATATATATATCACTGTACGAAAATAAAATAATCTCAAACTGTCTCCAAAGTATGAATACATCACTGAGTCTTATATACATGTCATAAAGTAAGAAATAAATATCAGGTGATAGTCCAACTAGCATGTCCCGCCGATCCAGGCCACCTACGTAAAGTCATCGAAGAACTGCATATACGAGAACTCATCCTGATCCTCGTAGTAATTCAGCTCAGCGTCCTGAATCGCCTCATCACCTGCATCTAAGACAGGGTCTGGTGGTGTTGCAAACACCGTCCCGTAACGTGGGAGTGAGTGATCAACTTAGTGAAATAATAGAGCAAGGATTAACATGTTATCAAATCAATCACACTTTAATAGTAAAGCAAACAATCAAACATTCGTAGTTACTGTTGTTAATGTATGCATGAAATGACTTGATGGATGCCCTCACCGACATACTCCCTCATACGGCACCATCTGCGTCCGCGGCATGCTTTCTTCCCGCAGTGCTCCACATCTTTCAGGCACATGCAGTGCGATATGGATAATGATTACCGAGTTGTTATTAGTCATTTTCATACAGCAGGATTGAAAAACTAAGGTACCTTCCTTATATCAATCCCAACACAGATCCTGTCTAAGGTCGTCACTCCTAGTAATCACATACGATGTTATATTTGTAGGTCGCTGCAAGGGTTGTCAGGGCTGTTGCTTGCACTCATTGCACCGCTCCCCCATCACCTTATCAATACAGGCCTAATGTACTCTCGTCGCTACAGAAGGGTTGTCGCCTCCCGTAGACTCAGAATACGCTCGCGGTCACTACAAAGGGCTCGTCACTAATCAGAGTTGGCCGACAGCTAGAATGTAGTGTCTCATACCACCACAATCGGCTCACGAGTCAAATGTGCTCACTGGTCACTACGGGGAGGTTTGTGGCCCCAGCGTAGGCCGACAGCTCGACCACGGTGTCCCATACCACCATGCACGGCTCATGAGTCTTTATGGATCAAGGTACCATGGTTAACAGGGTTTCCAATGGTAAGTTCAATACCCTAGGTTCAAGCAGTTATGACTCATACAGGGTGAACATACAATGGCTAGTCGGGTTACTTGACGGGCTCGACTAGTACGAGCGCATCTCAAGTCGAACGACATGAAGTGCATGAAACACTTCGTGTGGCCTAACCACTGCCGCCAACTCAAAACACAACTCGCGCTCATCGACGCGTCCTTTGTGGCAAATAGAAGGCAGCCACGAATTTCAAACTGTTACCGACTGCCTGGATTAGGATATAGCCCCAAGCACTTGTAATCTACATCAGTCATCATATGAGAACAACATGAATGAAATACAAACAATCAAAGCATATCAACAACATGTTTAACATACAACATAAATGATACAACCTAACACATGTATTTCATATACAAAAGGAAATCAATTTCATGTAGCACACATGGAGGAAGTCATGTATATCATCATAATGATTGAGAATTCAATCTCAAGACGAATCTACAACAACATGTACTCAATACATACTAATACAAACATTTATACAAACACTTAGTCTACGCACTTTAGTCTACATAGCGTATGTTAACCCAAAGTGCGCATTAGGGCGAATCTCTTCTCCAAACAGATCATGCACGCATAACCAGCATAATAACACGACAAATAAACATGACAATCATTTTTACAAAATACGGACGTATACAGTATTTTCTATAAATACTTAAAATGCCTTAAATCTCATATTTTTTGTACACAGTTAAAATGGAAAACGGACAGCATATTCTACATGTCAAACAACGTTCTTGTCGAGAATCTACTATTAAACGACAGTGAAAGCTTTGAAAACAATCAACCTAAGCATCTACAATCCTCACCTTTCGCCGATAAACTCATAACGAACTCAGTTTGTTCACTCACGCTTCGTCTACGGCCCAACGGCAACCTATTACATGAAATAGGTTAGCTAGCACTCTACTACAGCTAGTCTAGGCTTCAAAATAGGTTAGGGTTAGCTTAACTTACCCAATAGCGGAGTTAGAATCGCCGGAAGAACGATTCAAATACGCCGGTTTAGAGTACAGATGCACGAAGAAGGATCTTACGGAGTTTCACCGGATTCTCCCACTCTTTCTCTCTCTTTTCTTTCTTCTCCTTGCTAGGGTTTTTCTCAAATTCGTAGGTGAGAGATATGAGAGGGTTTAAGGTCCTTATATAGGCTAAAAACTCACCCATTTAGACTTGGAACCAAGGTATACTTGGGTTATAACCAAATCGGATCTTTTCCGATCCAAAAGAGCATTTCGGGAGGTCCCCTGGCTGAGTGCGGTCGGACTTAAGCTCATGTATATTGGATCCTGCTCACCTCAAGTTTTCAGTCCGGTAGTATTCCCAGATCGCGCGTGGCGGTCCAGTGTCAGTTCAGTGGTCACCAAACCTAAATCAGAACTATAAGTTTCATGACATGAAAGAGAAATTTTTCCTGATTTGAGGGTGAAATTTAGCTGAATTCTGACGGTCAGAACACTTAAAAATAATGCGCAACGACCCGTGCCAGATTTGAATTATTTTTCCAAATCCTTTTTCTTTTCTCACTCTCTTCACTTCGACCTCAGTACAATAACGTCAGTACATCAGTTAGGCCTGATTTTCGAAACGATTGTCAAGTCCAACCAAGCAGTCATAATGGTCTGAGATTGTAGATATCGAACTTTCGACGTGCGGTCTAGATCCAATACAAAGTTTCAAAGGGTTTCTGAGAGCAAACGGGTTTAGAGTTTGATCCTAGGTTTCAGGACATTATAGCGTTAACAGTTCCACAAGTTTTGGGTCTTGTAGAACGTATTTAAAGTGAACAGTATTGATTTCGCAGCTAATCTAGTGTAGCGCTAGTTAACTTACACTTAATTTCTAAAGGAATTATTCCTAAGTGATTTCTGATCGAGGTGGTACTCAGGTCTTAGTACGGGATTTTTTGAGACGTTACACTCAAACTCCTCGGCACAAAGTGAGCCTCTATGAATAACCCGACTGGATCAGGAATGGGATCCTCCTGAATCGGGTGTAGCTGTGGCTCCATTCCCTGCTTCATTCTATTTATTTCATCGCGTAGGGCCTGAATCTCGTTCTACATGGCTTGATATTTTCTCGCTCGGTTGCGAGAACGCTGTGAAGGCCCTGATGCAGACTCAGCATGAAGTGGTGATGAAGAGCAAGTTTGCTCGTTTGGCTCTGGTTCCATAGCTACTACTTTCTTCTTTCTCGCCATTAGATTTGAAAAACGGGAACCTGACCTTTAGTATCAGATTCCCACAGACGGTGCCAAAAAATGTTGATGTCAAAATCTAGTCAGCTCTCTCCTTAGCTCCTCGAATCGCTTCAATATCTTGAACCTACACAATGGGATCAGGCAAAGGTGACCTTGGTTAAGCCGGGGGACCCTCCGATGCCTAAGTCAGGTCAAGGAAATCTGGGTCTAAGTGAAGAGTAGAGGAGAGTACCAAATGTTGCGTACCTATAATAGTGAGGTCTCAATGTATTTATATCTGACTATTGGACGGTCTGTGTCCGTTATTGTTAGCACGAATTACTCAATTAGCGGGATTCTACGATCGTGGAGATATTGTGCGCAATCCATGGATCGTGAGTCGCATTGGGCAGATAATGCGTATCTAGGAGCGAAGTAATCGGCCACGTTTGGTTGTGGTAGTTTTCATATCTGGCAGACGGATCACCCGCCTACATATATTACCTTGGCTTGGCTCGCTTGGTTGTAGCAACATTAGCCAGCCTTTGCTGTTAACTTTTCGAACAGGAACACTTTCTCAGCTCCGAGTCGAGCTTACATATTCGTCCCAAAGGGCTCTAAAAACCATTGCTTTTGAGGCTCGGGGCTGGGAGTCAGATCCATCTTGTCGAGTCGGATTCCTTGCAACTGATGTCAGTGGGTGGCAAGTAGCATATGGTTTCTGATCGGAGTGTGAAAGTTACTCCGACTCGCAACCCCACAATAAGATTACCTTCGTAGCGTGTAGCCCTTTAAGGGGCGCTTACGTCAGGTCAGATGGGCATTGCCTCGGTAGTTCATGCACTTGGTTGAATTACTCTTGGCTTTATTAGGGGCTCGGATCATCCTATAATAATACTAATCTTTCAACCAATGAATAGAAAAATTGACGGTACATATTGATAATGTTCAAATCATTCATATAATGACATCCACCACCTAGGGACGCCCTTGAATGCCCATTCCTTTAAAAAGTCACTTTAATTGAAGGTTCTTTGTATGTGTGCAATTGTATTGTTTGAATCTCTTCACAAACATTAACATAACTTGATCAGGATTAATTTTTTCAGATTTATGTACATTCCAAGCTATGGTTTTATACAGCCTTTAATTACATTTAAGGAGAGCAATCCTTGATTCTAAAGCAAAGTTCAATGAGTTATAATGCAGTGTATGATTTAAGGTGCATCTATGCTTGTTGTTGCCAATTCAATCAAACAAGGCCACATGTGTGAACGAGGGCCTATATGTGGAATTTACATGTGGGTATAATGTGCGGGCATGCCAGAGTCTACTCGAATCCAGGTTTGATTGAACTACTTGTGTCTCGCGTGTTGAGTCAGATTGATTAGAGATCTACGTAGGATCTAGTCATCCACTTAACCATCGGTTGCACTCATCGTTCAAGTGATTTGCGAAAGGGTAGGAGTTAACCATTCCGAATGGATTTTTTTTACCTTGTGACAATAGACTTGTGTATACAGATTTAAGGGCTTGTTCTTTCACTAATACTTTAACTTAATATTTCTCAAAGGAATAAAGATAAACTGATAAATAAAAGAAAGGCTAATACTATCGATTTTATTAATATTTGGATGTATGGGTTGTTATAATCAACAATGTTCCAAACAACCAAAGAAATAAATGAAAAGATAAATAAATACCTAATTCATCTATCAGAATAGACAATCAAGACGGGTGGTTAGCAAGAAGTGATCAAATTGGTATGATCACCTAAATCCAAACTCAAACAATCATGATCCAACAACTTAAGGTCGTAGATATTTAATCTACTCATATGGTATTGTAACGAAAGCTGCTAAGCAGTAATGATTTATATTAGAATTAGGCCACGCTTTGCTAAGAAAGTTAAATTGAAAAGTATATGGATATGTTTGGCACAGGGTCTAGAGCTCTTCTTCATGTGCTCCTTTAATAGTTTTTCGGGGTGGCAAAACCCTCATTAGGTTTCCTTACTGATCTTCGATCCGCCACGTTTACAATGCACTTTCGGGATAAGGGAATCTCCTTGACAGATCTATAACTACTGGCTTTTAAGATCCTTTTCTCGTAACTAATCCTTTGGGGATCTTTGTAACCCACTAATTGGATTAGTGATCAGGGAAACTCAAGGGCTGATCTTGGACCTCAAATCGATTGTGGCCACTGAACATCTCTTTAGACTCTTTGTCTCTTCCACTCTGAGGTGTTGGTAGGTCCACATTGAACCACTTCCTACATTTAACTATCCATATGGTGATATTTTAGAGTGTTTGAGAGGATTGATGGACAGTATCCTCCTAATATGGATATGTTATTGAAGATAGATCAAACCATATCTTGGATTTAGTTCTTCCATTTTCTTGATTCCAATTGAACCACAACCATGTGATTGGGTCCTCAAGCTCTCCCATTCTTTTAATCCTAATCAATGTACAACTTGGGACATGATTTAGCTGCTGTTTTTCGATTTAGGTCTAAATTATAGTTGGATTTGCGTGGATATCAGTTCAATCTCCTAATATTCGAAACTTTCTTGAACATTATAAACTTTTAGAACATCTTAGGGAAGATCTCCCATTTTAGAAGGACTGTGAGAGATAGATTTATCGAGTGTATCATAGCTAGATACATGATAAGATCCTTTCTCTCAACGGGTCTTTTATAGATGTAATGGGCACACTGCCTTATTAATTGACATGATAAATGTGGTCATATGGCATCCATCGATTCTTTCTCCTAAAGGCATGCATTAAGGTCTATACCTCCGCATTTATAATGCGTATCGCGGAAGGAAGATCAAATGAAGATACTTTCGAATATGAGTAGGATTTCTACTAGTACTAGCCCATTAGTGTCAATTCGTAGCAACCTTTCATTGGTCCATGTCAGGGTGCCTAAAATGGGTGTAAACAATGCCCCCACATCACTTTGTATCAAGATATGCGATGGGACATTTAATGCTCAAGTTTCGATGACCATTTCAACATGCAACGCAATCACTTATATAAAACACTTATGTATGGCACATGTGCCACATTACTAAACTTATGCTTATGCGTGGATCAGTACAACTCTCACATACATGTAAAGTTAGCAAACCTAGCTTTCCATTTGTTGGAGATATCCAATTATGGTGGCCAGCTCCAAAATTCGACTCTTTTTAATGAGTGATTTTGACCATCTATTTTATGGCAATTGTGTCAATGGTTGTATTTACTAGAATATTAGTGTAATTCTTAGTGGCAGCCTATGAACAATCAACCTGCTGGACATTATAGATTGACCATTTAGATTAAATAAGAGTTGTTAATAGAAATTAACATATCTTATTTAAATGGCTTCAAGTTTTTTTGAGTATTTAATTAATTTGACTCCCTTTTGTTTTCAAAATTTTCATGTAACCTCTTCTCTTAAAAGGAGACTAGGTTAAAAAAGTTTATATATATATATATATATATATATATATATATATATATATATATATATATATATATATATATATATATATATATATACAACTCCACTTGTGAGACCCATCATAACTTGTGTACATAATCCAACCCATCTAGAAGGGTTGGATGTCCAAAAACTATGGTTGATCCAACTATCATATGTGGACTACCATGGAAATTTGGAAGTTTTAGGGGGATGTTCATGGTTTTCTATCGTTTGGCCCATCTCATGACACTACAAAAAAATAGGGAATAGCCGTTGCTAGGGGGGGTTCATTTGTCGGTGCTAACTAAATCTGGGCGCCGACAAAGGATCCTTACAAATCCAAAACAAAAAACTAACCTCATTCGACGCTTCCCTCTCCCAGCCCCCGACTCTCTGATCTCCCTACCCCCAACTCTCTCTGCCTCTCCCTCTCCCTCTCCGTTTGATCTCTCTCTCTCTCTCTCTCTCTCTCTCTCTCCACTCTTAAACCCTCCCATCCCTTTTCGCTCTCGATCTCTTTTTAGGGTTTTTATTTCTTTTATTTTTTTTCTTTTCTTTGACCCAACACATCAAGGAGCAATGTGCAACATTATGTATCTCCTTCCCTCTCTCTCTCTCCCTCTCTCCTTATTTATCCATATCTCATCAATTTGAAAAATTTGTAATCCTTAAATAACATTGTGTAATGATTTGTGTATTGAAAATTTTTGAATTTCGAATCCTGAATTAGGGATTTGTAGTGTCAATTCCCTAATTATGGATTATAAATTAAAAACTGAAAAACCTAATTAAGGATTCAAAATTCAAAACCCTTAATTAGGAATTTTTAAGGGGATATATTAGGTGACCAGGTGAATCTGATAATGGTTTAGAGTATTGCATCAGCTCGAAACAACCTAATACAATTATTATTATTTATTTTTAAAATATAAGTTGCCAACCATTTAAGTCAAATATTGAACTCTGGTTAGCATAAGGGAGTGTTTCACTTTAAGGTATTAGAGATCTGACCACTGGAGTGGTGGATCAGTGACTAAAAAGAGGTTTTGCAATACTTTCCTACACAACGAAAAAACATTAAAGAAAAAATCCTATTATGACAACAATTGGGTTGATGTTTGATTTTCATATAGAAAGTCATGTCATTGTGTCAATCTTTTTTAAAGAGCTCTATGTGAGTAAGGTAAAATTGTTTTCCATAAATGACAAACTATGTACCAAAGAAGAAGATGTACCTTTAAAATAACTTTAGAGCTAGGAATCAGGAAGACTCGATAAGAGCATTCGATTGCTTGCCTCTTTTTAGATACATGATGAAAACAAATGGGGAGAAAAGTATTAAGACTCAAATATTACATATTTGACCCTTCAATTACATTAGCTTTTCTAGAATTTAAGTGTTAATTTGATTTAATTATATACGTTTTTATCATGCGAGGTGATTCGAAAGACTATGATGAATATACGCTTAAAGGATTTAGAGCTCAAAAAAAGACAATGAAGAATTGAATATTTGAAAGTCATTAATGAAGAATTCACATGCCAAAGATTAAAGGAAACCAAGTAAAGAATGAAGAGAATCAAAGATTTGAAGTGAAAAAAAAAATTATGAATAGAAAAATCATATTATGAAATTTCGAGTCTAAAAAGAGAAAGCCATGAAATAATTCCAAAATAGACTTCGATGACATTGAAGTCACTTTGTTTGACTTTGATGGCATTGATAATTCAAGAATTTTGGGCTCAACTCGCTGGACAGTTCTGGACGAGTTTCGATGCAATCGAAGACAGTTCGATAAATCGAACATACAATCGAAGACCTCACCGATAACATCAAAGTTTGCCATTGAAGATGCACAGAGTGCTTAAATTTGAGGCGGTTTGCGAACTTTTCGTAGGCGGTGCAAACGTTTGAGTTGCAAAACTATTTAAAAGAGTCCTTGACTATTCTAAATCATCTTTTTGGGTTTAGAAAGGGAGAGAAGGCCTAGGTGGAGCACATTAACATTCTTCTACTTTGATTTGTTCATGGGTTCTAGTATATCTTTTAGTTTTTCTTTTATTTTTGAGTTATCTATGACTAGCTAATCTCTTAGCCAAGGCTAAGGGATGAAGCGTATAGTTAATTTCAGTGTTTAGTTTGTTCAATTCAATGTTATTACTTTGAATGATGATGGTAGATTGGTTTGATTTGAATTTACTTTGAAAGTCTTTGAGTTGTTTATTTCTGGATTCATTTTGCACTCTTGGTACAATGAATGCTCTGATTTAGTAATTGTTTAACCTTGATTTAGAGAAGGACTCAATCTGTATAATTGATTGATCTAATGATGCCTAGGGATGCAATGGATGTTTTCAATTCCCTGCGATTGATGTTTGAAAGCTTAATGGAAGAACCGGTCAATTAAAATCATATTCATCTTAATACTTGTGAATGGTTTAACAACTCGATCATCCGACTAGATAGATTATGACTTTGATTACAGTTGTATTATTTTATATTGAAACAGTAAATTGATGTTAAGATTACTACAAGTGGATTCTGGGATCCTTAGTATTTTATCTTTATTATTTATTATTTCCTTCACATCACTAGATTAAAATCTAACCAACAAAGTTAGACTTAAATTATTACTAAACTGTGTTTCCAATTCCCCGTGGATTCGACCTCAATCTTACCATGTTATTACTACATTGCAACTTTGCACTTGGGGTTGTGAACATGAAGATAATGGAATGTAACTTCATTTACTATCCATGGTTCCAACAGTGTAGTTAAAAGTGCCTTTTAATTAAAAAATGTAGTTAATGACGCTAGGAGAGGCGTAAGGCACTCTAGGCAACTTTTATTTAATGTACTTTATTTCATGTGTAGAGCTACATATTTATTTCTATTACAGAAAAATTAATTTTAACACAATGAAATATAACTAATTTAATGTTGTAGTGTATGTTAGAGACACATAAGATTACTCCCTGAAGCTTGCATTCACTAAAACAATCCAATGGATCAATTAGTGATTTGTATTAAATGAGTTAAATTATAGAAACTACTTAGATGAATGAAATCATGATAAAGAATCATTTAAATGATTTAAATCACATCTCATAACTGTTCAAATATTGTAGAAAATCGAAAGTATGATTGCTTTCAGGAATGCAATCCAAGTCCAAATACTTTATCTCTTATATTGTATCATGGACCAATGAAATTTCAAAGTCCTTTCTAGAAAGTCCAATGTAGTGATATTTACAAAGGTGTTAGAAAAAAAGAAATAAAAAAGATGAAGATGTGATTAGTTTATGAGAATCTATGAGATTTTGGGAGAAGAGGTTTTTTCCACAAACCCTTCCTTTATTACAAAATAAAGGGGAAAAAGGTGTCTAGAGGGAGTTCATATAACTCCCTTTAAGGGTTTCCTCTGTTAATGGGGTTTTAAATGTCCAACATACCCCTCATTTTAAAGCCCACCTTCATGGCACGGATTGTCATTTTGTTAGAGCCACTGACCCCAGAAGACCCAGAAAAAAAATAATAATAATAAAACATTTTAATTCCCCACTTTCAACCTTCTAGACTTCATTGATACCATATTCCACTAGGTTCTTATTAGACTTTTATCAATATTCTTTTTAAAAAAGATACCTGAATTTAGGAAAAAATTGTTATGATAACCCTCAACTTCTACCCGACGAAGTTACAACCAATGTCAAATAACTAGAGTGTAATGAAAGAAAATGCCCATATTTCTGAGAGAAATCCTAACAAAAACATCTCACCTGAAGTTAAAAAGGAAAAGAAAAAAAAAGATATTATATCTTCACATAAATAGGCATTTAGGGGGCATTTGGATCATAAGTTGCTTAAGATAAGCTACTTATTTCAGTAGCTTATCTTAGTATCTACTTCTTAAGAAGATTAGATGTTTGGAAAAAGCATACTTATCAACTTCTCTCGTCTCTCTTGATGCCTCTCTTTAGTATTTTATGAAAAGTAGAGAAGTAAAAAAAATAAAAATACCAGAGGTGATTATGTACTTTAAAATTTTTTTTTGAAAGGTCACTTATAACTAATCATAAACTAAACTTACTTATCTGAAATAAGTGACTTATCCACTGTTGTAAGTTGAAAAATTAACTTATTTGGTGGTATCCAAACCAACCCTTACAGTTATTTGCATTTCTCTATTGAAATTGTAATGCCAAATGTAAAGATGTTTGGGTGCTTGATATATTAGGAAACCTCTAATATTAAATAAACTTATTGCTATTTATTTGAAGAAAGTACTTTTAGAGTTTAAAAGTATTCTGGCTTAAAAAGAAACAATATTATCTGATGTGGGCACATAATATGTTGAACTCGTCATGTCAATTTTCCCCTATTCTATGTATGGTTCGGTCTGTACCCCGCATATTTACAAATTACTTATTCCCAACTAGACAAACAACACGTGGTATGTAGTATGCCTTTGGAGCCCATCAATACCCAACAAACGGAGTGTTCGAGGTGGAACTGAAAAGCAATTGTTGATTGAACCACACATTCATTCATATAACTAGAAGCAAGCCATGGTACAAGAATCACAACAATTGGATGATTCTAACCCTTTGAATAGGGTCAATTTGTTACAACCTTTCCTTTGTTTACAAGCCCTATGAATTAGGTTTTAATGTGAAAACTGTATAACATAAGAATGTCAGCTTCATTGTGTGGGAGGGCAAGATAAGGTATTGGTCTTAAGCATTTGAGATCCATATAAGTTTTGAATTCCCAATATTGTTTATAAAAATGTCAATTTTTAACAATATTGTTTACTAAGTTCCCTTTCCATACATAACTTGAGTTTATCAATAATAAAATAGGGATGTGTGAAACTTAAAAAAAAAAAAAAAACTTTATTTTAAGTTAATGGCAAGTTGAATTACTATTTTACCCTCTTTAGTATGATAAAATGCTTTACATGATACTAAGGCCTTATAAATGCCTATATGACATTTTCGTAATCTTATGTGGAGCCCACATGACATTTGCGACGTATCGCACTTGTTTAATTATGCTTATGTGATTGAATGTTTAATTATATATATACATAATTAGATGAATGCTATGAATTAATAGTTAGTACATCTCACACACATATGTACATTATCATGTTTATAGACTAATTGCTTAATTGACGTATCATTTGTAGTTTAGGTGATTGGACCTTCTATTAGCTTAGAAGCCTTTGAGTTAATTATCTTGCTTAGCTTAATTGCATACTTGCTTAAGTAGTTAATTTGATATTAAAATATATAAAATTTTAATTGATCTTAATCACCCCGCAGGATATAGCCTTCATTCCTTAGATCCGTCAAGCTTTCGTATGCGCAATTATAGTAATCACATTACATTATAGGTAAATTTTCATAAATGACCTTTTAGTATATTGATGCAACGAACAAAAGGAAAAACTTATAGTCGAGCATTGAGAACAACTATAAGAATGCTTCTTCTAAAAGAACTGCTTATATTGGATAATGTTCAAGTCCAACATATGAGCATAAACTTGGATTACAACTAAGAAATTACTGCTACTGGAATATCATTACTCCTAAGATAGATTGAGGTAAGATAAATTGATAGATTTGATTCGTTTGTTGGATTAGATTTTTTTTTTTTCTATTAAACTTCTCGCTATTTATAGATTTCTTATAGCTATTCTTCAAACATTTTTTTTTTTATCAGACGGTTATAGCATTTGAGGTATCGCCATTTACATCATTCTCTTGTTATGTTACTTATTTTGATCATTTTTCTTCTCTTGGCCAAGTTCTACTTTCCTCAATTATGGCTTGTTTTTCAAACACGTTTTACTTCTGGATATTTTAGTTGCACCACTTTGTGGTCACCTAATGATATGTAATATTAAATCAATTCAGACTATAATTCCACTAAAAAACACTCTAAATATCTTAGAAAATATTTTTGTACACCTACTATCCCTTCATGAAATGATAGAAATATAGTACCACATAATGAACCATATTGCCTAAAGTGGGGGATTTGATTAGGCCAGACCCTTTGTCAGCAGAGAGGCTAATTAGTCAAGCGTGCGACTCCACAAAAAGAGATATACCTATGCCTGAGGCTGTGTGGGGCCCACCCAGGTGTCCCCGATAAATCTATTCTGTCCATTTGTTTTTTAGATCATAGTAGAACAAGATTCTAAAAATCAGCCAGATTCAAAATTCGGGTGAACCACACCAACAAAACAGGAATGGAAACGCATACAGTTGAAACCTTTTCATAGCTTACCATGATATTTATATGCCATCCAAACTGTTATAAGGTTATTACCAGTAAGACAAACTGCAGGCACAAACATCATCCTGATGCAAAACTTCCGTGATCCCTGTGGGATGACCCACAGTTTCGTGATATGTCGCCCACATAACTTCAGGCTTTCAATCCCCACCGCTTCATGTGGTATGGCCCGCATGAGTTTCGGATTGCCTGATTTTTATGTTTCGTGAGGTACGGGCCGTACGGCCAATATGAGTTTTGGATATGCGTGATTCTGATGTTCCTAGCCATTTGTAATATTAATATTGCAAAACAGATGGCCCCAACAGTTCTGGCTATTGATGGTGTTACATGACCCAATATAAAGTCCCATCGCATTTGAGTGACTAAGATATTCCCAGGGGGCGTTTGGCGCATGGTATTAAATGAGATTTGATGAGGTGGAATTGCATTTGACATTTCACCAGGGAGAATGGAAAAGCTAGATAGAATTGCACTGGGTCCCTTGCTAATTCCCTTAAATGTTAGCAAGTTGTGTAGGTCCCACCATGATGTGTGGATTAATCCACACCGTCCACCCATTTTATGAGATCATTTTAGAGCATGGCCAAAAAATCAGTTCAAGTGGACCTCACCATAGAAAGCAGTGGAAATTGAATACTTACCATTGAAAACTTCTTTAAGGCCACAGAAGTTTTGGAGCTGCCTCATTTTTAGGCCCACGCCGTAAAATGAGGTTACAAAACAGATCAACAGTTTAGATATAACAAGTGTATTATTCTCAATAGTTTCGAATGATGGTAGGTATATCCATTCAATATACCACCGTATTACAAACATAGCTTGGAATTAATTCCAATGTGAATAGGGTACAATCCCTGCCATACCTAATTTTTTAAAAATCCCACCCCACCTATTCTTTCCCGGTACCATGCGCCAAACACGCCAGTGATTTCGGCACCTGCCTATCGTCTTCCGGTTGAATGGGGGATGGTTGGTGTAACTTTTTGGTTTTTTAGGGGGGTGGGGGGGACCCTGAACTCGACCCACTGTAATATATGTAACTATATCCATGCTGATTTAGGGCATGATGTAAGACAAAGTAATTCCAAATTAATGGTGATTAGTCATTAAAAATTTCTTATGCACTACAAAAGCTTTGGATCAAGATGATATTTACGTGGTCCGTTTTTTTAGGTGCTTGTGACCTTATCAACATGATGGCAAATAAATATTACGGTGGAATCCGTGAAGTTTTCAATGCCGAGGATTCAATCATCACCGTTGCCTGTGGTTGTGGTCCATCTAAGATTTGAGTCAGCTTCATTTTTTGGATCATGTCCTAAGATGAGTTTTCGAAATAGTCGGACGGTGTGGATTTAAGGCACATACATCACAATGAGCCATATGGTCAGGGGTCCCACCCACCTTAGTGTATCCCCGGTCTCACCTAATCCGCTCTCATTGTGGGTTGGGTTCGTCATCCGTGGGTCCCATCAGATCGATGATCAAGATCACAGAAGAAAGGCTCCACTTACGTAAAAACAGGTCCAGGAGAGACCACGTCGCCTCGGGTCGAGAATCCGATAATTCCATTGACAGCATATTAATTCGAGGAAAAGCAGGGGTAGAAGCGTCATTGCGCGGGAATCTTGGAGTGGATTACACAGCACGAACTTGACTTCAGTCAGTGGCAGTGGCGTTGCTACATGAGCTATAAAATGACGAAAGTAACCTTCACTATAATAGGGAGTTATTTGATACTCTGGCGCTCAAAAATTGTACACATGGATTACCGTAACTAAAATTAAACCGTCCAAATTGTGGGACCCATTCTAGATATCTTATCTTCCATAATTCAGATTAATTGAAAATTTGTAGCTTCTGATTAATGGGAACATTGATATTTATTTTCATTTCAATTGTCCACTATCTTTTGAAAAATCAGACCACTGAGAAATATAAGTTCGGTAATTTTTTATTTACAAGCCATCAAATTAGGATCCAAGGTATAGATTGTTTAATCTTAACCGTCCAAAAGTCCTGCCCAAACGCAATATCATATCATATCCATGAGAAAATCCTCACGTTGCATGCACTAAGGTAAATGTCGCATAAATGCGTGTATAAAATCAGACCTTACAAATCACCGGTCCGTTTTGGATGGATGAAGATCAAACCCCAAAATCGTATCCATTGGGTGATCCTCTTCTACCATAGATGGACATTTGCTTGTTAAATTTCGATCAATAGGGCCCACCAAGCCAATGATCTAGACCATTGAACCACATTCTTCACTTGTACAAAATGAAACCCGGAGCACCTCATGTCTTCTAGTGAGGATGATGTAATTCCCGACATGAAGATTGGGGGAGTATCCTGGGGCGCGGATTTCCTACCAAAGCCTTTTACAGTGAGTTCATGCGTGGGTTGCTAGATGGGGCCAACTGTGATGTTTATGAGAAATCCACCCCGTCCATCTGTTTTGCGAGGTCATTTTAGGGGATGCGACCAAAAATGAGATGGATCCAAAACTCAAGTGGGCCATACGAGAGGAAAACATGGGGAAAGATTTTCAGACCGTTGAAAACGTTCCGGGCTCCACCTTGATGTTTATATACCTTCCAAAAACCATTTATGAGGTAATTTCCACTGGGATGAAGTAAAAACATGAAAATTTTATCCTAATAGGTAACTTTTGTAGTCATAAAAACGTTTCAGTGGTGATCAATGAATCGCCACTTTTTCCTCTAGCGTGGCTGACTTGAGTTTTGTATCTATCTCATTTTTTATTTTATCTATTAAAGCAAAACGGATGGAAAGCATGGATTTCTAAAACAAATCACGGTGAGCCCCACCTGACATCCTAGCGCAGAAACTTCATGTGAAAGGCTTCAACGGGAAATCCGCGTCCGTATCCTTGGGTCCATCCATAGTACAAGTGGGGCCCAATGTCTAGTGTCACGGGTGCTGATCTTACGAGCCATATGGACCATGATTGGATGGCTAGGAATTTTCGATCTGGGAGATTTTTTTTGTAGTAGTGTTTATCCGGGTGGGGTCCACCGTATCGATGGTTCTGACATTTCCGTACATGCACAAACCAGGCACCCACATCCTGGCGTTGACAATGCCGGGCTGTAGATTCAAATTCCGATATATTTTAGTAGCAGGGAACCGCGTGATGCGAGGACACATGGTTTTATCAGCCCGGCTGTACAACTCTGTCCTTTGTGGGCTCCACTGTAACGTGGATCCCACGATCCATTCCATTAATCATGTTTACTGCAATGAAAGAAAATAAAAACCATCCCTAATAAGTAGGGGTGTATACGAACCGAGCTAGCTTGGTTAGCTCGCTTGACTCGACTCGAAAAAGTCCGATTCGGCTCGGTTCGAATCTGAGTTGGAGAGTTGAGCTAATTTTTTGAGCTTGAAATTGAGTTTGAACTAGCCCCAATTCAACTTGACTCAGATCGAACCCAACTCGAATCGAACGAGTTCGGTGACTCGTTTACTTTGATCACTAAGTGTTTGATAAAATGAGTTAATGAAGTGGAGCCGATGACAAGGAAGGTATGTATATGAAACAAATAACTTTTTTTTTTCTTGATTTTTATGTTGCTTAGAAGGTATTTGATAAATAGTAAAATACCTGTAAAAGCACTGCTAATGATTTACACCTGTAAAAGCACTGCTAATGTTTTACATGCAATGAGATTTTATAGATGCAGTTCATGTGTTTGTGAAAATGTTGCACAGGTGAACTCGGCTCGAACTTGTCTCGAACTCGGTTTGAACTGACCCAAGCTGTTAACTGAACTGAGCCAAGTTGACCAGTCAGGCTCAAGGACCGAGCTAAGCCGAGTTCAAACTAGAGTCAACTAGTAGCCGCCAAGTTAAACTGAGGCCAGCTCAACTCGGTTCAACTCGATGTACACCCCTACTAATAAAGCTAAAACCTTTACTTCACAAACTATAGCCCACCTAAGTTTCACTTCTTCTTCTTCTTCTTTTTTTATTTTTTATTTTTGTTGTGCCTTCATCCTAATAAAGCTTATCTAATGAATGGGTTGAATGGAAGATTACTCAAATTGTAGAGTGGGCCTATTTTTGTACGGATGATCTTAAGCATCCATCATAAAAGGTAATGATAAAGGTTTTATCACTGTCATATTGGTGTAATATTTGGATGGTCTAAATCAATCAATTGGATTACCTAAGTGTCCAAATGCAACTATGAGCTTTATGACTTGTAGAGAATTTCTTAAGGGGTGTTTGGGAGCGTGGATTTAGAATCCTTGGATTCGGAACCTCTTGGATCTAAAATCTTCCTATCATGTTTGACACCTAATTGAAAATCAATTTTAATACCAAAATTAGCTATGCATAATATATTTATATGGGCTTGAATTTTAATTACTAAAACCATAGATTTCAAACCTCCTCTTTGAGGGGTCTCAAATCCCTTACTTTATCGTGATAGGCATTTGGGGATTTGAAATCTCCCGAATCTATAGTGCCAAATGACCCCTTAGGCTATTTTATTATTTGGTGAAATAATTATTTTATATTATTAATAAAATATGAAAAAAGAAGCAAATATGAGATATCAAGCAAGGAAGCAGATTAGGTGCAGCCTCGCCTCAGGCCCAGATGGTGCAGGGGTCCGCCTTGATGTATTCGTTCTATATTTATGCTGTCTGTATTTGTTCTATATTTATGCTGTTTATCCTTTTTTCGGGATCATTTTACAGCATGGTCCTAAAAAGAAAGGAGATTCAAATCTTAGATTGGTCATAAAATAAGAAAGTGGTGGGCCAACATTAAAAATTTATAATGGCCTATAAAAGTTTTCGATTGAGTTGATATTTGTTTTGTTTTTATTTTTATCTAATAATTTTGTGTGATGTCATTAATAAGTTAGATGGCAAAAAAACATTACAGTGGGCCTTAGAAAATTTTTAAGGAAGGGATGTTCAATAATCAGTGTTTCTATAAGATGGCTTACCTGAGATTTGGAACTACTTCTTTTTTGAGATCATGCCATACAATGATCTGGAAAATCAGATGGATGGTCTGGATATAAAATACATGTATAAAGGTGGGCTCACAGTAAGGTGGCATCGTATTGGGTGAGGTCGGGGCAGTATCTAATCCGCTCCCAGCAAGCAATGTCTCCCGTTGACATGCCCAAAATAGCTTCTCAACGAGTGCGAGTAATATTTTTAAGAGAAGAACTTTCCTAATCTGGCCGGGTGTGGTGGCTGATACAAGTTGTAGGCCTGGCATAAAATAACTCAAATTGAACCGTTCAAATGGTGGGACCTCATTTGGATGGATTATAAACCAAAACTGGTACTGAGTCGATATTCCAACTAGGTGATTGACGGTCATTTAATAGACGGTGGAAATGAAAACGTCCATCGGTCAGACTTTAAGACATCTCAATGGGTCTGATTTTGAGGTGAGGACCCGATCAGATCTGACCCAAATGCCACCAATGTGATAAATGAGTCAGCTTTGGGTCTTAAAAATATGGGTCATTTAATTTTTTTCTTAACCCAGTCCTTGATTCCTACTAATGTGTGCACAAATAATAGACATTTAGAGCAAGAAACCAATGGTCGACATTTAATCTGCATTTGATGCCTAAGGACTGGATTGGAATATTTGTATGATGACACATGCATATATGATGTATGTTTAAAATGGTTTGAGCCTAAGCTCAACCCACGACTATGCATGCCTGAACCATGGCCAAGCTAATCGGTCCAACCCGGACACCTCTCCTAGCCCATATAGACCTAAATATCAAATATATCTTATCCAATCCAACTGGAAAATTTCAGATGGGATCACCAAATTATCCAATTTCTAAGTGGACCAGATAGATATTTTGCAATATCTAAAGCCGTTTACAGTCATGCATACAAATAACACCTGTGTGGCTTAACAAATGAGAAGATCTCCAATTGAAGAAAATGGACTAGGATTGTATAGTGATCCCTTTGCTGCCCAAGTGGGTGGCAAAGAGTTACGTGGGCCTGTCATGATGTTTGTGTTTTATTAATGTTGCCCATCCATATTGTGCATTTTAGGGCATGAATTAAAAAATGGGGTGGATCCAAAGCTTGATTACACTGCACCATGAAAAATAATGAAGATTAGATGTCTACCATTAAAAACTTTAAAAACTTATTGAGGCTATAAAAGCTTTAAACCAAGCTGATATTTGGGATTTCTCTTTATTCATATTTATGTGGGTATATAAATAAATTGGATTGTAGATAAATATTGTGGTGGACCTTAGAAGTTTTCAATCGCAAGCCTTAAATCCTCATGATTTTTTAATAATAGAGCATAGCTCACTTGAGCTTTAAGTTTACTTATTTTTTTGGACTCATGTTCTTGAATTAGTGCTGATAAAACAAATATATTTTGAAGGGCTTACAGAGCTTTTCCACCACTAACTAACTTGGCTAGTGGAGCAGCCACTCCCCAATCCGGGTACGAAGAAAATGGCTCAAGGGAAGGGGGGATTCGTCCATCTACATAACGGGTGGCATCAGACCAGTTATACGGATGTTTGTCTGATTGGATCATGGGCGCACTTGTATAAGCTGACTACAGGAGGATACCGTACGTATCCTCGTGTATAAGTGAAGGATCCTCCCAACTTAGGTTTTCAGTTTATACAAGCGAGCCACATGATTTCCAGATGGGACCCGCTTTGGATGGATGTCCATCCTCAATTCAAATGCATTTGAAGATGGAGAATTTTACATGACGCGGGTTTCCAATTCTGACAAGTGGGGCCATGCGTCTGTTAATCCAGACCGTGTATCTGTTGGTAACGTCGTGGATTGATTGTGCCCTGTTAATGTCCTTGATGGGACAATCTTGATCATCGAATTTGTAGATACGGATGTATTGAACCGTCTGCATTCCTCCGCCACTTGTCAGACTGAAAACCTCGTATGCATCTGTATACAATTGGGTTAGCTTGGTTAGTTTGCTCGACTCGACTGAAAATAGTTCAATTTGACCTGGTTTGAAAAAATTTCGGACCAAGTTAGAGCTTTGCTAAGCTTGAATAGACTTAAATTAAACCTAAGCTCGTATCGAACTCAAACGGAACTAGTTCCGTTGCTCGGTTATTTTGATATTGATGTTGCTCACCAAGTGTTCAATAAAATGTTTCAGGTGAATACATTTTTATAAGATCGCTGATGGCAAGGAAGGTATATATATATATATATATATATATATATATATATATATATATATAAAACAAAACACTATAATTAAACAAACATTACATGATAAAATTACCATTAGATTTTGACTTTGATGTTGTCTATTGTGGGTTTGATGAAATACACATAAACTGTCCTTGTTGTTTTGCGACTTGTGAGAAATAGAAGGTGCATTTCATGCGTTCGAGAACATACTGCACAGGATCAAACACAGCTAGAAGTAGCTGAGCTGCTGACTGAATCGAACCGAGTTGGCTAATCAAGGTCAAGGACCAAGCGAAGTTTGGACTAGGGTCAGTTAGTGGCCAAGTGGAGGTGTGCCAAGCCCGACCCGGTTCGACTCGTGTACAGCTACTGCCAGTAGATGCCGCAGGTTACTAATTCCTCGTGCACCTCTGCTAGGCAGCTGCGTAAAACACCCAAGTTCTGTGGGGCCACATGTTGTATGCGTACATCCGCTCTGTTCATCAGGTGAGAACCATTAGTTGAACCGTACATGAAAAATATCAGTCTAGTACAAGATCATGATGGCCCACAACGATTGGAACAATCTAAAACTGGTCCTATAACCACTAAGTCCAGGCGGGCCACACCGTCTGATATTTGGACCAGACTGATTTTTTAATTTCACTTTACACTGATGAGTTACGCCAAACGGCTTTGATGAAAGATATACACCATGGTGGCCCCACAGACAAACCTATGGTTGGCATTCCATCCACGTTGTTCCCTGTAGTGTGGCCCACCTGAGTTGTGGATTTTTTGCCCCAAGATCTAATAATTGACATGGAACCCAATGGATGGAGTGGATTTTATAAATGTCATATGCTTTGGTTTTCAGTGGGCACTTGGTTCAATAAAGAAGACCATCGTTTGCATGCAACCCAACCAAACCCGCGCACTGGCTAAAAGGATCCTGACCACAAGTCATGGGCAACTTGCAATTGGATGTTGACCCGTGTACATCATCTCTCTTCTTAACCGTCTATCTGTAGGATATAAATTGAATGGTCAAGATGACACCCATCAAGAAGGTATAACAGAATGAACAACTACCGCGTGGCACAACAGAACCAACGGTCTGGATCGCCGGACCATATGGCTGGAAAGCCGAGTACGCGACTTACATCCTCAGGCCGAGGATGAGGTTATCCTGATAAATTTCTGAAACGATAAGGGCATGCTAGTAATTTTCCCGAATAAAACCTCCACCCGAGCACAGGCGCATCTCTGTGCCCCTCTGTCCGTTTCAGCGCTTCAACGATCAGAAATGGCAGAGAAGGGAGAAGAAGAAACTCCGGCGATCTCACCATCCGTTTCCGGCGAGAAGTCAGATTCCGGTCAAGATCCATCAGATCCTCCGACGCCCGAGGAAGATCCCGGAATTTTCCGGCAACAAGAAGAAGAAAAGAAAGAAGAGAAAGAAGAGAAGGAAGAAGAAGAAGAAGGAGGAGGTGAGAAGGAAGAAGAAGATTCTGAGATCTTCCATCAGTCAAAACGAAGGAAGAAGTGTCCAGCGGCTCTGGAGAAATCCCTATCGTCAAATCGGGGGTTCTCGTTCTCGTTCGACACGAAGATCGTGAGCGGCGGCCAGATCGGGTCTACGCCCAAGTTCGGATCGTTCAATCTCGGGCTGATCGATGGGACGGATTGCGAGGGAATTGGATTAGGGTTAGGGTTACGGTTTCACGGGGAGAAGAGGGAGGGAGGCGAGGAAGAAGGAGAGGCGGGGAGCAAACATGGGATTTGAGAAGGGCATTTTGGTAATTTTGTCTCACGGCTCTGAAACTCAAGAGTTCGGTGTCGCTGATGTTGTGATGTAAACAAGGAAAGATAGCTTTTTCGTTCTTCTTTATTTTTTTCCTTTTTTGCCCCTTTCTGTTTTTAACCGTTACCTAATAATAAATGAAAAAGAAGGGCTTTTTTCTTCAATAGTTGGGTTTTTACTCTCTCAATTTTATTCTTTCCTTGGCAAACGTGCGCGAGATATGGATCGTTCATCCGACTTATATATCGTTTTCCTGTCCTCTTGTGATCGTGCAATCCCGATTACGAGTTCGTGTAACCAAGTGGCTGTGGGGCCCACCTTGATGTCGACCGTGTGTCGGACCATGTGTTGCATCGTGTTAGGACGCCAACTCATGTTATGACGAGAGCCCGCAAATGACGCCAACTCAAGTGGGCCACACCATAGAAAACAGCCGTCAGCTCCGAGAAGCTAATAAGGAGTCTTTTCGATGCAGGTAAAATCTGGGCTTGCATGTAAAGAGATTAAACGGTTTATATGTTAAGAGATTATATCAGATGTTTGAATAAACACTTCACAGCCTGCGATGGCTCTGCGTATTTCAGCGATGATATGAGAATTTTTGAAAAAAATATGTATTTAACGGACCATTCCAAGGTTATAGAAGGCTTCTAGGTCACCTCCTTTTAGGTTAGGAGATTACAAAGAGTTGTATGTATTTTATTCATTTTTTAGTTATATTTGATGCATGAGAAATGAAAAGTGGATGAAAAGGTTTTTAATGATATTGGGAACGCTTTTCGTTGGATTAGAGTGGGCATAAATGTAGTTTTACAAATAAGTAGATAGCTGGCGGAGTGGTATGGTCAAGTTACAAGCTAAGAAAGAAATATGGTCAAGTAATTCAAGATGTAAAAGGTGATTGAGAGGAACAAAGTCTTTGATGATAAAAGAGGAGTATTTATAAAAATAAACACAACCAAAGAAGAATTTAGATAAGAGAAGGAGATAGAAATAATAAAAAATTAAAAAAATTGGCTACTATAAACGTTACAATAATAAAAGAAGGATATGGAAGAACAATATGTAACAAAACTCTATAAATAGTAGAAAAATGTGATGGAGAACAACACAACCTAAAACAATAATAAAAAATAACCAATCATATTTATCATTTTACATTATCTTAACTTATCTTAGGAGTAGCAATAATTCTTAGTTATAATTCAAATTTATGCTTATATGCTAGATTTGTGTTCTATCCAATATTGCGCATTTCTTTTAAGATATGCATTTTTGTAGTTGTTCCTAATAATCGATTGTGAGTTTTTACTTTTGTTTGATTTGCACTGGTATTCTGAAAATCATTTCTTATATAAGGCACAAAGTAACCCATCTTTGGAGAAAGAATCCCACCATCTGATTATCGCTTGATCATTATACAATTTTACAAGTGGCTAAGTAAGCGGCTAATCTTCTCAGAATTTAATCATATATGTTCATATTGAACATATCTACTTATTTCGGCGCTTGGGATCTAAGTTGATCAATTTGAATTGAGCTGTTATATTAATTCTGGCACATCCGTATACTATAAGTGACAGAAAGCAAACCGAGCTTCCAACATTTTTGGAATGCCCAGTGGGTGTTCAGACAACCTCAAGTGCAGGGATGCAATGTAGTAATAACTTTGTGAGACCGAAGTTGAATCCACATGTAATGGGGAACAAAGCCTATAACTAATTTACGTCTAATAAGTTGGTCTAGGTTTTTAATCTAGTGAGGTAAAAAGAATTTAAAAATAAATAAATAAAAGACTAAGAATCCAAGAATCCACTCATAGTAATCACACTATTCTATTTATTGATTCAATGTATATCTCAATTGGATTCGAAATCATATCATATTCAATTACAAGATAATTTAGTTAAAACATTCATAAACATTAATAAGAATATAATTTCAATTGATTAATTATCTCATGAAATATTTGGATCTCCATCACGGAAAATAAAAAAAAATATCTAAAGCACTTATAGGCGACATTAAATCAATTATTTATGCAGATTGAATAATTCTCTAATTCAAGCTAAACAATTGTTAAATTACAACATTCATTGTACTCAGAGAGCACAACAAATCCAGACATAAACAACTCAAAGACTTTAAAGTAAATCCAAATTAAATAAATTTAATATCATCATTCAAAATAATTTTATTGAATCAAATAAACTAAATAATGAAATTAAACTACAAGCTCCATCCCTTGGCCTTAGCTAAAGAATTGACTAATCAAAGCTAATTAAAAAATAAAAGAAAAACTAAAACATCTACTAGAACCCGTGAAGAAATTAAAGCGGAAGAACGTTATTAGCACTTTGCCTAAGCCTTCTCTCCTTCTCCAAACCCTAGAAGATGATTTAGGACATCTTAAGAATCCCTTTAAATAGTTTTGGACCTCTATCTTTAGCATCGCCTTGGAAAAATCGCAAACCAACTTAGAACTTACATAGTCATGTTGTAAGACCCGTATCTTATACCGTACCGTTCCATAGGCTTTCGCCGTCCTCCCGATCGAATTCCGGCAACCCTTGACCTGTATCCGACGTTTGTGCGTGATCTTAAGCCGAGTCCTGCATACCAGAGTCGGCTCAACCCAAGACTTGTACCAGTGCAACCGCGCCGTTGCCGTGGTTCCAACGCCACGTCTCACGCACCGAGGCGATACTCGGGCCAGGAGATGTGGGCCCTTGTTCAGTTCGAGGAAAACAACGCGCGTGCTAATTCTGAGAGAATCTTTACAACATGTCACATCAATCAATCAATCAATTACCTCAACCAAGTATACATCACCTCACACCACATCCCCAAGCAACCCCATAAGTCAACAATTTCTTACACAACCCATACCCCTCTTACACAAATTATCCCAAAAGTCAACAAATCTCTCACCTCACCCATCACTCTATCACTCTCTCTTCTTACAACCCCCTCTCTCTCTCTCTCTCTCTCATTTCTCAAACCCATTCCAAAACAAACTAAGCTCCAACGTATGAGCTTCCAAAGCTCTCATGGAGAAGCTCTAATGTGGCCCACTTCCTACCCTCTCATCTCCCATCTCAACCATCAAAACTTCATCATCTTCCGGTAAGATCAAAGTTAAGAAGTTCGGCGTTCCATCGAACCAAGAAGGAGGCCAATAGGTGGGTGATCCACCGTTGATTTTCTGTTAGAAGGCCCACTTGTGATGTAACCCATTTTTATGTATGTATTGTGATCATGGAGGGCCCATAGTTGCGGGGTCCCTCCATCACCATCCGATTTCTCCTTTTTTTCTTTCTCTCTCTCCTTTCCTTTTCGAATGGTAATGATGATGATGAGGTGTGTGGCCCACCATGATGTTTACATCCATGCCATCTACCGGTGGACCCCATCCATGTGGGACACACCATGATGTAGGTATGTCATCCCAACCATCCATTTAGGACGTGGCCCACCCCACACGTGTGGGTGGGGCCCTCCTTGATGTATTTATCCACCTTGATCCATAGCTCAAGTGGCAGACTGAGTGAAAGATACCTCGTTTCAACAGACAGTGGGAGTGGCTAACAGTGAGGTGTGACTGATAGTGGGAGTGACTAACAGTGAGGTGTGAACAGACAGTGGGGTCCGTGGGCCACACCGTGATGCGTGTGGGGTCTCCACCCTCTAGGGACGGTGGAGACCCACCCCACGTATGGGGATAACCCCCTTGATGTATGTAACTGTCCAGGTCGTGGATGGCCTGGACGTTGATATTATAAATATTATATATATATATATATATATATATATATATATATATATATATATATATATATATATATAATACTATATATGGTGCGTTCCCACGTGGGGACCCACCTGCTGGTGTGATATATATATAATATAATATAATATAATACATATTATAAATATAAATGTTGTGGTGGGCCCTACGTGGGACCCACCTCTGCCTTTTAAGGCAGCAAGCTGCACGTGCAACAGCTATTTAGCTGCTCTTTTGGCATCTGCATGTGTGGATACAATCCACATCGTCCAGCTCTATGGGTCCCGCTGCTGTTCGACGTGTAGACCCCATAAGGATGTATGTGTTTTATCTTCACGGCCCACTGTTTGGGTGGTGGGGCCCACCATGACGCATGTGTTGTATCCAAACCATCCAACCATTTGTAAGATCATTTTATGGCATGTTGTAAATGAGTGAGTCAGATCCAAAGTTCAAGTGGACCCCACCATCTGCAATAATAGTGGGGCACAGTGACATCCACCGTTCAAGTTTCTTAGGAGCCATAGTGGTTCCCTCTCAAGTTGATATTTGGTTTTCACTTCATCTATCTCTGTGTTAACTTATGAATAGGTCAGATCTCAAAATACATAAGGGTGGGCCCGATTTGATATACATGAGGCCCATCGGTGTGGCCTATTTGATATACATGAAACACATTGGTGCGGCCCAAATAATGCGGCCCGTGTGATGTGGCCCACTTGACATACGAGGCCCATGGGTGAGGCCCATTGTGATGTATTCGAGGCTCATGGGTGAGGCCCATTGTGATGTATTCGAGGCCCTTGGCCGAGGCCCATTGTGATGTATTCGAGGCCCATGGGCATGGCCCATTGTGATTCATTTGAGGCCCTTATGTGAGGCCCTTGAGTGAGGCCCATGGCGATGTAAATTAGGCCCTTGTGTGAGGCCATGGGCCACTATTCGTATGGCTCTATGTGGGCCACTCCTTGGGAGCAATATTGGTTAGATGTCTACATTGATAGGCAATGATAGTTGGATGTCCACATTGTGACTTTCCCTTAGGCCTTATTAGGCCCATTCTCATTATTCTCTTAGTGGGTTAACCCTAATCAGTGGGCCCCATTCACCATAGACGGATGACTCCGTGCTACCGGATTTGATATAACCACGGCCGAGGGTCAATCTTTATATTATGGTTGATCGACTATTCATCTATGGATCCCTCCTTATTTATATGCTAATTATTGGGGCCGATTATCGATGCCGATTGTCGATACTGATTCCAATTATCGAGGCTGATTGTATAGGTCGATTCCAATTGTGAAGGCCGAGTATCGAGGCCGATTCTGATTGTCAAGGCCGATTGTATAGGCTGATTCTGTTCTAATTTCGATTGTCGAGGCCGATTGTTGAGGCCGATTTCGATTCCGGTTGTCAAGGCTGATTATCGATTGTCGATATCAATTCCGATTGTCGAAGTCGATTATCGAGGCCGATTCCGATTTCGATTGTTGAGGCTGATTGTCGATACCGATTCTGATTGTCGAGGCCGATTCTGATTGTCGATACTGATTTCGATTGTCGAGGCTGAGTATTGGGGCTGATTCGGGTTGTCGAGGCCGATTGTATAGGCTGATTCCGATTGTTGAGGCTGAGTATCGAGGCCAATTCCGATTGTCGAGTCCGATTGTATAGGTCGATTCCAATTGTTGAGGCCAAGTATCGAGGACGATTTTGATTTGTTGAGGCTGATTGTATAAGCCGATTCCGATTGTTGAGGCCGATTCCTATTGTCGAGGCCGATTGTATAGGCTGATTCCGAGTCAAGGCCGAGTATAGAGTGTCGATTCCGAGTGTTGAGGCCGATTTCGATTGCCGAGGCCGATTGTCGAGACCTATATGATGTATACATGACCTGTGTTTGAGGCCCATCGTGATGTGTATTAGGCCCTTGTGTGAGACCATTAGTCCACTATATGTTAAGCTCTATGTGGGCCACTCCTTGGGGGTAATGTTGGTTAAATGTTCACATTGTCGAGGCTGATTGTCGATGTTGATTGTCGGTGTCGGTTATTGATATCGATTATGAGTATGTGATAGCATAGCATCACGATACATGCCCATATGCATCATCTGCATGTTTGTTATGAGATGTGGTTAACCATTGCATATGTCATTGGGCATGTTGTTATGAGACTCCCTGATAGGTGGAGATTGTCTCACATAAGTACATGGTATGCGTAGGATTGATGCATGATTGGATTGTATGACTCATGCATCTTGCATTGTGTATTGTGATTACTGTATGCCCTAGCGACATCGGGATCGTAACCTCCACAGGTATTTCGTGGATGAACGGATGGGACACCGAAAATCTGTTCTACATGGGGTGCTATAGATATCCCTGGATGAAAGTCCCTAAACCCTCTTGGTTTCAGAGGTTGCTCCAATGTCTACACCGAGTGGATGCATGAGCGCATGAGGGCCGCATACCTTTAGGCCGCGTCTCCCACTGTGTCATGATTGGTTGAAGGGGGTACGACCTTACCTACCCGAGAGGAGGGGGCAATGCTCGGCTGAGTCTGACCAACTCGAGGAATGGGTCCGTTATCGATGAGCTGGGCCTGATATTGGCAGGCGGATAGTGAGGTCTCTTCTACTCACATTGTTACTCGCGATGGGTCGATAATCTGGTTTGGAGTGTGATAGACCTCAGTGATTTCTCAGAGGGAAACTGTACTGATATGTGGACTTATTGAGTAGGAGTTGCATACTCATGCATTCATTTCATTCACTATCCACTCGGGCTGGTGGTGTGTAACTAATTATTGTGTACCTTCGTATGACTAGGATTTTGGTTAGGCGCGCAACTAACCTGAGATCAGGAGTTTACCACATTAAGTCTGACTATCCAAATTTAGGTATGAGACTGGTTTGGATAGAAGTCCCTTGTGATGGACCCCGTATCCTGTGATACTACATACTATCATCCCGACTTCACACTCCAGCTTGGTCATTTCATTCACATCGCATATTGCATTGCATCCTCAGCACATAGTATTTGGCTTACTGTCTTCACATTGCATAACTAATCTACATTGCTTCCTCAGATATGATATTGGTTATTATATTTTTACATCGCATAGCTTGGATAAGGCTGATGGTATTTATGGACCTATCAGCATGTTTTCGCATTATTCTGATATTATATGATTTATGGGCCTGTCAGTATTTTCGCTTACTCTGATTACTCTGATATTGCTTACTTGACACTTACCTTGTGCACACACTTTCACCACCCACTAAGCTTTCTATAACCTTATGTATGATAGATGCGTGTAGGTAGCGTTAGGTTACAGCAGCATTGAGCTTGGAGCGTGCAACAGACTTATGGAGCTTTGATTTTTGACATATGTATTTCCCTTTCAGCATTGTATTCAACTATTTATATTAGTGGATATATGATGATGACGTTGCCTTTATGATTTGGGTATACTTGTGGTTATGTTTATTACGAGATAAATGTACACTAAAAAATCTTCCTTGTAGGATCCCATGATCAGAATCTGGCGTATAGGCGTTGGGAGCCGAGAATGGGGTACTACGGAGGCTGTTGGCATTGGATTCGGAGTTCGAGGTTCTTATGAGTCCGATCTTCGGGTTTGGGGCGTGACACATGTGCACCTTCGATGACATCAAATCTCTATTGATGGCATCGAAGAATGTGTCCAACAACTAAATTAGAAAATTCATGATTTTCTCGATGGGATCGAACTTAGCTTTGATGGCATTGAAGATGTCCTCAATGACATTGAATGGTCATTTCATAGTTTTAAAGATTTTTTCTTTTTGGCCCTAAAATTTATTTAATTTTCTTGGCCCTAAATTTTCATGACTCATTTTCCTTGGTTTATTCACTTGTTTTCAAGCATCTTTCAACTTCCTCTTGATCTCATTTGATCCACATGCTCAAATATATTTAATCTTCACCCTTGAGTTTTTAAATATTTAATCACTCCACTCTTAATTATCTTTGGGCTTTAAATCCTCACATTTAACTCAAATTTGGTCTTGGAGTTCAAGTCTTTCTTTGCAAAAGATATGCACATAATTAGGACTAATTAATTTGATGAATATGATACAAGTAATGCAAAATAGAGGATAATACACAATATTTGAGTCTTAACACACACCCCAACCAGTATTTTGCTAGTCTCGAGCAAAACATATGAAAGATATTTCGAACCCAAATGAATAAATTTCATAAGTTCAAGAAGTTCTAAAACATTCCGAATTATAAATATCTAAAATACATTAATATCGAGTACTACTTTCTCCTAAAATCTAACACTTAGTAAATTTTCTAATTAAATTCAAAGCATTAATCCTATAGTTAGAAAAATTCTAAACATTGAGTTCCATGGGTGCATGGTGAAGTCTAGACTTATCACAACCAAAGGTTCAGTTTTCAACTTTCATGATAACATTGATAATCAAAAGAACATTCAGGATAACCAAAACTTGTCTTACAATTTAACTTTCTACACATCCAACTTTTGATTTTTCCATCGACGACTTTCACACAATTTTCATTTTTTTCTTCTTTTAATTTTTCACAATAGTACTTTTAAGGAACTTCGATAGGTAGCCATTTTCGATGACAAATATTTTTTAGTTGGGTATTACTTATCTCTCTCTCTCTCTTAATTCTTTTCATTGAACATGATGAACAAATTCCCTTGATTTGGTTCTTATCATTCTCAATAATCATCAAGTTAATAATTCAATATTAAAGTTATACTTTAATGTGTAATCTTGACGTGATATATCACTTACATGATTCAATCAATATTTAAAACTTCAAATTAAAACATTATAAACTTTAAACTTAATTTTTAAATCTATCAGATAACTAAAATTTAGATTTCAAAAATTCTTAACATTAAGTTTCTTATTATTCTAATATTTAGATTATCTTCAAAATTATTTAAATTCATAAAAATTTCTAAAAAAATAAAATAAAATTATAGCTCAAAGATTTCACAATTCAGCGCAAATCCAAAGAATTTCTGAAGGAAACCTACCCCCCAATCTAAATTTTACATTGTCCTAAATGTATAAACATATGCAATAAGAGCAGCTAGAGATCAACAAAAATAAAGAGAATATATGAAGAGTACCTGGAAGGCGATAGACAAAATAGGCTACTGCGAACTTCCTATCAAAAGACGTTTCAGCAACTAAACTAAAGTAACATAAATCAAACTAATCTTAAGAAAGTAATAAATTCGTAATCCTAACTATCAATCATCTAGAAGCATCAGTTCTTCCTATATCAAGTATCTCAACAAATTTCTCAGCAAACTTTTTTACAAAACCATCCTTAAATCTACTTTAGAGTAAGTTTGCATGTCTTGAACCATGACCGTCTAGAGAAATCTGTGCACTCATCAAAGATTTCCTTCTTATTATCATGAGGCACCCAATAAATGTATGATTTACCTTTAACAGGAAAATTTTCAATATTATATAATAGTGAATAAGAGACTACAAATAGTTGAATATCAGATAAGTTTTTAACCAGCATAGTCTCCATAAAATTTGAAGTGTCAAATTTTAGTTCCGAATTCAGCTCCTCCACCCTTAATGATAAACATTCAGTATTGGTGGAATGAGGGTTTTCAAAACAATTATCTTCCCAGTCAATGTTAGGCACCGGGACACAATCCCACAAGGCATTCACCGTGTCTCTAATCATATGGTCGTTTGAATTTGCAAAGTATGCCAAACATACTTCTAGAGGTTCGAAAATTTCAGTCGAAAGAGGCTCATCATCTTCAAAAATATCAATCAATTTTACCTCATGAATCACATCCTCATCCTCTTGTGGTTTGTGCAACTTAGACACATTCGGTTTTAGAGTTATATTTCCAAAAGATATTTTCATAATCTCATTCTAACAATTGATTATGACAGTAGCAGTAGCTAAGAATGGTTAGCCTAATATGATAGGGATTTAAGTACTCGTATTTATAATTGGGTGTGTATCCAAAATAATGAAGTCTAATGGGTAGTAGAATCTATCAACTTAGACCAACACATCTTCTATCACACCTCTCAATATCCTAGTCGAGCGGCCAATTGTAACGTTGTCTTAGTGGGTTTCAACTCATCAAGAACCAATTGCTCGTATACCGAGTAGGATATCAGATTAACACTTCCTCCAAGGTCTAAAAGTGCTTTATCAACTAGAAAGTTTCTTATTACACATCAGATCGTAGGACTTTTGGGATCCTTATATTTTGGGGGAGTGTTTTGATTTACAATGGCATTCACCTGTTCAGTCAAGAAAGTTTTCTTATATACATTCAGCTTGCGGTTTACCGCACGTAGTCCCTTAATAAATGACATATGATGGGAACTGTTTAATTGCATCCAACAAGGAGATGTTGATCTTGACTTACTGAAAAACCTCTAAAATATGCTAATTTTCACTTGGCCATTTTGATGCAGTGAGACATTAGGGAAAAAGTGTCATAGGCTTGAATTCTTATACTAACTATATGTCATGTGAAGCACTGCTAGATTCACCGTCTTTCAAGTCTTTGGACTCCTCAACTTTCTCAACCTTCTTAGAAATTTCATTGTCAATATATTTACCATTTTTTAAAGTGGTGATGGATTTAACATTTCCACATGTAGGGTTGAAGAGTTGGGATCACTTATCTTAAATTGTCCATCAGGGTTAGGTTAAGGTTGGGCCGGAAAGGTCCATTTCTCCATAATATTTAATTGTGTCTCAATTCTTGAAACCGAAGTTCTGAGTTCATTTATGGCTTGCAGTTGCCCTCGCATGAATGGATTCAACGTATCCTTAAGATTTCTCCTGAATGGGGGTCCATTAGATGGTCCTTGGGGATTATTAGTTTCATTTGCAATCGATCCATCCTTTTAACTAAAATTCGGATGATTTCGCCAATCGAGACTGTATTTGTTTGAATTTGGTATAATAAAAGGGCATGATACGTGTTTGTAAAATTTACTTCAACATGCAACACCTCTTGGAATGAGGGGATTGTAGGACAATCCTTTGTTAGGTGAACATCACTTTCACAAATACCACATATGATTTTAATGGGTTTTTTGGGTCGGATCACTTCCTTCATAGATTCCAAGACCTCAATTTTCCTTTTAAGATCCGCCAACTTAACACTAACATCTTCCTCTTGCTTGAGTGCGTGTTGTTCACAACCCCAAGTGTAGGGTCACGATGTAGTAATAATCTCGGTAAGACCGAGGTCGAATCCACAAGGACTGAAACTTGTACGTTTTTGAAATTAACTAGAAGTAAAACTAGAAGAAGATATGAAACTAATTCTGAAGTATTTGAGAGAATAATTGTGAATAGAGTAATTAAAACTAATAATTTAAAGGTGGGAACTAGGGTGCTAAGGATCCACTTATAGTGATCAGGGAGCCCTCTTATTTGAT
This sequence comes from Magnolia kwangsiensis, assembly GCA_037074715.1. Taxonomy (NCBI): domain Eukaryota; kingdom Viridiplantae; phylum Streptophyta; class Magnoliopsida; order Magnoliales; family Magnoliaceae; genus Magnolia; species Magnolia kwangsiensis. Next base: position 79,009,048 of record CM073586.1, on the reverse strand, counting down.
TCAAGTAACACAATTACAATTAGAGTCCTATCCTATCTAATTAGAAAATATATCAATAAAATCAAATCTGAACTTCCATTGACCTAATAATTCTCAATGAAGGAGAACTATGTTAATTGGCAGGGATTCCATCACCAAACCATGCCCAGGAGACAAAGGCAAACAAAAGGATTTACTAATCCCATAATCTTAAAGCAGGAGAATTGTTCCATCACCCTACCATGCCCAAGGGATGATGGTGAATAACATGACTTACTAATTTCACAATCTCAAATCATGAAAAGAAGATACTCAAAACTAATGTACATCTACTGTAATTTGAGTCATAATAAACCATTAAAAACTGAAAGTATTCCTTGGATATCAAATTAGAATCTATGGCGTTCAACATAAACATGAATCAAAGTAATAAAAACATCTCATCATGCTACAACCTTCACCTCTTAGCCCTAGCTAAGAAGTTTAGCCAACTATAGACATGATTGAAATAAAGTCTCTTAAGAAAAACATGAAAACAACTAAGGAAGAAGAAGAAAAGCTCTTGGCGATGACTTCTCCACCCTTTTGCTCTACTCCTCAAACTGTAGAAGATGCCTAGGAGCATCCTAGGGACTCCTATTTATAGTTGTGGAACTCCAACTTTAGTACCTAGTTGGAAAACTCTTGTAACTGCCTCAAATTTACGTAATTTGTTAAAATAGACTTCACTCTAAGCAATTTTTCAAAATGACCCAGAGTTTTAGAATATGCTTTTTTAGGACGATTTTAGGATTCTTTTTTTTTTCACTTCAAATCTTTGATTCTCTTCATTTCTCAATTAGTTTTCTTGGATCTTTGGCATGTGAATTCTTTAATCTTGGTCTCTTAAGATCCATCTCTTGCCTTGGTGATTCTTAAGCTTCAAATCTATGCTTTTAGCACCCTTTTCAATCCAAGCTCTTAAATTCACCTTGCAATACAAACATGAGTAAAATAGAATCTTAAGCATTATCATGTTCATAAAATCAAGATATAAATGGGGGATAATATGCAATATTTGACCCTCAACATAATCCCCAACTAGCATTTTGATATCCCGAGTAAAGTATGCGACAAATATTTCCAGAACCACGGGATGATTTTTATAAGCTCAAGTGGTTTTAAAAAAATAATCCAGATAATATATTTCTAAAATACATCAATGTTATGCATTACCTTCTCCTAAACTCCCCAAGTTGGTTCCTTTCATGTGTAATAATCATCAAGTTAATAATTCAATATCAAACTGACACTTTACTGTGTAAGCTAGATGTGAAATGTGAGATCATGACTCCATCAATATTTAAAACTTCTAATCGAGGATTAATGACTTGACTTAATTTTGAGATCTCTTAAGTGATTACAATATAAGAGACATAAGGCATTAATATTAAGTATCTTATAATTCTAATTCATGGATTAACTTCGAGATCACTTAAATTTGTAAAAATTTTAAAAAAATTTCTCAATTTTTCACTTTTGCCCAAAGACTAAGAAAATAACTGATTAGTTTGCCTAATCCATACCCCCAATCTAAAATCTACATTATCTTCAATGTAAAAGAGATAAGTATTCAATGCAAATGAGATAACTAAAAGAAAAGGGAAGTGGTGGAAAGGTAGTACCTGAAGAAGGAATTTTGAGGCTTTTTCAATGATCTCAATGTGAAAAATGGGTTAGCGCAAAAGACTCAAACAGACAATAAACAAACTATCCTAAAATAGGAGAAAACAAACTATTCTAAACTGTGGAAAGGAAACTATCCTAAACAGTGTAAACCAGTAAACCTAACTAGGAAAATAGGGGAAAGCTACTCAATCATGTCGCAAGGTTCCTCCTCCAGCCAGTATCTTGAAAACTTTCTCAGTAGGTTTCTCAACAAGATCATCCAAAAACCCTTAGAGCATGATTTTTCAGAGAAATTTGTAGACCTTAGCATAAAGTTTTCTTTTAATCTCCTAAGGTGTCCAAAGTACATATGATTCACCTAAGACAGAAAGTTTCAGAGTTAGCGCAACATGGTGAATCAGAGACTACAAGTGGATAAAATTTAAAGAAATTCTCAGTAGGTAATGTAGTCTCACCGTATTTCAAAGTTTCAGGCTTCAGTTCAACTTTCATTTCTTCCTCCCTTAATGGTAAACATTCAAGATCTGTGGAAAGAGGGGCTTCAGAACAAGGGTTCTCTCGGTTAGTAACAACCACCGAGGTATTATTTCGTAAGACATCCATTATTTCTTTTATCATGGGATCATTTGAATCTATAAACTATGCTAAGCAATCTTCCAAAGAGTCAAAACATTCAGTTAAAAAGAGTTCATTCACCACATCGAGATCTGTGATGATTTGCCCAATAACTCCTTTATCTTGTTCGAGAGTAGAAAGGAGCACACTCTCCTGTTTTTCTCAAGGCGGGATGAAATCACCATCGGGTATGTCTCTTCTTGACCTAAATAAACCTGTTCAAGATTAGCGGGCAAAGGTTTTAGGTCAAGCTTCGATATCTTGAAGCTAGACAGTAGAGGCATTACATCGGTTTTGGGTAAATCTTCAAATTGTGGCCTCCACTGGTTAACTTCAAGTACCGACGTAGTTTCAAGCATGACATCCATCTCCCTAATCGTGTCATCATTCAAATAAGGGGAATGGGCCAAACACGTCTCAAGAGGGTCAGAGTATAGAGTCAGGAGCGCTCTATCTTCCCCGAACGAGTCAATCATGTTAATATCGTGGGCCTCATCATCATCCTCTGCCCGTTTGCTCATACTGAAAAAGATATTAAGCTCTAATATCATATTTTTAAAAGATAAACTCATAACTCCATTCCTGCAATTAATGATTACATTTGATGTAGCAAGGAATGGGCGGCCAAGAATGACAGGAGTCTGAGTGCTCATGTCCATGATGAGTTGAGTATCTAGGACAATAAAATCTACTGGATAGTAGAATTTGTCAACTTGGACCAACACATCCTTAATGATCCCTCTCGGTACACGAATTGATCGATCGGTAAGTTATAATGTGGTCCAGGTGGATTTTAATTCACCTAGGTCCAGTTGTTCCTAAACCGAGTAAGGAATCAGATTAACACTCGCGTCAAGAAGTGCGTGCTCGATTTGGTAGTTCCCAATTACACAAGTGATGGTTGGGCTACCGTGGTCTTTGTACTTTTATGGCATATCTTGCATAAGGATGACACTCACTTTTTCTGTTAGAAAAATTCTTTGTTGAATAATCTGTTGTCTCTTGGTAGTGCATAGATTTTTTAAAAATTTAGCGTATAAAAGGATTTGTTTAACGACATCCAATAGAGGGATGTTGACCTTCACTTGTTTAAGCACCTCTAGAATATCCTGAGAGTTTGATAGAGGTTTTGGTACAATCAATCGTTGAGGGAATGGAGCAATCGGCCTACGTTGAGGTTCCGATTCTAACCCATGTGGGGTAATGCTAGGTATATCATCCGTGTCTTCTTCCGGGTCCTTAGAATTTTCATTCTTTATCGGAATAGATTTGTCAATTGTTTTACCACTCCTAAGAGTGGTGATAGACTTAGATTATTCCACATATTGATTTGAAGAGCTTAGGTCACTAATTTTGTATTGCCGTTTAAGGTTGGGGAGAGGTTGGGCCGGAAAGATTCCTTTCTCCCTAATTGAAATTTTTGTCTCACACCCTTATATAGCCTTTAAAAGGTCTTGAATGGCTTACAATATACTCTGATTGAAAAGATCTTGATTTTGAAGGTGTTTTAAGACCAGATCCTCTTGAAGGTTCCCTTGATTCAGGAATTGGTTAGGGAATTCTTGAGAACTAACAGTCTGTCCATTCCTCCAGCTGGAATTATATGTATTTGAGGTGGGTCCACTGAAAGGTCTTTGATAGTTGTTTACGACATTTGACTGCTCATTCAGAATTCTTTGGAAAACAAGTATTATTGGACAATTTTTAATTGTATGTATGTTACAAGTGTAAATACTGCAAACTACTTCCTTAGCCTTATCCTTCTGAACTTCCATGGCCTCGACTGTTCTTGTGAGATTGGCCACCCTTACACTCAAGTCATGTTCTTCTTTTAAAGCATACATTCCTCACCTTTCCTTTGATTGAGTAGGCTCAGAAGTGGTGGGTTTTGGAGAGATGTCCCATGATTATACGTTTTCAGCAAATCTGTCTAAATAATCCCACACATCATTGACATATTTGTTCATGAATTCCCCATTGCACATCGTCTGAACCAATTAGTGCATGAAAGATGTCAGTCCATAGTAGAAGAAATTTGTGATGCGCTACATTTCAAAACCGTATTGTGGGCATGAACTGACAAGATCCTTGAACTGTTCCCAACATTGGAAGAATGTTTCATTTTCCTTTTGGGCGAAGTTCATGATTGACTTTCTGAAGGTGTTCGTTTTATGATATGGAAAAAATTTCTTAGTGAACTCCCTTATCATGTCGTTCCATCTACCAATCGATCGTGGACGTAGAGAGTGCAACCATGTCTTAACCTTTTCTTTTAAGGAGAAGGGAAAGAGTTTCCGCCTGACCATGTCCTTAGACACATTAAGAAAGTATAGAGTGACTATTATCTCATCAAACTCTTTCAAGTGTAGGTATGAATTTTCAAATTCAAGTCTATGAAATTTTGGAAGGAGTTGGATCACTCCCGTCTTGATATTCATATGTCCTGCATTCTATGGAAAAATCATACAGGATGGTGTGATCACTCCCACCGGTTGTAAATAATCTCGTAGAGTATGAGGCGGGGGTGCATGATGCACCTCATTCTCATCCTGAGCTTCCTCAACTCGAAATTGAGGAGGATTTGCAGCCATAACTTCTACTGACTCAGAGGATCTCAAGGGATGTCTAATCCTGTGATGGATAGGCAATCCTTCAACTAGTCCTCCTTCACTCAAGAGACGTTGAGTGTTATCACGGGCCTACTTAAGCTTAAACACTCATAACCCTCAGTTTCTAATCTAACCTAAACTAAGAAGAAAGAAAACTAAAACAAAAAGAAATAGAGAGGAAATTAGAAAGAGGTTTCCAGATTGGAGATTTTTATGTCAAGATCCTATAAAACAAAAAACTCAGTTAGTTTCTAAAAATAAATCAGAAAAAAACCTAGCCTAAAAACAAAATAAAAGGTTAGTCCTAAAAACAAAATAAAAATTTAGTCCTAAAAACAAATTAGTTTATAAAAATAAATTATGAAAGTTTCTAAACTAGAAATAGAAAGAAAAGTTAGTTTCTAAAAACAAATTAAGAAAGTTTATAAATATAGAAATAGAAAGAAAAGTTAGTTTCTAAAAATAAATTAGGAAAGTTTCTAAATCTAGAAATAGAAAGAAAAGTTAGCTTCTAAAAATAAATTAGAAAAGTTTCTAAATCTGAAAATAGAAAGAAAAGTTAGTTTCTAGAAACAAATTAGAAAGAACCCTAACCTAAAATAGAAAGTAAATAAATGTTAATCTTAACCTAATTTCAAAACTAATCAAATTCAGAAAACCCAACTATAAATCCCCGGCAACAGCGCCAAAAACTTGTTCACAATACCAAGTGTAGGGTCACGATGTAGTAATGATCTCGGTAAGACTGAGGTTGAATCCACAAGGACTGAAACTTGTATGTTTCTGAAATTAATTATAAGTAGAACTAGAAGAAGATGTAAAACTAATTCTGAAGTATTTGAGAAAGTAATTGTGAATAGAGTAATTAAAACTAAAAATTTAAAGGTGAGAACTAGGGTGCCAAGGATCCACTTGTAGTGATCAGGGAGTCATCTTATTTGATTCAAGTAACACAATTAGAATTGGAGTCATATCCTATCCAATTGGAAAATATATCAATAAAACCAAATATGAACTTCTATTGACCTAATTCCCAATGAAGGAAAACTATGATAATTGACAGAGATTCCATCACCAAACCATGTCCAGGAGACAATGGCAAACAACAGTATTTACCAATCCCATAATCTCAAAGCAAGAGAATTGTAAAGATTAGTAAGGATTCCTTCACCCTACCATGCCCAAGGGACGATGGTGAATAAGGAGACTTGCTAATTTCACAATCTCAAATCAGGAAAAGAAGATACTCAAAGCTATTGTAGATCTAGTGTAATTTGAGTCACAATAAACCATTAAAAACTGAAAGTATTCCTTAAATATCAAATGAGAATCCATGGAGTTCAACATAAGCATGAATCAAAGCAGTAGAAACATCTCATCATGCTATAAGCTTCACCTTTTAGTCCTAGCTAAGAGGTTTAGCCAACCATAAACATGATTAGACCAAAGTCTCTTAAGAAAAATATGAAAACAACTAAGAAAGAAGAAGAAAAACTGTTGGCGACAGCTTCTCCACCCTTTTGCTCCATTCCTTAAACCCTAGAAGATACCTAGGAACTTCCTAGGGAGTCCTATTTATAGTTGTGGAACTCCAACTTTCACACCTAGTTAGAAAACTCTAGAAGCTGCCTCAAATTTACGTAATTTGTTAAAATAGACTTCATTTTGCGTAGTTTCTCAAAATAAACTTCACTCTGCGTAATTTCACAAAATGACCTAGAGTTTCAGAATATGCTTTTTCAGGACGATTTCAGGATTCCTTTTCTTCACTTCAAATCTTTGATTCTCTTCATTCCTCACTTGATTTTTCTGAATCTTTGATATGTAAATTCTTCAATCTTGGTCTCCTAAGATCCATCCCTTGCCTTGGTAATTGTTGAGCATCAAATCCATGCTTTTAGCACCTTTTCAATCCACGCTCTTAAATTCACCTTGCAACACAAACATGAGTAAAATAGTACATTAAGCATTATCATGTTCATAAAACTAAGATATAAATGTGGGATAATATGCAATATTTGACCCTCAACACGTGTACTACCCTCTCTCTTGGCACTACCTTAGGATTACTAGCTTGGTTAGAAATATCCCATGATTGGGCATTTTGCAGCTAGCGTGTTAAAGTAATCCTAGACATCTTCCGATTCCTTGCTCATGAAGTTGCCATTGCACATCATTTTTACAAATTGACGCATATTTGGATTCAGTCCATCATAGAAAATTTTAATTGTTGGCCAAATCCCGTAGCCATGGTGTAGCCTATCATGTATGAGGAGGAATGACGCTCCATTTTCAGCTTTAATTTCTCCACCATGACCTTGAAAATGATGTTCTCATTATCTCATTGTCGATAATCACATTGCAAACCTTTCGATTTTCTGTACACCTAGTTCAAAGGATGTTGTGTCACTGTGGGTGTACCTCCTTCCTCGGTGCATATAATACTCACCTCACGAGGTGTAACTCACCATGATCCTGCGAAACTCAATCTGCCTAATCTTCTTCATCCTCTGTGACGTGCTCTAATTCATCAATATCTTTGTCTCCATTGATATTTCAACACTATTGTTATAGGTAAAAATGGTCTAACCACTCATGGGGTCAACTCGGACTTACAGACACACTTCTAGACCAAAGAGCTCCTAAACGACCGACACAGATCGTTCTGAGGAAGAGTAGGAGACGATCTCTTGAGCCTAGGCCTCGGCACCATACATTTTCGAGCTTTAACGAAGTTTATCTGATCTTTAAGGCATGTTCGGATTTGTATGATGTAACATCCCGGATTTCGTAACTCGAGTTTTGTACTCATTTTTCGAAATCCCGAGAGTTAACCTACCAGGAGAGCCCACATTTCATAGTAATATATATATATATATATATATATTATATAAGTGAGTGATCATAATAGAAGCAAACAAACCACACATGGAGGAAGTGTCTAAAATATATCTCAACTTATACAAATGGTTGCCCATAGGGCTTATACAGACTTATGACTCACAATAATCAAATGAAATATCTTAACAAAAGTAAAAAATGTAGAATTAAGAATTGCAAGATTATCTAGTTGTTTATGCTCCACATTAATGTTAACCTGTACGTCATTTACATAACTTGCACCAACCGAATACGGTTTAATAGCTTCAATGGCTATTCCAGTGAGGTATACCCTCCAAGATTACCAAGCATCACAATAATTAAGAACGAAATTCAAATAACTCAGGAGAATACAACATCCAATGTAAACTTCACAAGTTGAATACAAAATATACAATTTATGTTTCCTAAGTGACATATAGGATGATGTCACCTGTAATTCAGAAGAAAATACAACTCACATTTTCAAGTACAAATTTAAGAAAATATAATGTCTAAATTACAATTCAACACTCGCAAGTATAACACCAATTACATATCCACCCTAAATTCATAGTATGACATGAAGAAATACAATTCATTCACCACAAATATAACACAAACAGTTATAACATCCAAATTACAATTTAATGTATAACATAAGGAGATACAATCCACTTCGCACACAATATTCAATCACCAACTTATTCTTAGTTAATGAATGAATGCATGAATGCAATTAGCCTGAGGATGCACATCCAACTGAACAAATGAATGGACCTTTTAAATAGTCGGCCCATTCATACAAGATATCAGGTCTTTCAAACAGTTTACCCATTTAAAATGCAAACAAGGTCATTCGAACAGTACACTGGTCTTTCAAACAGTCGACCAAGCACCTGATAACGCCCATGTGCCATGTATGCATGATTAACCCAACCATTATTAGTACAATTTACAAACAGAATATCAAAGAAGCTCAAAGGTCACTATGGGGGGCCGCGCAACCCAGCATAGGCCGACAGCTCGAGCATAGTGTCCCATTCCACCATCCCTAGCTCATGAGATTTAAACAAGTAAGATTCTAACACACTTAAATAATTATAAGTAGTGATGGTAAGATAAAGAATCCAAGACATTTCATTTACAAGAATCTCTATAACTAATGGCCACTCATGATTCGACACGTAGACATTACCGTCACAAGTCCATATATACTTCCAACAATAAGAGTCCTCCCAATAAGCCACATTAGCACCAAGTCCTTTAAGGACACCACCAAATAATATAATCTACAAATCACATAAACAAAAATAATCCATGAGATGGTAAGTGTACGACCATATGATATTTAATTCATTCACGACCGGCCACTAGCTCAAGAAAACTCCAAAATACATATCCACTAACATCTAACATTAAATTTCAACTACAACTTAACACAATCCAATATTAAACCAAACTATAATCAATTCAATATACATCATCAAGTGTCAAACTTATCTACAATCAATTCAATTTACGTCTTCAAGCAAATACTCATATAAGTACTCATTGAAACTAGCCTAGACCAATTAATTATTTCGCAGTCGAACAAATCATAAATCTTTAGGATTTAGTACATTAATATTTGTAAATCAAGAGACATACTCATATGATTCCTAATTATAAAAGAACGTTCATATATAAATATGAATCATCTTAAAACGAGGATTAACGATTCATAACTCAATTAACTATCTAATCAGTCAAGTAAACTAGTCATAAAAATTCTTAGGCAAATAAATCAAAATAAAACTAAATTAGCTATTATAATGAAAGTAAGCTTGAAGGGTGAGTCCTCACCTCTTGATTTGGATTGTGTTCTAGTGTCGATAGAACAATTGCAAGCACCTTAGGATAGAGTCTTAACCTAATTTACCAAAAATTGCATGATTAGAATCAAAATTATGATTTGATCATGAAACTAAAGTGCATTGGCTTTCCCAACTAAATCTAGGGTTGTGTTTTATGGGATTTTTAATTCCTAATTTTAAAAATAAATAAAGATAAACAAACCTTAATTAGAATTTAGATTTATACAAAAATCATATTTCATTTATCAATATCGAACCTGAGCTTAAATGGAATCAACACGATTGACCCGATGGTCCCCGTACCCGACTCGGTTGAACTTTAGACACTCCAATGACTCTTGTTGCATGATCAATCCATACCAGAGGTTTTCTAACCGAAGCCTAACATCCCCATACTCAAACTCGGCCCCAACTCACTGACTCAGCGAGCTAACTCAGCTGAGTCAACACATCCTAACTTCCTATCTTTCTTCTCTTCTTTTCTTCTCTCCTATTCCTTCCTATCTTTCTTCTCTCTTAGCCCAACCAGCAATGTGTGGACTCAAATCAGACCCCAACTTGGCCTTGAGTCGAACTCGAGTCTACAATGAGTCACCGACTTAATTCAACTCAGTTTCTTCCATCTTCTTCACTTTCTAATCTTTTTCTTCCTTTCTTCCTCACACTCTCTCTCCTTCTTTCTCTTGTTTTTTTCCTTCTTCCTCTTAGTTTTAGCAAAGCTTACCAAACCGAAGCTTTACCCAGCGAGTCGAGTCCAATTGACTCGACCGCGGCCCATGGTTGAGCACACTCTCTCTCTCGTTTCTCTTCATCTCTCTCCCTTTTGACTCTTTCTTCTTTCTCAGCTCCTCTGTTACAACATGCCCAACCATATCACGGAGTTCGACCAGACATTGGCTCGAATTGGGTAGGAAGGTTTGGCGAGGAAGATGATAGAGCTCTAATGGAAACTTTCAAACGGTAGCGCTGCTCCACGATCTGATCTTCATGGACTCTTTAAAATGTCTCTATGAAGCTTCCTAGCATAGGTTTTTGAAGCTTGGAGAGCATTTACATGGTGGTTTCGAGCTTGCAAGAGTCTCGGACATTTTCTCTTGACGCCGCAAGAAATGGAGAAGAGCAGCTATCCGCTTTACTGATTAGGGTTTCCATCCTTAAAAATGAATCCTCTACAGTTGGGATGCTCCTAAATGGACGATCCAGATAGAGTTCATGAACAAAGAGATTCCCTCCCAACTTTCCTTACGGCGGAGAGGAATAACGATGCTTGCCCTAAAATGAACAACTGAGATTTCCCAACAGTTGGACGACTAGGATTTAAAATTTCCAGCTCATGGATTGCCAGCGAGGCAAACAAAAACTGATTTCTGTTTTGGAAAAATGGTCGCACATGTTGTTGTTAGCGCTAGAGATCGTATGTACGCACATGTGTGTCATCGTACAAACAACGTTACGGTTTGAACAGGACTTCATTCCGAATGTAACGGACTGTTTGGATTACCTGGATAAACACCAATGGTGGGTCACAATCACAAAACACGAATGTTGCCTATCCAGGCGGGACTTTAAAAGGAAGAAAGCTTCCTTTTTCAAAAATAACCATGTCAGCGCCTATCCTGACCGGGCTCATGATCCGATGCACGGCGAGTGTGCACACCCTCTGTGTACACACACCATAAATGTGGGGCCCATAGTGATGATCTTGAAAATCTGTGATCCACTTGTCCTATTAGGACATTTTTCCAGAGATGGGGTAAATCAAAAGCTCAGGTGGGCCACACCATTGAATTTCACATCGAATCTAAAATACAGGGTGTTACATATGACCAGAAAATGATCAGAAGACTAATAGGCTCGATAAGATCAAGGGACAATCGTCCAGAATGACAAGTATCATTGTGGAGATGAGTCCGCTCCCTATACCAAGGAATTGATCAATCAACTAGTGACGATCAATGCAGAAATTCACCCTGAGCCAACCATAGAGATTAGCCTGATTGATCAAGGGTTTGGCTCAGCTTAGCCTTAGCCTGATTAATCAAGTGCTTAGCTCAAGTCGACCTCAACACTTATCCGATTGAGGGCACGACTCAGGTCAGCCTTGACCATCCATTGCATGATTCTAGGATCAACTATGTCGACACTTATCACCTACGCAAATCCTGATAACGGTTGAGAAACTTACGCGAAGATTACTCGTGAGATCGAGGACCGTCTCTAGCCTATCTACAATATAAATAAGGGGCCCATTTACATGAAAAGACATGCATAATCTCTCACCCAAAACTCTTTAATACTACCAGACCCAAATTCCTAGCTTGACTTTGACATCGGAGGGTCCCTTGCTTTAGTCGAGGTCTCCTTTGTCTTCTTCCTGTGTAGGTACTTGAGGGTCTAAAAAGGATGGACCAGATTTTTGCATCAACAGTTTGACATTTTCTGTGGGAATGACGTCGAAGCCATTCCTAGCTCTTGACATATTGATCATGGCCAAAGGGAGGAAGAAAGCTCCTCCCGCCATCACCACCGCTGATCCCCCACTTGCGGAACAACCTGCTCACTAGGATTTGTCTTCCCAACTCCAAGCTGAGTCTGCTCTGACAGGTCCAATGCAGCATTCTCAAAACTGAGGAGGGCGCCTTCTTTTCCTGGAACACCAGGTCGAAACATTAACCATCAACCTTGATCAAATAAGGCAGATGCTGGAGAGACAGATCCCCCTCCCTGACCAAGAGGTCGCTGCATGAACAACAGTTGGGGTCACAACACCAGCGGGATCCCAGAGACATCTATCCCATAATGCACTGAACCACATGTCCTCTCATGGCTTAGGAACCACCACGCTGGCCCCCTCTAACCTACGTCATGAGTTGGAAAGGAGGAGGCGTGAAAAGGCTCCTGAGGTGGATCCCTCTCTTGAAGCGGTCGCTGAGAACAAAGACCCCTAAGAATCCTAACTTGACAAACTATGAGGTCAGATTGGTGATATACGTCAAGCTTATCGAGCACAAGCCCCGACCTTGATAGACGTCATGATGGAAGAGGTCAAGCCACCATTCACCAACGATATCATGAGTTCAACACTCCCCCTGAGGTTCTGAGTGCCACTTATCACCCCATATTTCGATTCTGGGGACCCCATCGAGCATTCAGAATCTTTCACGGCGTGGATGGAGATCCAGACAGCATTTAAGCCAATCATGTGCTACGCTTTTTCCCTAACCTTAAAAGGGGCTACGTAGAGCTAGTACAAGTAGTTGAAGCCGGAGTTGATCGGTTCTTTTTCCAATCTCAGTAAGGCATTCCTAACACAGTTTATTGTAGGACAGGGGCAGAGGAAACCATCCACTCACCTACTCACTATTAAACAAAAAGAAGGCGAAACACTAAATGATTACATTGTACGGTTCAATAAAGAGACAGTACAAGTGGACGACTAATCAAACAAAATAGCCCTTATCGCCATGATAACCAGACTCAGGGAAGGAAGGTTCCTCTTTTCAATAAGCAAAAATCCTCTAGCAACTCTAGGTGAGCTCATGAATAGCGCACAAAAATACTCCAATGTTGAGGAGCTTTTCAGTTCTCGAAAAGCTACTCGAGATGTCAGGAGCTCAGCTAAGGACAAGAAGCGGAAAGTGGAAGCCCCATACCAAGCACCCACCAATAAAAGAAGAAAGGATGAGGACCCAATCAGAGGTCAACGACCGAGTAGGCGACCTGAGAGTAGATTCAACTCATACAACCCTCTTAACGCTATGCTCGAGCAAGTCCTTTTGGAAGTTTAGGATAAATGATTATTGAAATGGCCGAGTCAAATGAAGACCAAGGCAGACAAGTGGGATATGTGAAAGTATTGCCACTTCCACTACGATCATGACCACTCCACCAGCGACTAGTTTGACCTCAATGAAGAGATTGAGGCCCTTATTTGTAGTGGGCACTTGCGAGAATACATCAAAGAAGAACAATTAGGTCGGAAGGATAAGCAGCCCAACAGAGCAATCGATAATGACCCCACCGGAGAAATTCGTACTATCTTTGGTAGACCTTCAGGAGGTAGTGATTCAAACAGGGCCCATAAGGCCCATGCTTGGAGTACTAGCCCGAACCACTATATCCACCTCACCAGCAGACCTCCCAAGGAGTAATGAATGAGCCCTTGTGATCTGACGTTCACTAAGGAGGATGCCCGCGGTATTCAACATTCGCACAAAGACACGATGACGCCCTAATCATAGCCATGACGATAGCCAACCGTAAGGTGTATCTCATTCTTGTGGACACAGGCAGCTCGAGTGACATACTCTATGCCGAGCATTCAATAAGAGGCGAATCGACAGGTCACAGCTCCGACCCGTTAGAACTCCATTGCTTGGGTTCGCAGGTGACAAGGTCATTTTTGAAGGATCCATTTAACTCCCAGATACCGCTGGAGAAGAATAGAACCAAACCACTACGTTGATCAACTTCTTGGTAGTAGATTGTTTCTCTACTTACAACATCATCCTTGGACGACCTTCCCTCAAATCCATGAGAGTTGTGGTGTTTACTTATCACCTCTTGATGAAGTTTCCTACCGATCATGGGGTCGGCCACGTCCGAGGGGACTAGTGCGAAGCTCGTCAGTGCTATTCGACCGCTCTAAAAGCAAAAAAATCTAGTATATACCCTAGCGATCACTTCTATCGACCCCAAAGAAGATTCGCTTGAGAGAGGATCTCCAATGGAAGATCTCCTAACCATCCTACTCGACAATTCTGACCCGACTCGAGTGGTGTAGGTCGGTTCATCGTTGACTCTTGACCTATGAAGCTAAATAATGGATCTCCTTCGGCATCATGCCGACTTGTTGTCCTTGTCCCATCAAGACATGCCAGAATTAGTCCCGTGGTGATGGTCCACAAGTTAAATGTGGACCCCGATCACGGACCAGTCTGGCAGAAGAGACGAGCTTTTGAGCCAAAGTGATGCACCGTTATTGCAGAAGAGGTCGGCAAACTCATGGATGTAGGGTTCATCGAAGAAATATATTACCTTAAATGGATCGCCAATGTCATCCTAATAAAGAAATCTAATTAGAAGTGGTGGGTTTGTGTTGATTACACTGACCTGAACAAAGCCTGCCCCCAAGGACAACTTTCCTCTTCCTAAGATCAACCAGCTGGTCGACAGCACGACGGGGCATGAACTCCTAAGATTCATGTATGAATCCTTGGGATATAATCAGATAGCCATGCACCAACACGACAAGCAAAAGATGACCTTCGTCACTGACAAAGGACTCTATTGTTACAAGGCCATGCCCTTTGGACTAAAGAATGCTTGTGCCATATATCAGTGACTTGTAAACAAAATGTTTGCTCTACAGATTGGATGTTCTATGAAGGTTTATGTCGACGATATGCTTGTGAAAAGTGTCAAAGCTGCCGACCATGTCACCGACCTTAAGGAAATGTTCTCAATTCTGCGACAGTACTAGATGAAGTTAAACTCGACCAAGTGTGCATTTGGAGTCAGCTCTTGGAAATTTCTCAAGTTCCTGGTTAGCTAGAGAGGGATCGAGGAGAATCCTGACAAGATCAAAGCCTTGCTAGACATGGACTCACCTCGGACTATCAAAAAGATCAAATACCTCACCGGAAGAGTCGAAGGCCTCAATCGCTTTGTATCTAGAGCAACCAACAAGTGCCTCCTCTTCTTTCATCGATTGAAGGGTAATAAGAAGGCATAGTGAATTGAGGATTGCGAATAAGCATTCTAGTGATTGAATCAATACTTGGGATTGTCCTCGCTGCTCTTGAAGCCTGAGCATGGAGAACCCTTGCTACTATACTTGGTAGTCTCGACGGAAGCAATTAGTTCGGCCCTTATTAGAGAATCTGGAGGAAAAAAACTTCCTGTGTATTATGTTAGTGAAGCTCTGGTCCTCGCTGAAACCAGGTATCCAGATGCAGAAAAGCTCGCCTTAACCTTAGTGACCTTGGTGACCTCATCTAGACGTCTTCGCCTATAGTTCCAAGACCACACAATATTGGTCCCGACCAATCATCCCCTCTGCCAAGTGCTCCAAAGGCCTAAGGTATCTGGAAGACTCACGAAATGGGCAATTAAGCTTGGTGAATTCGACATCAGATATCAGTCGAGGAGTGCCATCAAGGGTCAGGCGGTAGCTGACTTCATCGTCGAGTTTGCTGAACGTAAAGACCAAGTTACTTCAGATGAATCAGACAAGAATGGAGACTCTACAGTTGACCCAATGAACGAATCTGACCAGCCAATCGATATGGGCTCGACAGTCACCACATCGAGTGATCCAGAATCCAACCAGCCAGCTGAAGCTAACCATCGCTCCTGGACATTATACATTGAGAAATCTTCCAAGTCCAAGTGTAGCGGGGCCAGTATCGTCCTCATAACCCCCGACCTAACGTCTATTTAGTATGCTCTATGGTTCAGATTTCGCACATCTAATAATGTCGTAAAATACGAGGCATTGCTAGAAAGACTCAAGTTAGTGGCATCATGGGGGCTCAGGTCTTAAAGGTCCACTGTGATTCCCAGCTCATCGTTAATCAAGTCATCAACGAATATCAACTTAGGAGAAGTGGATGATCGCATATTTACAAAGAACTCGAGAACTGATAACTAAATTCTGGAAGTGTGACGTTAACCTAATCCCAATGCCAGAAAATTCAAAAGTAGATGCATTGGTAAAATTAGCATCCTCTATCGAGGAAGACATCCCAAGGTCAATCTCGATCGAGTTCTTAGCTAGGCCGAGCATCCATAAGCTTGACCAGGAAGTCGCCCTACCCATATATTCAATTCTGAGCTGGATGGACCAACTTATCGAATACCTTCAAGAAGGTAAGCTTCCCGACGACAGACTAGAAGCATGAAAACTCAGATCTAGGTCAACTCGATATACGATGGTAGGGGATATCCTATACAAGAAAGGGTACTCTTTGCCCTATCTTATGTGTCTCCGGCTCGATGAAGCTAATTACGTCTTAAAAGAAATTTATGAAGGGATATATGATGATCATTTTAGGAGCCAAGCTCTCGCTCACAAGGTCATCCGACAAGGGTACTTCTGGCTGACCATTCGAAAGGAAGCTAAGCTATATACTCAGAAGTGCGATAATTGTCAGGTTTGTAATTTTTCCTCACCAACCTGTCGAGGAACTAAATCCAATGACTGGACCTTGGCCATTCACCCAATGGGGGATCGACATCATCGGCCCACTGCCCATGGGAAAGGGTCAGACCCGATACGCTGTTGTAGCAGTCGACTACTTCACCAAGTAGGCCATAGCAGAGCTTTTGGCCAAAATTACTGAGCAAAAGATTACTGACTTTGTTTGGAAGAATATCATATGCTCGTTCAGAATTCCACACACCATTGTCTCAGATAATGGGAGATAGTTCGATAACGACAAATTTTGCAGCATGTGCAGGAAGCTCGGCATTCACAACACCTACGCGACACTTCAGCACTCTCAAGCTAAAAGACATGTAGAAGCAATCAATAAGATAATAAAAAACTATCTTAAAATCAGGCTCGAAAAAGAGAAAGACGCCTAGGCCGAAGAGCTCCCATACGTACTCTGGGCCTATAGGACCACTGCCCGGACCTCCATCGGGGAGACTCCGTTCTCTCTAGCCTTAGGGACTGAGGTCATCATCCCAGTCGAAGTGGGGCTCCCTACAACATGCGTGCAATCCTACGATGAATCCCAGAACACCGAACAAATCGCTATGGACCTTGACCTTCTCGAGGAAACGAGGGAATTGGCCAAGCTCAGGATCGCAGCTTGGCAATAGCAGGTCGTTCAGTTCTACAACTCCATAGAAAAAATCTGAAGATTCCGACTAGGAGACCTAGTCCTCCGCAAGATATTCCGGAATACTAAGGAACCTTGATCAGGAACCCTAGGGCCAAACTGGAAAGGACCATACAGGGTGACTAGTGCAGATTAACCTGACACCTATCGACTTAAGGATTTAGAAGAGCGGCTTTTGCCTCATCTGTGAAATGTTGAGCACCTGACGATCTACTACCCGTAAGCCGCCTAGGCCACAGAATGAGGGAACCAGCCTACCGAGGCTAGAAACAACAAATATTGTGTGTAAAATTTTTAAAATTTTATAGCAAAATCTCCCCAACATGAGAAAGTTTCATCTGAAATCTACTATTGTCTCTAGCTATTTAGACTACCGAGGACCTCCTTCAATGCAAGGAGAAACGTTCCTCTAATAATCTGACCCTTAAAGAAGAGGTCAGATTATTAACCATGGCGATAGATGAACTGACCTGTAGTGGATGGGTCAGATTAATGTTCATTCTCACGACCTAATACGGCTAAGAACACCTCGACTAATGAACCCAGCCCACCACTACATACAAACGGGCGACCCTGAGGATCTACCGTGTAAACACACATAGCATGAACAAGCTAGAAGCAAAATTTTCTTTCCTGTTTAATCCAAAAAGATTACAAAACATTTTACAAAAAAAAATGATTTAATTTGCTCCGGGGGGAGGCTACTCAGCTTCGGCTTCAGGCTGTGATGGTCCCTCTGAGATTTTATCATTAAAGAGGGCGTCCAAGTTCAGCTCGGGATACAGTCACCTGACATCCTCGTCATAATAGTCGTAGCTATAGTTGTAAATTATGTCCACCTCATCGGCTCTTTCCTTCGAGGCTTTGTACTCCTCTATAGCAACAACCTTGATCGTCGCGACGACCACCTCATACTCAGACATCCAAGCAGTGAAGGTCTTCTCAACCTCGGCCAACTTAGACACCGAGTTCGCCTTTGTCCTCTCTAGCTCCGCCTTCAGTCCCATATCATCAGCTTCGACGGATGAGAGGAACGCCTTTACCCTCTCCAGTTCAGCTCGCACCGAGCTAAAGTGAGACTTCGTCCCCCCGAGCTCGGTGTTCACAACCCCAAGTGTAGGGTTGCGATGTAATAATAATTTCGATAAGACCGAAGTCAAATCCATAGGGACTGAAACTTGTACGTTTCTTAAATTAACTAGAAGTATAACTAGAAGAAGATGTGAAAGTAATTCTGAAGTATTTAAGAGAGTAATTGTGAATAAAGTAATTAAAACTAAGAATTTAAAGGTGGGAACTAGGGTGTTAAGGATCCACTCGTAGTGATTAGGGAGCCCTCTTACTTGATTCAACTAACACAATTAGAATTGGAGTCCTATCCTATCAAATTGAAAAATATATCAATAAAATCAAATATGAACTTCTATTGACATAATTCTTAATGAAGGAGAACTATGATAATTGACAAGGATTCCATCACCAAACCATGCCCAGAAGATAATGACAAACATCAAGATTTACCAATCCCATAATCTCATAGTAGGAGAATTGTGAAGATTAGGAAGGATTCCATCACCCTACCATGCCTAAAGGATGATGGTGAACAACAGGACTTACTAATTTCACAATTTCAAATCAGGAAAAGTAGATATTCAAAGCTATTACAGATCTACTATAATTTGAGTCACAATAAATCATTAAAAACTGAAAGTATTCATTGAATATCAAATTAGAATCCATGAAGTCCAACATAAATATGAATCAAAGTAATAGAAACATCCCATCATGCTACAAGCTTCATCTCTTAGCCCTAGCTAGCTAAGAGGTTTAGCCAACCATAGACCTGATTAGACCAAAGTCTTTTAAGAAAAATATGAAAACAACTAATGAAGAAGAAGAAAAACTTTTATCGACGACTTCTCCACCCTTTTGCTCCACTCACCTACGAACATTCTAGGGAGTCCTATTTATAGTTGTGGAGCTCCAACTTTTGGACCTAGTTGGAAAACTCTAGAAACCACCTCAAATTTATGTAATTTACTAAAATAGACTTCACTATGCATAGTTCCCAAAATAGACTTCACTCTATACAATTTCACAAAATGACCCAGAGTTTCACATTGTTCCTTGTGGTGACTACCGAATCTCCGCGGTGGTGGGTGGATCCCTGACTCTGAGGTCCCCCAGGATGTGTGTGCTTTAAATCTATGTTGTGAATTCATTTTTATAGCTCATTTTAGAGCATGATCGTAAAATGAAGTATATCTAAATATCAGGTAGACCACACAAAAAATAGTTGTGATTAACCATTAAATACTTCTTAGGGTTACAAAAGTTTTGGATTAATCTGATATATTTTTTTGGTCCCTTCATCCATATCTTTTGACCTTATCAACATGTTGGATGGTAAATAAACATTCTGATGGCCCCCAAGATGATTTTAACGGTGGATATTCTATCAGCACTCTTTCTTGTGGTGTGGTCCATCTAAGATTTCAATTTGTTTCAATTTTTGGATCATGGCCTAAAATGATATGAAAAATGGATGGTTGGATGGGATTTAAGACAAATATATCAAGGTGGGCCCCATAGTGAGGGGATCCACCTACCTCGGTGGATCCGGGTATCAACTTAAGCCACGCCCGAATCTGAGTCCCCTTGATTGAATTTTCCCTCTTTGCGTACGCTCTTAAAAAAGAAAACGCAACGAGAGAGAGAAAGAGAGAGAGAGAGAGAGAGAGAGAGAGAGAGAGAGAGAGAGAGAGAGGGACCTGCATTTTCAGACCAGAGTCATTGAAAGGGGTGAGGTTTCTGTTCACTCCCCAAGTGCAGGGTTGTGATGTAGTAATAAACTCGGTGAGACCGAGGTCGAATTTCAAGGGACTGATACCTATACATTATTTGAAACTAAGTAGAACTAGAACTAGATTAAGATGTAATCTAAATCAAATAGAATTGAAGGAATAATGGTGCTATATTAATTTAAACTTAAGGAATTCAGAGGAGGGAAACTAGGGATTAAGAGGATCCACTTGTAGAGATCAGGAAGATCTTATGCCTGCATTAAAAACTCAACTGGACTTAGAGTCCATCTTCATCCAGTTGAAGGGTGTAACCATGAAAATCAAGCTGAACTTCCTTTGATATAATTTTAAAGAGATGAAAGGTATATGAATTAGAATGGATTCCATCACCAAACCATGCCTAGGAGACAAAGTAAATAATAGAATTAAACTAATTACCAACCCAACAACTTGATATGAAGGTTATGAAGGGTACCATCATCCGACCATGCCCTGGAGACGATGGTGAACAACAGGGCTCCTGACGTCATAACATAAAAGGGAAAAGGAACATGCTCAAAGCTATCGTAGACCCATTGTAATTTTAGTCATAATAGACTATTAAAAACTAAAAACATTCCCTTAATCAAATTAATATCAAATTCAGTTCAGTATAAACAAAAGGCATAAACTAAAGGTCTCCCATCACGCTACAAGCTTCGCCTCTTAGCCCTAGCTAAGAGGTTTAGCCTGACCTAAACATGATTAGGCTAAAGTCTCATAAAATTACTAAATAAATAAAAAAATAGCAATAAAAAAAACTCTCCCTGTCTTTCTCTCTCTCTCTACGTCTCCCCTTGCTTCTTAAAATCCTTCGGCCCTCTTCTCTCCCTTTCTTCTCTCTCTTTATAGGAAACCTTGTCGGTGCGATGTTACAGGTTGCGTGCTTACGTAGCAACGTATTTGGAACCCTTTGCATAGCTCCCCTGTTTAACGCAGCAAGGAACGCAATCAGCTTCTTGCGTTTAAATAGAATCCATGACATAGTTCTTCCATTCCCTGAGATCTGATGTCATAGGCACAGTCAAAATTGTCTTCTCCTTAATTTGAATGGTCTAGATCATAGATCCGACTGTGATCTTGCTCGCACAATCGCCCACAGCGAGTCGGGCGGCGTCCGCGCATAAGTTCGCACTCACCTGCTCACTTTCTTACGCTGAGACATTTGGTGGGCCCATGATCAGTTTCAACAGAGAGATCCACCTCGTCCATTACACTCGTGGAGAGAATTCGGTGCGGGATGGTTGGTTTTATCTATCCTTTGATGCGGCCCATGGAATCTGTAAAGCCACTGTCCGTCTTCCATGTTGACGATCAGAAACCAATCTCTGATGTCTTTTGACATTTCGTCACCTAGGCCTGAGTGATAGGGGCCATGTACATCTCATGGACGGTCCGGATCAGCTTCTTGGTCCCTGATTTGGTCGCTGATCATGCAGGAACTTTCAATTTTCTCGGTGGTTCGCAGAACAGAGCCTGCGCACGTTACTGCGTAAGGCTATTTACAGAGATTTCTTTGAGGTCCACTTAGCTGATATTTGAGAAATCCACTCCGTCCACCGAATTCCTCTTAGAATATCCGTCTGAAATGTGTACTTTTAACTTTCTGTTGATGAGGACCATGAGATCTTTTTACTCCACCTCCTGCATTGGACGGTTGAAAACGTGTGTATGTGTGCCTATGCAAAGACGTCTTCCTCTCTAGGATCGATTAGGCGTCCTGGAAACAATGGACGGTCCCGGTCGTCTAGTCCAGTGATCATGATGATTTGGAGAGCATCTCAACGAACGATCGTTGGCGGAGGAATTTCAAATTCCTTTCTTTGCAAGAAGTGTCGGGTCAACCACTGTTTGATCCGATTTAAGGCTCGGTGTGTTGCATATCCACTTGTGAACGTGCACTCGCGACTGCCAATGAAGCCCATGGTGATGTTTTCTAAGAAATCCTCTCCATTCATCTGCTCCTTCACCTTATATAATGGGTTAAAACTGCACTTGAAGCATATCCAGGTCTTAGGTGGGCCCCAAATCAGAGATTTATGGCCTGATCCATCCATTGGACCACTTTCACAAGGATCCAATGGTTGAAATTTGACGTGTACGGTTAATTTATGGTCCTCAGGCCATATGTGAAGTTTCAAGCTGAACGGATGGTGGGAACCTTATGATCTTACATTCTGGATGATTTTCGGGCCCGTTTAACATGACACACTGGATTTTCTCAAATCTTTAGCATGTAATTCCGTCGATCTTGGTCCCCTGGAGTCCGTCCCTTGCCGTTGGTGTCATCAGAGCGTTAAATCTATGCTTTAAGCACCCTTTTTCAGTCCATGCTCGTAATTACGCCCTGCATCACAAACGCGATTAAATCAGACCATTAAACAGTATCACGCTCGTAAATTTGAGTAATAATTGGGGTTTGATATGCAATATTTGACCCTCAACAGTTTCTCTATAATTTCTTCTCTTTTTACTCTTTCTTCGTTCTTTCTTACCATCTTTCATCTTTCTTATGTAATTCTCCGTAATAATTCTCTTTCTGCTTATTTTATTTTATGCGATTTGTGTGAATTGAATTCTCTTCTCTTAGTAGCTTCGATTCTTTCATTTCCATTCTTTTTTTTGAAATCTTTCACGGTTTTTTTTTTCTAATATTCTTCTTCTTCTTCTTTTTTCTTTCTTTGAAATCTTTCATCGTTTCTTGATAGAGGATGGATTAAGAATTTGTGGAAGTTTTCCCATTGGAAATGTACTTTTAGACATCCATTTATAGAGCGAAAATTGGGTGGCTAGGGTTTTCTAATGGGGATTTTTATAAGAATATGCCTTATATGGAGGGGCCCACCATATGAACTGTCCGGAACATCGAAAGTGGGTTCCAGCTCTATGGAAAACTGGTTTAAGGGAAAACCTCATGTAATTCATGGAGTTGTTGAATGGGGTGAAATTCTTCTACATTTCTTCTCTTTCTTCATTCTATCTTACTACCTTTCTTCTGAAATTCTCTTTTCTCTTGTCATTTTATTACATTGATTTATGAGAATTGGGTGCTCTTCTGTTACAAGCTCTGATTCTTTCTTTTTTCTTTTTTTCTTTTGTCAAATCTTTTGCCGTTTCTTGACGAATTCAAGGGTATTTTTTTGCTCTCTCTCTCATCATAAAGGTGGAGGGGCTCAACTTTAGGCGATCCAGACCATTCATCTGGCAGGAATATCTATGTCCTTCTGATCTGTTGAAGTGTTCCCACTGCAAATTGCTTTTTTATCTGTCTATTGCAAGGTGGAAATCCAATGGTTGGGATTTCCCGATGGGGACTTCTTTCATTAATATCCATCCCATGGAGAGGGGCTCACCATATGAAATGTCTAGATCGGAAACGGATTGGCTAGTCCCCCTGCCACCAGCCTGGTGGCTGGTGGTTGGTGCTCTGTGGGGCCCAACATGATGTAAGTGTTTCATCCATTTTTACAGATCATTTTAGGGCTCAAACCCAAAAAATGAGAGGGATATAAATCTCAGGTGAACCACACCACATGAAAACAATAGTGATTGGATATCCACCATTAAAATCTTCCTAAGGCTCACTGTACTGTTTATTTGACATCCAATCCGTTGATTAGGTCATACAGGACCAGATGAAGGGAAAAAACAAAGATCAGCTTGATCCAAAACTATTATGGCCCCCAAAAGGTTTTTAATGGTCGGCGCTTATTCAACATTGTTTCTTGTAATGTGGTCCAGTTGAGATTGGGATATAACTCATTTTTGGTCTCATGCCATAAAAAGATCTGCAAAAATAGATGGACGGCATGGATGAAATAAATACATTATGGTGAGGCCCACAGAGCACCGATCATCAGCCATTGGCTGGTGGCAGGGGAGTAGCCATTCCTTATCCGTCTGGATCACTGAAAGTGGGTTCCACCTATATGAAAACTAGTCTAAGTGAAAACCCCAGATAATTTGGGCTGCTGATTTTTTATTTCCTCGTTGTTTTTATGGCTCCTTGTCCTTAACTTGTCAATGGTCAGCTCAACCAGATCAACGATCTTGATCACTAATAAGTGTGCCCTGCCTAGGGGTGAACACGGGTCGGTTCGGTCCAGTTCTGGGGTGAACTCGGAACCGAACCATTCCTAACGGTTTTAGGATATTCGAAACCGGAACCGGAATGTTAGCACCCTAGAACCAAACCGGAACCGAACCGTTAAAACTGGTTCAGTTCCTGATCGGTTCCACGGTTCTGGGCTTTTTATAATCCAGCCCAATTGCATCTTTTATTTTATTATCTAGCCCATCTCCATTCATGTTATGATCCATTTGATGAATGGTTTAGATATTGTATAAGGTGTGCAAAAATACATTTATGGAAATAATCAAATGGTGCATTATAAACCATAAATCATGAGTCAAATATGGAAACAATCAAAGGGTTCTTAGTTCGGTTCCATGGTTTGATTCTATGGATCGGATCCATGGTTTGGTTTGAGGGATCGGATCCATGGTTTGGTTCTAGGGATGGGTTCACGGTTCGGTTCGGTTCTACATACCCCCAAACTGAGAACCGAACCGATATAATCGGTTCTTTGATTTTGGAACTGGAACCGGAGCCGCTGTACTCTAGAACCGGACCAAACCGGACCGTTTGGTCGGTTCCGGTCTGGTTCCACAGTTCTACCGGTTCGATGTGCACCCCTAGCCCCACCTGTACATGATGCCAGATAAAGCTTCCCACTCATCAATCATACAACAGAACTAGATCAACAGTCTTCTCACTGAGAGGTGTGTCATACCTGTACAGGATTCCTAACAGAACTAGGCTCCACCCTCGTTAATGGTTGGGGCAACTAGATCAACGGTCTTGATGACTGAGAGGTGGGATCCACCCGTTCAAAATGCTGGACAGACTAGTTCAGCACGTGCACTGTAAAATATCTTCACTTCCCTAAGAGAATCAAAGCTGTCGTCCATTGAGTTGCATGGAGCAGATGGATCACATCTATATGCATCAACAATTAGCCAGTAGATTAGAAGGCCAACCTTTTTTTTTTCGGCATTTTATATGTATACTTTCAATGATGGATTCATCAAATTTCTAAGTATTTAAACACCTTTTTCTTAGAATATTATGGAAACTAGAATTTGGGTTTTTTTCACTTTATTAGACTAATTTTTGTAATTCAATTTGATAGTGCATCCAAACACACCTTGTATGCAGTAGTAGAGAATATGTTAGGTTTTGCTTTTATTTTTTTTTCCTTTTCCTTTTCTTCCTATTTTATATCTAAACCCGATGTGTTAGGTTTTGCTTGTTTATCTCTAGTCATCGGTATTCTCTGCTGCATCCAAACACACCTTTTATGCAGCTAAGAAAATTGACCACTAGAGTTAAACAAGCAAAACCAAACAACCAAACACCATATTGACTTTTTGATTGTTGCAATTTAGTCCCATTTCTCTAGCATGCAGATACATCAGTGTTGACAAACTCTCAACTTAAATTTCTCATGCAGTGTTAACTACAACGGACTCTTTAATCCCGTTATAAAGCTACTCGAATAGTCAGCTGGGTTTTTTTCGGAAAAAGAAACTTGAGAAACGGAAAGAAGATTAAGCATTGGTGATGTTGTTTTCTATCTCTCGAGTGATATCATCGAAATAATCCTCTCAAGGTTTTTCGTGAAGTCCCTTTTGAGGTTCATGATGTAGGGACATGTGATGGCCTAACTTTAAATGCATGTATAATCAAGATGACGATATTCAAATAAATAAATTAATCAACCAACTGTTTTCAATCAAAGAAATTAGGCAAATCTCAACACAGAGATGAAATCATTCCGTCAGGATCATGCTCCTTACCATAAAATCACATAAACAGTAAAAAGGGAGGACTTATGGATATCAGGATATCCCAGATCTATCATAATTCAGTCCATGGTCAAGTTTGGATTTGATTCTACTGACTAGCCATCCATATTTTCTGTTTAAACCAAAAGGGAATGTCCAGAGGAATGAAATGGATGAAGAATGAGGGGTTTGAGATGAAGAAAGTACAGATCCTTTGTTATCAAAAGAAAAGAAAGAGGATAATTCTTTCCTTTTCCTATGCCTCAAAGAATAGGAAGAAGAAAACCTGAAACCGGGTGAAATCCTCAACACCCAAGAGTCAATCCTAAAACTTTAATCTCTTTGATATAAGAGGAAAAAAATATACAAATTCTAATTCATTCTATATTAAAATATGATTCATTACAGTGTATATATAATCCATGGAAGAAGTAAAAGTGCACTAAAGCCCCTGAAAATAATGAAAATAAGAAAAAAAGATAAAAAAAAGTAAAAAGTGCACTAAAACCCCTGAAAATAAGGCAAAGAACAAAAAAAATGTCTAAAACTAAAAACACCCTCATGACAGGGTGTGAAATTTGACCCATGGGCCTGCAGTCAGGGTGCGGTCATGGCTCTCCTACCCTCGTAGTGCATCAAAAAATGGGTTCGATGAACCCAACGTTCACCTACATCAACGCCTTCACTCCGATACTCTGTTAGTGACGCCTCCTCATTTGATACACTCTAAAGGGTACACCACTGATGTCCGCATCAATTCTCCTTGGGTAGGAAGAATTCACCACTGGCGAAGTGAGCTCCTGTATCTCTCGAGTAAATCAGGGTTGATGCGCTGCAGCTCTGTCTCTATGATCCAAGAGTTATCTGTAATGGGCATGTTCTTCCATTTAACTAGGAATTTCTAGAAACCCCCGGAGCAAGTGAAAATCACCTTGGAGTCCAAAATTTTCGTTATCTCATTTTTTCTCGGTGTAGGTGGAAGAGAAGTAAGATGGTTACATGAAGGTTAGGTTGTGGCTAAGGTTCATGTATAGGGGAGTCTCGGAAGAAACAAGGGACCCAGTAGATAGAGGTGATGGCTTGTGATAGGGAACTAGATCCTCCACATTAAATATGAAATTACTGCCCATGGTAGCAGGGATATCAACAACATAAGCATTAGACCCCAACCTTTTCACAATTTCATGTGGGCCTATGCTAAGGGCATGAAGCTTCTTCATGGATCCAGGTGGAAATCGATCAGACCTAATACGAACCATGATGTCTAAATCTCCTGTGAGTGTCAGTAGAAAGTTTATAATGTTCATTGCTTGAATTAATCTTCCTCCTGATCTCGATATGCAATGCATGTATATGCTGGGTGAATAACTCTTTTAACTCTGAAGGACAATGTAGGGTAGTCATGGAGATCAAATCTATATGGGCTCAAGGTTTTAAGACATAAAACAATTTCGAACGAGCTCATTCCTATGGACCTATTCACTGAAGAATTATACATGAACTCTGTTGTGGGAAGAACAGTGTCCCAGGTCCTGTGGTGGTATCCAACCAGACATCTCAACAAATTCCCTAGGCTGCGGTTCACTACCTCTCTTTGACCATCTGATTGAGGATGATATGCTGAAGAAAACTGGAGTCTCATACCTAAAAGATGTCAGAGAGTCTTCCAAAATAACTAGTGAACCTAGTATCTTTGTCAGACATGATGGATCTAGGTACACCATTAAGTTGCATAACCTCTTAAAAGAATAACTTAGCAACATGAGAGGCATCTGAGGTCTTTTAACAGGGTAGGAAATGGGCTATCTTAAAAAATAGATCAATAACCATGAGTATAGAATCCTGCTTACGAATTGTCTTGGGAAGCCCAAGCACAAAGTCCATACTAACATCTTGCCATGGGGCATGTGGAATTGGAAAATGAGTATATAAACATGTATTTTACTTCCTCTACTTCATCAGTTGACATGTCCGACATAGCCCTACAATCTTAGGCACATATTGCTGGAGATTAGGTTAATAGAAATGATCAAACACAAGGACAATTGTTTTATCTCGACTAAAGTGACCTGTTATCCCTCCAGCATGTAGCTCCTAAACTAGAAAATCACGGAGGGATGTGCGTGGGATATAGAGCTTGTCCCCTATAAAAAGATATCCATCTATAAGGACGAACTCCACACTCCTTGAGGGCGGGTCACTAGACAATGACACAAATGATCCCAAAATCAGGACAGTTTGAGTACTCACCCTTGAGTTGCTCAAAGCCTGTAACTTCAATACTCATGGACCGCAACATCATGATATGATGACTAAGTGTGTCAGCAACCTTATTCTCTTTTTTGGCCTTGTGCTTAAGCACAAACGTGTACTTTTGAAGAAACTGTGCTCACTTGGCATGCTTAGGGCTCAACTTCTTTTAAGAGCTTATGATAAGAGAACAAGAAGAATTCTTGTGGTAATAAATAATGTTGCCAATGGCGTAATGATTGCACAACTGCATTTAACTCCTTGTCATAAGTGGAGTAGCGTTGTTTATCCTCATTCAGTTTCTCACTGAAAAAGGCCACATGATGTCCCTCTTGGCTTAACACTCTACTTATGACAATTTTTGACGCATCGCATGCTACCTTAATGACTTTAGTAAAGTCAGGTAGATGTATGACTAGTGCTTTCGTCATCTTCTTCTTAATTTCTAAGAAATCCCGTGCCGCGGCTTTAGTCCATCGAAACTCCCCTTTTTGTATGCAATCTGTGTGGGAGTCATAATCGAGCTAAATCCATGGATGAACCGCCGATAGAATGTAGCTAGACCGTGAAACCTTCGCATGTCATGTATGGTACTCGGCTCAGGCCAATTGACAATGGCTTTGACTTTCTCAATGTCTGTAGACATACCCTTAGACGATACGAATAACCCCAGGAAGATAACTCGGGAAGTCAAGAAGGACCACTTCTTCAAGTTTGCAAAGAGTTTTTCTGCACGCAAGCCGTTGCAGACTTGCCTTAAGTGCTCGATGTGCTGGATAGAGGACATATTATAGATGAGGATATTATCGAAGTACACAACTAAAAACTTTCCCATAAAGGATCGTGACACCTGGATCATCACCCTCATAAACATATTTGGGGCATTGGTTAACCCAAAGGGCATAACCAACCACTCGTATAGCCCGTCCTTCGTCTTAAAGGTAGTCTTCCATTCATCTCCCGGGCAAACATAAATTTAATGATAACCACTCTTCAGGTCAATTTTTGAAAAGATAGTAAAGGTGGCCATCATGTCAAGTATGTCATCAAGCCTTGGGATGAGAAATCGATACTTGACAGCGATCTTGTTTATGTCTCTACTATCGACATGTGTCCACCACATGCCATTTTTCTTGTGTATAAGAAGTGCAAGCACGACGCACGGGCTCAGACTCTCACGAATGAATCCCTTTTAAGAAATTCATCCACTTTGCCTCTTCAAATCGGCATGCTCGGTGGGGTTCATTCTGTAGTGAGGGAAGTTTAGTAGGGTCACCCCTGGGATGAGATCTATCACATGCTGAATGTCTCGCATCAGTGGAAGCTCATCTAGAAGGTCCTCAGGGAAGACATCCTGAAACTCCTCTATGACCGGACAAGCCTCGTGAGGTATCCCGTTAGCAACCTCGGGTGTACTCTCTCTAGCCAGTAGATTGTACACCATAGTCCCCGCTTTGGTCTCTCTCTTAAACTCCTTATCATTTATGATGTGGAGAGACTTTGACTCTTGGAACCTCCTGGGGACACAATATCTTTCACTCCTATGGAGGATTTGGGAGGGACCGGGCTCAAGACAAGTTTCTTTCCTTCATGCTTAAACACACAATTATTTGTATGCTCGAATATTGTGACATCTTTTTCACAGAGCCATGGCCTTCCCAAGATGACATGAGCAATGCCCATCGTGATGACATCACACCATAACTTATCCTTGTATGGTCCAAACTCAATCGGAACAAGGCATCGATGGGTCATAGGGAGGGATGTGGCATTCACCCAAGAAACTCTTTAGGGGTTAGGGTGAGGGGCTGACATTAATCCCAGGCAACTCAAAGAAACTGGGGTAACTACATTTTCACAGCTCCCATTGTCTATGATTACTTTATAGCTCTTTTTTCCACACTCGGTGTAAGTGTGAAAAATGGTGGTTCTGCGCTAATCTTCGCTTTCCTTCACCTGGGTCAAGGCGCACATCACCACTACAAGTGAGGTAGTCTCCACAGTATCATCATCGACATCACTAGCTAACTCAAGGGATGGGATAATGATCTCCTCATCATCCTGGTCACCATCAACTTTATCTACCACTTCTTCTTCTGTGGGATGTTCAGAAACAAAGGCAATGCATCCACCCTTATTTGAACACTCTGTGGCAATGTGACCATGCCACCATAGCGGTAGCACTGCCCTGGAATTGCGGGCCTAGTACTTGGTTCAACTACGTTGTTACTTCGATTCTGTTGACTGGCTGGGTACCAAGTTGAGCTCTAGGTTAATTTCTGACCTAGGGTCCACAACTCTAGGCATTGTAAGTCAAAAATTAATCCTCCTCACATTGGACTGGCGCACACAGTGCTACAGTTCCTTCACTAGCTAGTAAGCATGTTCCAAACTGGTAACCATGTGAAGTGTGAGCTCCCTCTGAAGCTCAGGCATGAGGCCCATAGGGAAACGAGAGAGAATCACAGTAGTGTCCTTATCCACATCACACCTCATCATATATTCATCGAACTTCGTGATGTATTCTGTCACCATCATGGATCCTTGGGGCAAAGTTGTCATTGATCTAACAATCTCTGCTAGTAAGAAAGGAGAACATACTTCTCTCGCAATAACTCTTTCATCTCAATCTAAAAAAGAACTGCCCCTCTCCAGATCACTCATGGAGACGCTCCACATTTCCCCAATATATTTTTTCCTGGCTCACCAATTTTATCTTGGTGAACCTAACCCGTCGTGGGTCTGGCAGATTGTGCTACTCAAGAAATGGTCCACGTCTGCTAACCATTCGAAAATTTTTTTTAGATCTAATCTCCCATAAAAAATGGGGGCATCAACCTTGATGCTTTTCATGACCTTAGCGGCATCATCCTCGTGCCCATGGTATCTCTGAGGTTGCTGAGGATGCACCCCACCATGGCCCTCCTATTGGGTGGGAAGAACATGATCATGGTTGTGTGTGGGTGGTAATGGATATACCCCATTGTGTCTTGAGCTGGCCTATGCCCAAACCATATCCATAGACAGATCAGGGCCCACAACTTGTGACTGATCGACAACCCTAGTGTCGGGGGTTGCCCAGGCACCACCTATAGTGGCAATTGAAATATCAGCCTCTAAACGTGTAACTATCTCCTCTAGACACGTGAACTTATCATCCTGATGCGCAAACTTCTGCGCGATTTCATCCCTCAAGTTTAGAAATTGTTGATCCATTATCTTAGTTAGGCCCTCCATAGCATTGGAAAATTGATCAAAATCTATGGTGTAATGGATACTAAATCCACAACCAGAGCGAGTGGGCATACACCAGGAATGACAAGTGAATGGTCCTAGATCTATGTGTAGGAAGGGGTAAGAACAATGATACCAATGCAATACAAATATAGAATGAATAAGAATTTATATGTTTTTTTCTTTTATATCAAAGAGATTAAAGTTTCAGGATTAGCCCTTGGGTGTTGAGGATTCCACCTTGATTTCAGGTTTCCTTCTTCCCGTTTCTTTGAGGTGCAAGAAAAGGTAAGGATTATCCTTCTTTTATTTTGATGACAAAGGATATGTACTTTCTTCATCTTGAACCCCCCTTCTTTTTATACATTTCGTTCCTCTGGACATTCCCTTTTGGTTTAAACGAAAAAGAGGGATGACTAGTCAGTAGAATCAGATCAAAATTTGACAGTGGACTGATTTAAATATAGGATATCCTTATATCCTTAGGTCCTCCATTTTTATTGTTTATGTGATCTTATGCTAAGGAGCATGATCCTGATAGAATGATCTCATCTCTGTGTTAAAATTTGCCTAATCCCTTTGATTGAAAACAGTTAGTTGATTAATTTATTTATTTTCATCTCGTCATCCAGATTATACATACATATAGCGTTAGGCCATTATATGTTCCTACATCATTTTTTGGTATCAGAGGCTAGATTTTAACATAGATCAGTTTATTGACAATTCCTCTTTTTGGTGAAAATTTTCTAAAGAACCCCTTAACCAAAATCGTAAAAAATCGTAGAGCTTTACCCGTGTACTGACTCTGATAAGGGGACATATTTTGTTAAGTTTAGTT
Organism: Magnolia kwangsiensis; assembly: GCA_037074715.1. Taxonomy (NCBI): domain Eukaryota; kingdom Viridiplantae; phylum Streptophyta; class Magnoliopsida; order Magnoliales; family Magnoliaceae; genus Magnolia; species Magnolia kwangsiensis. The sequence continues at coordinate 78,976,600 of CM073586.1, read as the reverse complement.
AGCCATTTTTCCTAGGTTTTGTTGAGTCCCCATATAAATCTAGGTCATATAGAGTGGACAACAAAGACATGGATCCCACATAAGTGTGCCAAGATTATCATCCAAATAGTAATGCTTATATTGACAATGTATTCAACATTATAAGTTTCAATTATATGATTGTTTTGAGTGACTGACACAAGTATTTAAAACTTGGTTTGTTCATGTTTTGATTTTCTAAACATTGTTATTGTGTGATTGTGAAAGGGAATTACTAACTATATTCAAGGAGAAATTCAGTGAAAGTTTTTTGCTTTTATGATTCCTATTCTTGCTTCCTCATTTATGAATAGTGTGAAAGATATTTGGATGTTGTTTCAACTTGTAGCATGAGGATGTTTGTGATTTTTTTTTTCCTACCAATCCTCAGTGCTTCAATATAACAAAGAGTTTCCATAATGTTTGACTTGTATTAGTGATTCGAATGTAAGATGCCTATTCAAATTAGGGTGGCAGCTTCTTGCGAAGGCACAATTAGGGGTAAGGATTAAGGATGTTAACTAAGAAAGTATAGTAAGTTTTTTTATTCTTGTTTTGAGAGAGATAAATTGTTGTTATCTCTCTCTCAAAAGAAAAATAAAAAATAAAAAATCACATATTTCTTTAATATTGTATTCCCTTTTGCAACTTTTTCTCAATCACTATAAAAATACTGGTGCTCTCTTCTATTCCCTGTATTAATGGGTACGACATGGGTGTTGTATAAAAATGAGCTGTTGTTAGGAAAGATTTTATTTTATTTTTTTTTCTATCAGGTATCAAAAATGGGTATCGCTATGCAATCAAAAGTTAACCTCATTTATTGGGATGTTCAACCAGCAAGATCAAACTTTTCTTCAGCATGGGTTACAGTATGATAGTTGATGATAAAGCAAATGGACTTATAACACCGAGAAAGGAAAGTAAAATCATAGTTGTAGCTCTTCCATATGTCAATTGAATTTGCAAAAGAGAAAATTGGTGGGTTGTTAAAATTGTAAAAGTATTCTTTTATATTTTGGATATTTTGGATTGCCAAAAAGGAAAAGATAGCTAAACTCAAAGCAGATCAAACCATCACAAGATGTAGAAAATAGAAGAAACTATTCTTAAATATGTAAATATGAAAATTTATATTAAGTCATAACATTCAATCTGCATGGCATACTTGATATTGATCTATTCTCTTGTAAGCATTGCTTTCTTGAATATGTGAAAATGTAAAATTTTAAATTAATTCACAGAAAATTTGATCTTTCCATGAACCTGATTTTTGGACTATAGTTAGTATTTATAATTTATTATTTTTGTGCAATTGCTACTCCTAACCATATCAGAGAACTGATGAAGGTTGAGGAGCTGATTAACAATGAAGTAAAGAGTCATTTGCAGGTTTGTTTTAATTCGATCTCAATCTTGATTTTTCCCCTTCTATGTTTTTCGTTCTTGAAATATTGATGATGAGTCTCAAGGTTGTAGCTGTTGCACCATCGTGGCACTTTTTTCTTCAATAAAATTACAATTATTATTTTTTTTTAAAGAAGATAATGATGGTGGATGATCTCTTCTGATGTTTTAGAACTACCGATTGTCATCCATGTTCTTAGACAAGTACATGCATTAAGTGGTTCGATGAAAAGGCAACCATTTCAGTCGTCTATGTTTCGTTCAGTAGTGTGGTCAAGCTAGGAGTGGACCACATGGAGGATTTTTATTTTTTAATGTATTCAAGATCATTTTGAACTTATCATTGTAAATATTATATATATTTTTATTCTAAAGTAATATAATTTTTGTTTAATATTCATTTTTTATTGTATTACAACATTTTTTAGGTTTCAAATATTTTTTTAAAAAATACAGGTTCTGATTGAATTTATATATAAAAATTTTACTGGCTTGCGTCATGGATTACACAACTTTTAACTAATGCCTCTCAAACCTCTACAACCCTTAGGAAGACTTTTATCGGTGCTTGGACAGACTTTTATTAGCACTTTTTTTGTGATTAAATGTCGTTAGAAACTGTGCTTTAGAATACTTTTACTGGCACTTGAATGGAGTTTTGTCAGCGCTTTATCAACTTTCCCATGCGCTTTTTCAGTGATTAGCGGTGGACACCAGAGGCACTGGTAAAAGGAGAATAGGCACCAATAAAGTCTACTCAATCACGGCGACCAGCAAAAGCACCGGTAGAGGTTGATAAGCACCTGGAAATCCTTTGCTAATACACCCCTTTTTCGGCACTTGTCTGAGTGCCGGTAAAGGTTTTCGCGGTGCTTTTTTTTGCCATTTACTGGCACTTTTGACCGCTGATAAAGGTCATTTTTCTTGTAGTGGATCCATCTCAATTTTGAGCTAATATACTAACATGGGCTGAAGAAATTGATGGACGGATGTTACACACAAACATTATGCTGTGCCTCATGGAGATTTTATTTATTTCCCTTTCTCTAACATGGATCATAGACTGAATAGTCTACAACACCTGTTTTACGCAGCTGCACATGAAACACCTTACATGTAAGTTCCTTGTCTATTTGGGAGAGCTCTATTTGAACCACATATATACAAAATACTAGTTCGGTAGGAGACATCAACAAGCCATACCCATGGAAAAATGTAAAATTGCCCCTAAATCTCCTAAGTTCAAGTGGCATGGCATGTCTGAGTTTTGGATAAGGTTGATTTTTCTCTTAACTTCATCACAATGAGTTACACTTTTGTAATTAATGGGTTTGATCCTCATGCGGCTCAATTCAAAGTAAATAGCTACAACCCCAAGCGCCAAGATAGGTAGGTATGTCAAAAATTGATCGTATGTAGCCGAGATCTAATAAGATCGGTCGCCCATTTAACTACTTGCACAATGTTACTTAATATGATCAGGCGATTGTCAGAGGGAGGCGTTCGTCCTATGAAAATGGGTAACACCTCTGCCTTCCATACGAAATGACTTTTTCCTCTTCAATATAGATAAAATAAACAAGGAATTTTTACAGTTGACCAAGGAGAACAATTGCAAAATGCTTTTCTTTTTGTTTTTCTACCTTTTGTGCCCTAATCCTTAATGGTTTCCTTTCGGGTACCAACAAAGAATAATTTTGATAGTTCTAGCAGTATGCAATTCAACCTTTCTTTTTCTTTTTCTTTTTTTCTTTTTTTAAAAAGGAAAGTGGGAGGTGGTAATCCATGTTAAATATAAGAAAACTATGGGAACAAACAAATTTGGGTGGGCCCTACACATTTATGTGCCATACTTATACAACAACGAACTGTGAAAAGAGAAATGTAAAAAACATGATGATAGAGCCAAAACCCAAACATGAAATATGCTCCAAGTAGCTCGAAGATGGGAGAAGCAAGGAAGAAAAAGGAGGCAGAAGCCACTACCATCAGAGATTGAATTGCTTTGGAACTCCCCCTCAAAGAGAATGTCGACAGTCGTGCCATTTAGAAGTAGCCTCTTTTGAGTCTCTACTACTACCAACGACGAAAAATCAGGGTGTATCCAGGTTCCGAAGTCATCTATTGAAATAGATTTTCATAGCAGCACCAACTGCAGGTGGGCCAATTAAATGAATGGTCCAAGTTCCTAAGAGGTGGACTCGGCCTACACAGCCACCAACTCAAATAAATAACAAAAAGGCATTTGGACGACAACATAACCCATAATAGGGAAAATAGGAATCTCGCGACTTAAAAGGTACCATTTTCATTACCGTCAATAATTACCATGCAATGCCCAAGCATGGAGGTCGCACGGTACCATTTCCAATATAAGTTTGCAGGAGTAGGGCCCACAATTCAGTGTTCCAAACTGTTAATATTACAGACAACGCCATCTTTTTTTAGAGTTATTACGAACAACATCATCAAAATCCCTCGCCCCAAATATCTCTTAGATTGGAAGAATCATAACCATTGAATGGTGGAGATTTATTAGAAGGTTAAAGAATGAAAATACACTAATGACTCACATTCACCCAAGGGTTCTACATTGGCATTTGGCCATCTACATCTAGGCCATGAAATTGATGGTTTAAATTACTGCCTTATCACCTATGGGCCCCACTTCTACCATACAAACTTCCCCCTCAGCATTGCGAAAAGCATGAGTCAAGGTTTGAAGTGGTGAAGAATCAAACTGAATAGAAAAATAAAATACCAGACGACGGATAACTTCAAGATGAAATATATACATACATACATGCATAGAGAGAGATGGATAGAGAGAGAGAGAGAGTACCTCAATGTTGAGAGGGTTTTCACATTTTTGGCATAACTAGCCTTAGTAGACTTGCGAGTTTGCTTCGTCGCTGCTAGAGCTAGGTAGAATCTGACCTAATTCGACGGATCCGAGGGATCCAATCCGATCTGATCCGAACCGAAAGCCAGGATTGGGTCGAATCGAGTAGGTCCACTCAGATCCGACCATGCATCGAGTGAAGTTCGGATCAGTTACCAATCCAGACCGATCCGATCTGGGATCTGATCCACACAATGTTCATTCAACACTATTTCCTATAATGTTGTTCATTTGAGATTGGGATATACCTCATTTTTGGATTAATACCATAAAATGATCTAGAAAAATAGATGGATGGCATGGTTGAAATAAATACATCATGGTGGGTCCATAGAGCACCGACCATCAGCCTTGTCCGGTGGCAAGGGAGTAGCCAATCCCTCCTCTCAGCTCATGGCTCCAGGTGCATCGAGCACCGAGCTCTGACACAGAGACAGGGAAATGGTTCTATGCAGTCGAGAGCATGGGAACTTCCCATGAGATTGAGCTATGTGGACCCCACTGTGATGCGTGTCGAACATCAACACCGTGCATTTAATGGGTCCCCTTTAAATTATGGGATATCCCAAAAATCAGCCGTATATGGAACTCAGGTGGGCCATACCATCTAAAATCATGTGAAGACATTCCTAAAACATATAAAAGCACTTGGTGGGACCCACCTAAAATTTGGATGCATTTGAAACTTGGTCTGACCCCTCATCCAAGTGGGACACACATAATGGATGGTCTGGATTTGTAAACCACACCTCAGTGGGCCTAAAAACTGATCATGAATATTTTAATGGGAGGGTAACCCGTAACCCCTCTCAATGTACAAGCGTGAAGCGGATTGGTAGGTGTACCAACGCATCAGGCTAGCTGGTGTATTAATGTCAACAAGTTCTGTGGGTCCCATCATGAGGTATGTGTTATATCCAAACCGTCCATCCATTTGGCGGGCTCGTCTTAAGGCTTGAGCCGAAAAATAAGACAGATATAAAGATCAAATGGACCACACTGCAAAACACATTAGGGGGGTTGAACGTCTACCATTGAAATAGAGGATTTGATCCGAATCGTACCCAACCCGATCCAAGTCAGTTTCCCTGACTAGGTAAGACTCAATTTGGGTTAGGCCAACAGTGTGACAGATCAGATGGGGTCAAAGGACCTGGACTCGGTCCCGGATCGAATCGAGTTCGGGTCAGGGCATTGAAAGTTTCAGATCGAGTCAAGTTGAATCCAATCCAGTTCAACTCGACTCGATGCTCACCTCTAGTTGCTGCAAAGATGAAGAAAAAATGAAAAAATGAAGAAGAAGACGAGGAAGAGGAAAAATAATGAGAGGGATTGGGAGAAGAGACCCAGGCTCGCTGGAGTTCTCAACTTCTCTATTGCTCGCAGTTGTTGGTCGTCGGTCAGGATGGTGGAGAGAGAGAGAGAGAGAGAGAGAGAGAGAGAGAGAGAGAGAGAGAGAGAGAGAGAGAGAGAGAGAGAGAGAGAGATGGGTTAGGGTTTTGCTTTGGTTTTTTCTTTAGTAAGAAAGGCGAAGAGAATAGATGAGGAATGAGGATTGGACAAGGTTAGGGTTTTAGGAAGAATCAAGAAAGGGGGGCAGTCATCCAAGTAAGTTGGAATGATTAGTTTTTTTTTTTTCAAGTACTTATAACAACAAGTCGATTCGAGTTTCAAGGTGAGTTAAGTCAAGTGACCCGGTGCTTAACCTCGACTCATTTTCTGACTTGAGCTCCTAAATACGACTCACCTTGACTTGTCCCACTGAGTCGAGTCGAATCAAGTCGAGTTTTTTTGTGTCGATTCAAGCGAGTTTCTCGAGCTAACTTGGCTCATCACCAACTCTAGCAATTAATATTGATGGATGGTAGATATTGAAGGTGGCCCCACATGATGATGGACAATAACATTGATGGTGGGCCCCACATGATGGATGACCAACATCAAAGGTGAGTGTTATATAATGGACAGTGCACATTAAAGGTCAACACCTAATGATGAATGACCCATATCCAAAGTGGGCCCCACATGATGGACGACCTACATCAAAGGTGGAGCCCACACAATGAATAGTCCACATCAAAGGTAAGCCCCACATGGTGGACAGAGGATGTGAGGGAAATAAAAAAGGCACGAGGGATAAATAATAATGATGTTGGAAACCAAACATACTTTTCTACTTTTCGACCAGTGAGTGAGTATATTGCTTACCAAAGATAACTTATTTTAACTAGGCCGGATGAGAAGAAACCAAGATAAGCTACCTATGGCACAAGTAGCTTATTTTAAGTAATTTGAATAAGTAGAAACTAACCGTGGCACAAGTAGCTTATTTTAAGTGCTTTGAATAAGTAGAAATCAAGATAAACTACTTGTGGCATAAATAACTTATTTTAAGTAACTTAAGATCCAAATGCTCCTTTAACCGCCCCACCTCATTTTTGGGCTGTGTTCGTACAGAGTAGATGTGACACTAATATTAGTGGTGACCCCCACAGATTCTGCCTACTAGGACATTGGGTAAGTGGGAGTCACTAGAAACTCGCGTCCCTGGGATATCTTCAAAATTGGTAGGCTCACTCCCAACAAATGTTCAAAAGTCTACGGTTAAGGAGACAACATGTTAAAGAAAAAGAAAAGAAAAAGGAGGAGTTAAAAAGAACAAATGGTCCAAACACTACAATCTAATACTCTCTGTTTTAGGCATTCCTGTCCATAGTGTAGCTCATCCAATGAACAGTTTGGATCATTGGAAAATGAACCCTAGATCCAACAGATTGAATCATAGTTCAAATTTCAACTTTTTCTATAATTTTTCAAGAAAATAATGTCAAGTAATTAAGAATATGCATTAGTGGGATAGGTGCCATAACTTACATAAATTTGGGGTCAATTTGGGGGCATTTGAGTGGCCTCAAAATCAGAGGTATTCTTCTAAATTAAATTAAATTATATTATATTATAATTACTTGATGTTAAAAGCTCTCTCCATCTAGCTTGGACTACCTATAAATGTACCAGGTTGGAATGTACATATGTGTGTGCATGTGGACAAAGTCCGTGTAAGTAGGCATGGGCATGAATCTAATCTTCTTCTGTACATATACATGTAAGGTCAGGTTTCTGATCCCAACATATGTGTTACACAGCTCCATGAAGGCACTGGCATATGCCTCATGTGAGATCCAAGCTGTCCATTTAGGTTGGAATTCCAGGTAGAACCTTGTTGCTAAAAATTAGGTTGAAAACAGAGGGAATAATGAATTACAATGGGGCGTACTGAGTTACTTAGTACACTTACCTGATCAGCAGCTCTGGGCACCTTTTGGGCCCTACCATTACAAACATTTGGCCTATGTAATATGCAAACCATTCACCAACCAAGGCTTTGCAGGTTTATACAATTTATCAAATTGCAGAATTTATGTTCAAAAAATTAAATTGTAGAATTCACCAGATTGTAGCTAAATGAGATAAATAATAAAAGAATATTTTTACCATTTTCCTCCAAAGAAAATATAGTTTAAATAAGTAAGATAATTAATACTGATTTTCAAAGAAATTATCTCTGTTGAGACCCTTGTCCTACTCTAAGGTTCGACTCTAATCAAGCTCTTCAGCTGAAGGTTGAAACCACCTCGGTTCAATCCAAGTGCTATAAATATATTCTTCACACTCATAAAAATCTCTATTAGGATAACATCTACTGTCCTTAAGCGAGTAAAAAACACCATCTTCACCGCTGACAATAGGAAAATGGATCTTATTTTCCATCCCTTTCCCTAATGTTGTGGAGGAGAGAGAAGTCCATCGACCTACAAATAGTATTCGATCTTCCAAGGTTTCCACCTTCACCCACTCCATCTCTGAAGGTTCCAGTCTAAAAACTTGAACGGGAGTCCCAGAAAAACCCACAACCACCATTAATAGCTCCCCTCTCGATTCTACCAAATAATATTCCCACTTACATAAAGGTCCTTCACGACAGTTACGGAATTTCAGTGGCTTGGGCTTCACAAGAATAGTCCAAGTGATTAGCTTTGGATCAAAGACCCCCAGTACCCCATTATGTCCCAAGACATAGAAAACCTCATCCTTGAAAACTGGATTTGAGTAGGATATCGAGAACGGCAAATTACTATCAAAAAGGTACTCAGTCCAATACCTGTCCCCACGATGACAAATCCATATGGAAGCAGAAGTAGCAATAGAGTCAATAGAAAAAACTGTGGAATCTGAAGCAGTCGGTGTGGATGAGAAGGTGATACAATTGAGGTGGTGATATTCCAAATCCGGGAATTCAATCCGTGCTTTGATAAAGGGATTGAAAAGGAACACAGAGCTGTTGCCTCTATACATGAATACCCAACCATCCTTGCAGAAACAAATTGTTGAACCAGAGAGCTCTGGGATATTGATGAAATATCTCTCATTATACAAAGGATTCAAGAAGTTACACATGCCATCGTCTTTCCCAAAATACATGAGCCATGGTGAGTAATTTCTGAGAAATGGCGAGCCACGACTACTGAGCAATGAGAGATGCTGTTTTGTGATTAGGCTCGGTGGGGCAATTGATCGCCAATTTCTACAGGAGGAGATCAGATGAACAAAATCTGCTCGAAAGAGATGCAATGTGATCAACTCTAGAAGATCTATTGGAAGGTCAGACCAAGGTCTATATTCAACAATTTCTGTCTTTTTGGATGGAGTTATTTCAAAGATGTCCTCCATATCATCTAGGTTGGTATTTTCTTGTTGGATCTCTTCCAAGTCCTTCGGACTCCTTTCTTTTTGAACTTGTTCAGCTTCTTTCTTCTCATCCTTTCTTCTCGTCCTTCCATGTTCTTTCTTACTGAATCTCTTCATATGGTTTATACTGTACGAGGGACACCGTAACACGACAATTATTATCCAAAAAATTATGAAATTACACCTTACGCAAATGAGAAAAAATCACTCTTCTCAATAAATACAAGCAATGACCGTTTCAGCTTCAGCTTCAGAAAAAATAGTTCCATAGAGTTAATCAAGCCAACAAAGGGAGGAATTATATGACATGTGACCAAAATCGCAGCACAATATATGCAGTTTTAACTTCTTAACAAGTGAAACACATCATATGATAGGACAAACCATTGGGATGTTGCATTCCACTATGGATAGACCATGCCCCAAAAACCTCCCAGATCGGATGATCAAGTAGGTTGTCTTGGTTTTTTAAGTTGAAAGTGGACAAATTGTTGCATTTCTCCTTAACTGTTGATTTGTAGGCCACAAATTAAAATGATAAAATCATCATGTGGAGGAAATTTTAGGAAAGTCCATCTATGGTGCAACACAACAGCCTAGAGGTCTAGAGTACCAAACCACAGGCTCATCTTGTTAGAATTGAACACCGATCATCAATTACAAAGCTGGAACTTTAGCTGGGAAAGAGTTAAAATTCAGATTATGGAAGTTTTTTTCTCTCTTTCTTTCTTTCTTTCATTATCTCAGCTTTTACTATTAATCTTGCTGGAACTCTTCCCCTGATTGTAGCAAAGGGGTTAGAATGTTGTTTAAGTGTATGTCAGTGAATGCATACATTCTGTGTAGTCAAGTGTTGAGTGAAGCTCCTTATGCGAGATTGACCAAAAAGGCTTATGACAGAGAGTGGGAGTTCATTTTTTGTCTCGAGGACAGCTTTCCTCTTTCAAGGATGGAGAGGATGGATGAAAGAATGCATTTTCACTGCTTTTATCTCAATTTTAGCCATTGGAATTGTAGTCACGTTCTTCCAAATATCCATGTCTCTTCAGCTAGGTAACCATTTGCATACTGTTTTATTCACCAATGTGAGAAGGGTCTTAAATTAATATGATGCTTACGAGGATAGAAGTTTATGCTCTCTGGAAGGATATGAAAGATCACATATAATATGCTGGATGAAAGAATATTGAGGTAAGTATTACCATATGAAAGATGCCACCAGGCATGAAGAGACTCTAGCTGGCAGCTACCAAAGAAAGAAAGAAATGTTAGTCAATCCTCTAACAGAAGTGATTGGAGATCTATTTAACATGCAATGGGACTATGGTCTTTATGTAGATAAGTAGTCAAGAGTATGTTCTCCTCTCATTTTGATCCAATCACCCTACATTTCACATGAACACGCTCCACCCGTGTGCACAAGAAAAGGCCCGCTTTCCTTTTCTAGCCCATATCTAGTTTCCTTTTCTTTCATATCTCTGTACAAGAAATTTATTTTTCTTTCATATCTCTATGTTATTACTTAGATTTTTCTCGCTTAAGTGCTTTTTTATTTTGGAGAGTCTATGTTAGGAAATAAGCTTATGTAGATTTTCTTGTTTAAAGATTTTTTTTTTTCCTATTTTGGAGATCTTGTCTAGCTCTTAGTCTTACATTCTTTTCTGTTTTGTGGTTCAAACTTCAATCCGGTACGTTGAATCCTATTGCAATTAGTTTCTTCCTTAATCTAGTTGCATTAAATTGGTGTCGGAGTAAGATCTTCTCTTGGGATTTTTCTCTTTCACTTTTTTTCCTCCTCTTTCCCATCTTATTTTCACAATTTTTGTCCAAATATTCATCCCAAATCTCTTCTCAAATCCCTAAACCCACCTATTACTTCAGCCCTTTCATGACAGACCATATATACTCTTCATCTCACCTAAACCATCACCTCATCTTTATCCCAAATTCCACTAGTAAACAACCCATACCCTATCAACGCACCTTCCTAAAACCTTTTTTTCCATTCCGAAATAAAAAATAAAAACATCTCGCATACTTTGCATAAACCTGCTATCATATGAGCACTAGAAGATGGATGACTTGCAATCGTGTGATGGCTACAAAACCTCAAGATGGGAGATGGGACTGCATCGACATTGCAACAAGCAGTCGATTTGATCACGAAACGATTTGTATCGACAATGTGAAGACTTGTTTCATGGCCAAAGCAAATACTTCGGAAGGAAGGGCTACTGTTCTTGAAAAAGCAAGAAGGGGAATCAATCCAAACCATCAACCATTTAAGGATGGCCTTGAGGGAGATTTGGAATCCGAAAATGTTGACTCAGGGTATCTTGGCCGAAATGGTGATTTTCACAAAGAAGAACATGAGCCTGGCTACAGGGTCCAACAAAATGGTTATGCACCACCTAGTACAAGAGAAATGAACAATCTCCAACGTTACTATCCAAATTATCTTAAATGAGGACGGAATGTTTGTACTAAGCACATTAAGATTGAGATTTTCGATTATGATGGTAATTTGGATGCCAAGGTGTTCAATGATTGGATAAAGTCAATAGAGCATTATTTTCATTCGTACAAAATGGAAGAAGCCGTCAAGTTATGTTTTGCTACCCTGAGACTTAAAAAGGTGCGGCTCAAAACTGTTGGTACGCTGTCTAAGATGAGTAGCAACGATAAGTCTTTACTCCCGTAAACAATTGAGAGGAAATGAATGTGAGATTAAAATAGAAATTTCTGCTACTAGAATATGAGACTTCGTCTTTCCAAAAACTCACGCTTCGGTAAGACAACATGACTATGGAAGAATACACACAACGTTATTAAGATTTAATTATTCGTTGATGCCTAATAGAGACCGGAAAACAACAAGTGGTGCCTTATTGCAATGGATTACAATTCTATATTCAAAGAGAATTTGTGATTTTTTTGCTTAATAGTGTAGACAAAGCGTAACTTATGGCCTAAAAAGTGCAGGAGCAGAAGTTGTTGATAAGATGCAATAGCCCTTAGACGCAGATTGTTTGCTGACGCTTCCGGTAGCGAGGTGGCTACTGGACGATGCTCTATGGGCCCCACAATGATGTATTTTTCTTATCCATGTCGTCCATCTATTTTTCCAAATTATGGCATGAGCACAAAAATTAGGCAGATCCAAATCTCAAGTCGACCACACCACAAGAAAACGGTGATGATTGAATGTCCACCGTTAAAAACTTCATAGGGCCCACTATAATATTTATTTTCCATCCAACTTGTTGATTTGGTCATACATACCTGGATGAAAGGAAAAAAAGAATATCAGCTTCATCCAAAACTCTTGTGGGCTCCCAAGAAGTTTTTAATGTTGGTCGTTCAATCACCATTGCTTCCTCTAGTGTGGCACACATGAGATTTGGATCTACCTCATTTTTTGGCTCATGCTGTCAAATAACCTAGAAAAATGGATGCACGACGTGGATAAAACACATTCATCATGGTGGGTCCCACATAGCACAGTCCGGTCAATGTTATCAAAGTGATCGCATAAGTGATTATGCAATCCATATGGCATATACGATGTCGCATATGCCATATGGATGGTATGCGATCACATACCATATAAAAATGCACTTCCCCCTCTTCCATTTGCAACATAAACATCCTAAAACACTCTCCTACTCTCATACATCATTCTAAAGCCCTCATTCGCTCTATTAGTCTTAATCTCTTACTCTTTTCTTTACTATTCAAGATCAAGTCAAGGACTCAAGAAGCAAGAAGTTAAAAGAATCAAGGATTGAATCACTCACTCTCTCTCTCTCTCTCTCTCTCTCTTTCTCTCTCTCTCTCTCTCTTTCTTATCTCTTCTATAATTCTATTCTCTTATTATTCTAATTTTTAATCTCCATTGAGTAGAAACTTTTTTATTTTCTAATCTCTATTGTAAGTTTCTGACTTTTGTTTGTGTGATCTATTGTTCTTGATTTCTTTTTAGAATTATCATTTATCAAGATTCAAGAGTTAAGACTAAAGAGTAAGACTCAACTCAAGAAGAGACTCTCAAGTCTCAACAACTAAATAGTCAACACTCAACTCAATAGTCAAGTCCCAACTCTCAAATGACAACCACACACTCAAGTCTCCTAACAAAGTCTTTTATTTTGTTTCATACTTTCATTGTAATTTGTAGACTTGTGCTTTCTTTTATCTACTTTGTACTTTGTAGTTTCTAGATTCTAGAATTCTAGTTTTTTCCAACTTTCTATATTATTTCAAGTTTGAAGTTTCTAGTTTATTTTTAGTTTCTAGTTTATTTCTAGTTTAATTATTTTTAGTTTCTTGTTTATTTATAGCTTGTAGCTTGTAGTTTGTAGGATTCAAGATTCAAGACTCAAGAGTGTGATCATTTTCAACTTTGAAGAATCAAGAGTCGAGACTCACTTTCAAGACTTTTAAATTCAACAACAACTTTCAACTTCCAAGGACTCAAGAGTCACAAGACTCTCTCTCTCTCTCTCTCTCTCTCTCTCTCTCTCTCTCTCTCTCTCTCTCTCTCCCTCCCTCCCTCCCTCCCTCCCTCCCTCTCTCTCTCTAAACTATTTACTTTATTTAGTACTTAGTAGTATTTATTAATTACTTAGTAGTTAGCACTTGCCTATTAGTACTTACTAGTTACTACTACTTATTTATTTAGTACTTACTACTTAGACTAATAGACTCTAGTCTAAAAATTCTAAATTTCTAATACACACTCAATAGTCAGTCTCATACACATACTATGGTCAACTACTCTACCCTACTAGGCTACTACATAGTGTCATCATGTTTTCTTCTCAATCTTCTACTTTGAAGCCAAAGTCAAATGACCTAGGTTGTAAGTATGGGCACTATTGAAGTGCCAATGAAAAGTCCCAAGTAGTGTGTGACCTATGTGGATTCGTAAGTTACGGGGGTATTGGCCAACATAAACAACACCTTGTGCGCACATTGGGAGCAAATGAAAGATTATGTCCCAATGTTACTCCAGAGATCCGTAGGAAACTCATGGAGTATATGGATAAGCATGCTCGGAAAAGACATGACACAATGGTTATGCAAGAAGAATTTATGGAGAGAGAAGCTTATCAGGATATAAATGTAGTAGATTTGGATGAATCTACACCACCTACATCCATAGGGTGATTTAGACCAGCCGCCAAAAGAGATGGTGGGCATGGGAATATAGATAGGTGGTGTGGACCACATCCGGAAGATGTGGTTGACCAAAGGGGTAAGAGACCCGCCCAAGTCAGTTTAGAAAACTGGTATAGGAAGAATGATAGAAAAACCATGATTCAGTACATTGCGAAGTAGTTGTACCAAGCTGGTGTTACTTTTAACACCGTGAAAATGATGAGTTTTAAAGTTATGGTTGAAGCTATATGCCATTTTGGACATGGCTTGAAACCGCATTCTAATCATGAAGTGAGGTGAGTTATCTAAAAAAGGTGAATTTACTAGAAGATTTATGTCCGAATATAAAGAAAGTTGGAAAAATATATGGTTGTTCATTAATGCTTGATGGATGGACAGATGGATTCAGTCAGACATTGATTAATTTCCTTGTAAATTGTCCAACTTGTACAATGTTTTTAAAGTCCATGGATGCATTGGCTCATTCCCACACGGTCGATTATTTATTTAAATTATTAGATAGAGTAGTTGAAGAGGTGCGAGAGGAATATGTTGTCTAAGTTATAGCAGACAAAGCACCTAGTTATGCAGCTGTTGTAGGCCAACTTATGGAGAAAAGGCGATGTTTATTTTGGACACTATGCGCAGCACATTGTGTCGATTTAATGTTAGAAAATATAAGTAGGTTATATCTTAAAGTAATAGCTAGGGCTATGAGAATCACAGTTTTTATATACAAGCATGCTCTTCTTCTCAATCACATGAGAAACCACCTTAGGTGCAACTTACTTTACAGCCGTCACCCGATTCACAACAACTTTCTTAACACTACAAAGATTGCAGTCAAAGAGAGTTGAACTTAGGTCCTTTGTAATGTCAGCTAATTGGAATAATGGATGATGGTCAAAAAAGGCCAAAGGAAAGTTATTCCAACAAACCATTCCACCCAATTTTAGGCTCAAGTGGTAAAGGACTTAAAATCATTTGAACCTTTAGTAAGTATGTTGCAATTGGTGGATGGTGATGAAAAGCCACCCATGAGCTATATTTATGATGTGATGGAGAGGGCTAGAAATAAAATAATGGAACACTTCAACTATAAAGAATGTGATTACCAGTCCATCCTAAATATTATAAATGCTAGATGGGCAGCTAAATGACATCCCCTTTTATATTCGGTTACCTACATCCTTAATTAAGTCGTATTCTTTGCGTCCGTTGATTGGACCGCGGTAGTCATGTTTCATATGGTCAAATTTTTAGACACTTTAGAAAGAATGATTACAAACAAAGAAGAACATGATAAAATTTCTCGAGAGTTGGACTTCTACCTTAAGAGTGCAAGGATTTGGTCAAGAGAGATTGTTATTAGACATAGAAGTATGAAATTGCCAAGTATGCAATTTATTCTATAAAGTTCTACAACATACAATGCAAGATGTCAAAGTGAGAAAGTGTCCAACTTAAAATGTATTTGCACAGTTGACCAGTGGTCTATGTATGGAGTTGACCTAACTATGAGGGATCCAGTACTACAAAAGTTGGTCATGAGAATTCTTGGCCTTATGTAGGTTTCGAGCGGTTGCAAGCGTAACTTAAGTATATTCGAGTTGATAAGTTTTAGAAATTACAGCTTAAAGTTCTATAATTTACTTCTAGTTTCAATTTTCAATGCTAAATTGCTAATATTACATATTATAAATGTTAATGGTATATAAATTCACACGAAAAAAAAATAATTATCTTGAACAAAGAAACTTAACGACCTGACCTTCATCCAATATAGCCAAAAGCTACGAGAAGGATTCCAGGCTATTTGAGAAAAGCCTAGATTCTATGATCCTATCGACCTAGTTGATTTAGAGGCAGATGGTGAGTGGCTTATGAAGACAGAGGATCGAGTCTTTGTTGGTAAGCCCCTTACATGGGCCCAAGTCAAAGATTTCGCTTATAGATCGGCACCAGACGAAGGTTCTCACTCTCAATGGCAAAGAAGATGAGTTGGAGGGGCGAGCAGTAGCATGAGGCCTACGCCTAGTAGTCAAGGAGAAGACAATGATATTGAGATTAAAGCAGTACAAGGAAATGTTCAACCATTATACGTGGACGAGCAACTTGTACGAACATATGATAAAGAAACAGAAGAAGACGAAGTGTACATTGAAGAAAGAGATGACTCTAACATTGATGATGACGATGGTGATGGTAATTTTTAGTTATTAATAGCTTAGTTAGTATAGGTAATATACTTACTAACATTCACAAATTAGTTTGAAAATTGATGGGAGTAGTGAAGTCTTGACGAGAAAAAAGAATAGATTTTTCCAAAAATTTTCATTTTTTCGAGATTTTAAGATATATATTTTTTTAATTTAAAAAAAAAAGAAAAAAAAGAAACACAGTGCGATCGCTTATGCAATTGTGCGATCATAAAAGCAATAACACTGTGTTGATCAAATACAATCGCTTAAGGAATTTGACAACATTGTGCCCAGTACCTATTGGTTATTGATAGCGTGTCAATAGGCAATCCGCGTCCGTAGTCCTCAAGGTGAGGGCTATGCATCCATCCGTCCCACTACTGGTGGCTCCACAGCGCGTTTGCAACCTGGCACGTCCTATGGCCCAATTCATGGAGAAAATTGGGGAACGGGGGGTATGTATGCTCTGTCCCAATTTTAGGATTTAGTCCCTAATGAACTACAAAGTGAGTTTCTGCACATACCTAACATTTGACATGCGATTGATTTGGTACCCGGAGCACCATTACCAAATCTTCTAGCAAACTGAATGAACTCGACAGAGCATGCAAAGCTTCATGGAGGAATTACTAACCGGGGGTTTCATTTGTGATTGCCTCAGCCCGTGTGTTGTGCCAGCGTTGTCGACGCCAATGAAGGATGGCAACTCATAAATGTGTGTCGACAACCATGCCATCAACAAGATAACAACAAAGTACTGTTTTCCCATTCCACACCTAGAATACATGTTGGACATGATGGAAAATGCTACAATCTTTTTAAAGATTGATTTACAAAGCTGGTACCAAAAAATAAGAATTCATCCTAATGATTACATGGAAAACTGCTTTCTAGACAAGGGATGGATTGTATGAATGACTAGTCATGTCTTGCAGCTTAACAAAGGCACCTAGTACGTTCATGGAAGTGATAACGCAAATTCCACGGCTATTCATAGGCAAGTTTATCATTATATACTTTGATGATATCGTCATCTATAGCCATTCACGAGAAGATCATTTGGATCATCTTTGCCAATTGATGAGAGTATTACGCCCTGAGAAACTCTATACCAATTTGAAGTGTACCTTTATGAGTTCCAGCGTAGTCTTTCTGGGGTTCGTTGTTTCAGTAGAAGGCATGAAGGCTATTGTCCTACTCCCACAAACATTCATGAGGTTTGTGGTTTCACGGGCTAGCGACATTTTAACGGAAGTTTATTTAGAACTTTAGTTCCATTATGATGCCTATGATTAAATGTATGAAGGCCAATCCATTCGAGTGGACCAAAGTAGCAACAAAGGCATTTCAAGAAATCAAGTGAAAAATTACAAAAGCTCCAGTTTTTAGGCTTCCTGATTTTGAAAATGTGCTCGAAGTTGCCTATGATCCATCTCACAGTGTCATTAATTAGGAAGGGCATCTAGTGGCCTTTTTCAGTGAAAAACTCAATGAGGCACAAAAGAAGTATTCTACATATGGCGTGGAGTTTTATGCTATTGTTCAAGCCTGGAAACATTGGCGTCATCACGTCATTAATAAGAGTTTGTGCTCTATTCTGATCACAAGGTGTTACATTATTTGAATTCTTATAAGAAGTTGAGCACATAACACGCTAAGTGCAGTGCTTATATTTAGGAGTTTTATGCTATTGTTCAAGCCTTGAAACATTGGCGTCATCACCTCATTAATCAAGAGTTTGTGCCCTATTCTAATCACAAGGTGTTACATTATTTGAATTCATGCTAAGTGCAATACTTATATTTAGGAGTTCACATTCAACCCAAAACATTAGGCCAACATCGAAAATAAGGTAGCGGATGCCCTTAGTTAAAAATCACATTTATTATCTACCTTATTAGTTTCCGTTGTTGGGTTTGAGGAACTTAAAAGAGACTATGAAGCATATGATGATTTTGGGAAGATACTTTCAACACATATTGTTGACTCAAGTACTGAGTACCCACAATTTAGCTTGCACAACGGATACTTATTCTATGGTGTGAGGTTGTGTCTTCCTAAAAGTTCCTTATGAGAGCTTGTTATACAAGAAGGATATAGTCATTCGTATGGCTCAAATTTGAGAGGTTTCCAGTATACTCTTATATGAAGCTCCACTCCGAATAGGCAAGTCCTTGTCCCATTTTGAAGAAGCCAGGTGATAACTGATAATGCATATCTAATTGAACTTTCACCTGAAAATAAGTCCCATTTTTAATGTGGAAGACCTTACATTTTACCTTGGACATTATGAAGGCCAAAGCATGGAAGAACAAGCTATCCAAATACCCGAGGTGTCACACCAACTCGAAAAAAATCATTGAAGATGTGTTGGATGATTAAATAGTTCCCACACGCAAGGAGATTATTAGAAGTTTCTTATCAAGTGGAAGGGCGGACCGAAATCCGAGCATGTGGATCTCAACAAATGATTTCAAGCGCATCAACCTAGAACGCTTTGCAGAGTACATTGTTGTTAACTCAACGAAGTAGAGTTTTTCCAAGCCAGGGAGAATCGACGCAATCGCCCCTCTTCCCACATGTGCACAAGAAAGGCCCACTTTCCTTTTCTAGCCTATCTCTAGTTTCCTTTTCTTGGATATCTTTATATTAGGAATTTCCTTTTCTTTCATATCTCTATGATATTACGAAATAAGTAATTTAAATTTTTGCTTACTTAAGTGTTTTCTTATTTTAGAGATTCCATGTTAGGAAATAAGCTTATTTCAATTTTCTTGTTTATATATATATATATATATATATATATATATATATATATATATATATATTCTATTTTGGAGATCTTGACTAGCTAGGAATCCTATTTTTAGATTTCATAGACTATGTTGAAGATTGTAAGCACTCTTTATAAATAGAGCTTAGACCTACGAAATAAGATGCAATTAAATGATATTCTCTTTGAGAAAATTATCTTGTCTCTCTATGGTAGTTGTTGAAGGGGAGAAGTGACTGTTGATCATGCTCCGTCTTGCATTATTTTCTCTTTTGTGGCTTAAATTTCAATCCAGTGCGTTGAATCTTAGTTTCTTCCTAAATCTAGTTGCATTACATTTCTAAGTGAGACTTGATAGAAGATAGAAGTAAAACAGATGAAATCAAGTATGTATGAGCAAACACTAAATAAAAAAAAGACTATCCTACATCTGTCACGCCCCAAACTCAAAAACTGGGCTCACAAAATTTCCGATCATCGAATCCGGCGCCGACAGCCTCCGTAAAACCCCATTCTCGGCTCCCAGCTCCCATTCGCCAGGTTCCGATCCTGGGATTCTACGAGGAGGATTTTCAACGTCAGTTTGATTCGTAATAAGCATAACTAAAGGCATAATCCACAAACAACAACCAAGAACTCCATTACATTTCCACTATAATCAAAAACTTTACAAGTACAATGAACATAAAGGAAAATACAATGGTAAGGAACAAAAACTCTAAAATGATCTGCAAGTGCTCCTGTATCAGCATTGTTGCGCCCCAACGTCACCTGCACGCAACGGTCATGCATAAGCTTATAGAAAGCTTAGAGGGTGGTGAAAGTGTGTGCGCAAGGTAGTAATATGCTCATGCAATATCAGAGTAATGCGGAATATGCAGATGGATTCATAATATCATGAGTCGTACCAAGGCTATGCGATGCAAGATGCAAGTCAAGCATACAATCCTCATCTAAGCCCACATGTCAATACAGCTCAACTCTGGGATATCACCGGGGTCTAGTACACTCTAAACCAGATCACCGCCACATCGCGCGCAATAATGTAAGTGAAAGAGACCTCACTATCCAATATCGGGCTCCACTCGTCGATAGCGGACCCATTCCTCGAGCTGGTCAGACTCAGCCTAGCATTGTCCCCTACACTCGGGCGGGTAAGGCCACACCCCCTTCCAACTGACCATGACACAGTGAAGAGCACAACCATCTGGTATTTGGTACTCAACGCTCATCTACCCACTCGGTCTATACGTTGGAGCAACCTCTTGGTACCATAAGGGTTTAGGGACTTTCACCCAAGGATATCTATAGCACCTCATATAGAACAAGATTTTTGGTATCCAATCCTGTCAACCACGATCTGTCTGTGGAGGCTACGGCCCCAATGTTGCTAGGGCGTACGATAACCATGTCACACAAATGCGAAATGCATGAATCACGCTATCCAGTCATGCAACAAATCCTGCGCATATCGTGCGCTCATATAGGGCAACACCGCCTAACCAGGAGCCCATAAACAACCTGCCCGAAGGCATATGATATGAACAGTCAATTCTCATATCAAGCATACATATGATGCGTATGATCATGAGTCATGAAACTATACTAAACATGTAAATAAGTGATGAACCATTCTTACAACGCAGATGGGCCTAGACGGCCTATACACAACAAGTACTGCCTATCAAAGGGACCCTAGGAAGAGTCATAATGTGGACATCCAACCATCATTACACTTGCAATGTGGACGTCAAACCAACATTGCTCCCAAGGTACGATCGTCGCAAACATCGTTACATAAACCGTGTTGGGCTCACACATTGCAATGGACCTTAGGTACATCCTATTGGGCCATAAATACATCAAATGAGCCATATCATATGGGCCTTTTACTCATAAAATGAGCCACATAAATGGACCACACCAATGGGCCTTATGTGCATTGCAATGGGTAATAACCTGTGGGCCTTAGATTGCATCAAATGGGCCTAATCTCATGAGCCATATATATATATCAAATGGGCCTAATCCTGTAGGCCTTATATAAATCAAATGAGCCCAAGCCTCTAGGCCTTATATAAATCAAATGGGCTTAAACCCCTAGGCCTTATATAAATCAAATGGGTCTGGTCCCAAGGGCCTTGGGATATATCAAATGGTCCAATCCCACGGGCCTTACATCCACATCAAAGTGGGCCCCAATAAACTATCACAAATACATTAAGATGAACCTCAAATCATGCCAAGATGGGGTCCACTTGGACTGTGGATCAGGCTCATTCTTTGACTCATTTCATAAAATGATCTTTAAAATGGATGGACAGATTAGATGCAGCACCTGCATCAATGGTGGGGGCCCACATGAAGGTCCACCATCATGAATGTTATATATTGTATAATATATAAACAACATATATAATATATATACAATATTTTATATATATACAATATAATACATATATATATACATATAATACAATATAATATATATATATATATGTATATATGTATGTATATATATATATATATAAACACACGCACGCTGCACACACTCACGCTGCACACACACACGCACGCACACCCACACGCATGCACGCACATACCCACAGGGCTCCACCGTCCACTGGACGGTGGATACAAACACATACATCACTGTGGGTCCCATGTGGGGCCCACCATAATGTTTAAACGCCATCCAAACCGTTCATAAGGTCACTCAGACCTGGATGAAGAGAAAACACAAATTTCATCTTGATCCAACACTTCCGTGGGCCCAAAAGAGAGATTCAATGGTAGAGGTTCAATCCCACTGTTTCGTGTGGTGTGGGTCACATGAACGGCGTGGATTTAACATAAACATCATGGTGGGGCCCACGACAGCAGTCGTGGGTAGCTGGCTGGCCGCCCGCCCGCCTGCTGCAGCAGCTGCTACAGCGTCAGAGAGAGGCTCTGCCTCTTTGCAATTTTTTTTAAAAAAATAGAAAACCCTTTTTTTTTTGAGTTTTTCGCATTTGGAGCCCACATCTAGCAGATCCACCCCATCCATTGGTTTCAATGGCTTAAGACCGTCCTAATGAGTCCGCTATTGAACCCATTTAGATTTGGAGAAAAATTAAAATTTATATAAATGGTGAGAGTCACTGATTTGAGAGGTATGGCCCGCCTAATGAACGGATGGACCTCATTCCTTGGCTCAACGCCTAAAATAATATGGGAAAGAGAATGGACGGCTTGGATTGTACCCATATGTCAAGGTGGGGCCTACACAAGGGCCCACCCCCAATCCTTTGAACCAAACTTGTATTTGTGTTTTCCTTTGTGCAGGGACGTCCAGCGTCCCAGACGCTGGGCGATCAGACCTTGAAATATGCATTGAGGTGGGCCCTGATTAGGTGGGCCACCTCATGGGGGATGGTACTTGTACAACACATATGAAGTGGGCCCTACTTGCAAATGGTTAGGGTAGAATACATGCCTCGTGATGGGGTCCATTCAAATGGGCCACACAACCATATTGTAATAGAAAAAAATAATATGAAAAATGAAGGAGAGAGAGAGATAGAGAGTGGGACACGCTTGTGATGGAGGGACCCCGACATTATGGGCCTTCCCTTACAATGAATCATACATCAAGTGGGCCCTAAAGCATGTGGGACCACTGAAATCTAAAATCAACGGTGAAGATCCTTTCCCCACCAATATGGACGGTCTAGATGACCTTGCTAATGCAATAAAATAAACATTATGATGGGGTCCATGGAGAATGGCCCCATCATGGATGATCATGATGATCAAAGTGGTCCATCGGCCACAACTTAGGGTCCCAAGTGAGATCCAAACCATTGATCGGTTGGCCTCACTTGGCCCATCTCAAAAATATGAAAAACTAGTATTATCAAGCACCCACCGTCCGATCTTCTTGCTCCTATGGGTTCCTTAGTACCTTAGCTTTGATTTCAATGGGGTGAGATGGGGAATGGATGGCTAGGATTGAAGATCTTGGGATGGAGAGGTGGGCCACACTTGGAGTTTTGAAAGGGAGGGAGAGGCTCATACGTATGGAGGGTTTTTGGTTGCTTGGAGTGGATTTTAAAAATGAGAAAGAGAGAGAGAGAGTTGTAAAGGGAGAGAGAGATGGGTGATGGATGGATGGAGTGATAGATGTGTGTAAGAACTTTTTGACTTTTGTGGCCTTTTGTGTAAGAAAGGCATGGGTTTGTAAAAGAATTTTTGACTTTTGAGGCTTGCTTGGGAAAAGGTGAAAGGTGATGTGTACTTGACATGTACTTGACACGTGATAGATTGATGGATTGATTGATTGATCTGACACCTCGTAGAGATTCTCTTGGATTTTGCAACGCGCGGCATTTTCCTCGCACCGAACGTTGGCCCACATCTCTTGACCAGGGTATCGCCTCGGTGCGCAAGTCGCGGCATCGGAACCGCAGCGATGGCGCGGTCGCTATGGTAATGGTCTTGGGTTAAGTTGGCTCGGGTTGACGGCATACGAATCAGTGTCGCGCGTAAATTTCGGTTAAGGGTCGAAGGTTGCCGGAATTTGACCGGTAAAACCGCGGAAGTCTACGAAATGGTACGGTCTAGGATACGGGTCTTACAACATCAGACTTAAAAAATAAACTCTATCATGTAGCAGTTGCATTGTGATCCTAAAACCTGGTCAGTTGATGAAGTTAAGGTTTCCTGCACTTCACCGATAATATAATTTTTGTGATTTCTAGCAGATAACCCATGTGCAAGGTTTTCCAAAACGGTTGTAATGGGCTACCCTGAAAAAACACATTGTAACCGTCCGTTACGATGCACCGTAATGGCATAATGGCGGTAGCTCCACAACCGATTTTCAAAAAATAAATAAATAAACCAGAAAAATCAATTAAAATGACATACTTTTTCCTCCTTGTCTCTCTGCAAGTGTGTGTCTCTCTCTTCTTCGGTCCCTCTGCAAGTGTGTGGCTCTCTCTCTCTATCTTCTTCGGTCCCGCTCGCTCTTTCTTATTCTCCTTTGGTCCCTTTGGATGCGGATTTCCTGCGAAAGCCTTTTGCACCAAGTTCGTGCGCAAGGATACTGGGTGGGGCCCACCCAGATGTTTTTGAGAAATCCACCCCGTCCATCTGTTTTACGAGATAATTTTAGGACGTTAGAGAAAAATTGAGTTGGATAAAACACTCAAATGGGTCACACGAGAGGGAAAATTGAGGAAAGAAATTTCTACCGTTGAAACCTTCCTGGGCTCCACCTTAATGTTTATATGTTATCCAAACCATTTACAAGGTCATTCCCAATGGGATGAAGTGAAAACACCAAAGTTATAGGTTGATTAAAAAAAATAGGACGTTTATGGCCATAAGAATGCTTCAACGGTTCTCAATGAACTCCCACTGTTTCCTCTTTTATGGCCCACCTCAGTGTTGGATCCTCCTCATTTTTGGTCGGACATCCTAAAATGATCTCGTAAAACGGATGTACGGGGTGAATTTCTCAAAAATATCGATGTGGTCCCCACCCTGCATTCTTCCGCCCGAACTTCCTGCGAAAGGCGCGTCCGGTCCCTCTGGTAGTCTCTCTCGAGGACTGGGATGGAATCCAATGGAAACGGATTGGCTACTCCCCCTGACACCAGCTCCATGGCTGGTGGTCGGTGCTCTGTGGGCCCCAAAATGATGTATGTGTTTCATCCATTCCGTTCATCAATTTTTATAGATAATTTTATTCCTTAATCCAAAAAAATGAGAGGGATATAAATCTCAGGTGGACCACACCACATGAAAACAATAGTGATTGGATATCAACCATTAAAATCCTCCTATGGCCCACTATACTGTTTGTTTGACATCCATCTGTTGATTAGGTCATACAGGCCCAGATGAAGAGAAAAAATAAATATCAGCTTGATCCAAAACTTTTATGGCCCCCAACATATTTTAATGGTTGACCCTCATTCAACACTGTTTCCTGTAATGTGGTCCAATTGGGATTTGGATATAACTCATTTTTGGATTGACACTGTAAAATGATCCTTAAAAACAGGTGGTTGGCATGGATGAAACACCACTACCAAAAAGCAGGGCAAAGCCGACGGACTTTGTCTACGGCTAAAATCCGTCGTCGTTAACGGCTAAAAGCCGTCGGCAAAGCCCGATAACTCGTCGGCATGGCTCAGGTTTCGAAAGGTGGACGTTCAACCGACCTGCATGTTCTCATTTTGTGGTCGACTTAAGACTTAATTAGTGCTCAATTTTGGGATTAATCCAAAAGGATGTGGAGAAATGAATGGACGGCGTGGATGAATCAAATGGATCATGGTGGGGCCCATAGAGCCATACCAGGTTCAAAGCTAAATTCAACGTTTTCATTGTTCCGGTTTTCACTGTGAGTTTTGCATTTAATGTAAAACAGTGGTGACTTGTTAATAACAATAGTGGCTAAGATATAGAGTTATCCAGACCATCCAAATAATCGGTTTAGTTGTAAATGGTAAATATTTGTAAGTTTTTATTATATAATACATCTTAACCATCCAAAAACTGGTCCCATTTGTGTACAACCTTTAATAGAGTTTGTGTTATTGTGTAGTGGAAAACTCACAAGGTACTTTGAAAATGCTATGTTATTTGAAAGAGGATTTCCAAATCCATCGAGCGCCTTTCGTCTTTTCCCTCTTTTCCTATTTTCACTCTTTCATCTTCCATCGAGAAATCCACCATCGAGCGTCATCTTCCATCAAGAAATCCTCCATCGAGCGTCATCTTCCATCCTGCAGTCTGATTAGAGGTAGATCTACTCGTCCAAATGCCTGTAATCCGATTTATGGTCATTCAAACGGCCCCTTGGATTTCTCTCCTCTCTTTCCTTTTCTTTCATGAGTCTCTTCTCTTCTTTTATTAGATCACGAAACATTGCAGAAAGTACAGTCTCCCTCTCTGCTACCGTGATGTTGTAGTGCTGTCGTTGCTGAGAAAAGCAATTCAAAATGGAACAAAGGCAGCAGAGATGCATAAAAGAGGAAGGAATCTGATGTGGGTATCTCTGTTTTTCCTTCTACTTTTAGTTGGGTTCTTTGGTTTCTAAGGCCTGACTGATTTTGGGGTCTTTGGAATGGGCTATTTTGGTATCTGAAATCAATGTGTTTCAATCCATCCGGATGCATGAGCAGATCACCTTATGAGATTACACTCCCAAGTATAATCGCTTGCATAGTCGCATGAGTTGGACGGTGAGATTGCTAGAACACGTGGAAATGTGCAAGACATATATGGGATCCTAGCCATTCAGCAGTCATTTCCCACTGTGAACAATCCAAGGCCCAAAAACGATGGCCTAATCCACTCCTGATCGTCCATTTTCTTACACAAGTGTGGCTTGTTTGATGAATAGGCTTGTTTATTTTTGGGCAATGGCATGTCAATGGTGGGGACCACTTGAGGAATGGCCCACATCTCAAATGCATGTGCCATGAACATGGTAACACATTATTGGTTAATAGGGAGTATATCTCAGAAAACCTGACTATAATCCTGACAGTCCATTCAGGTAACATTGGAATAGACTTGCATCCTACATCCATACAGTAAATGGAACATTTTGGTAAATTGAAGAGTTAAAACACATTACAGAAATATCATATGTTCCCAGAAATTTTCGGGTAAAAACCACTAAAATAAATCATTTCATATCTTCCTATATTTTAAACTAAAATTTATTAATTTATAATCAACAATTTTTAAATATTTTATTTTAAGGGAGATCTTTTCAATAACACTGCAAGAAAAATGTGAAATATTGAAAATAACTAAAGAAATTCATGGCCGAGAAATTGCCAAGAACTAGATTTGTCACTGTGATGAAGCTATATGGATAGCCTTGTTTGATTTCTATTTTACATGTCGTCTCGTCACACGACTTTGTGTTGATTTTGCTGAGATCATTGGACGATAAGTGGAGTAAAATTTATGAACAGAACTGGTGACACAATCTTGAATGAGCATATGGAAACCCAATACTGGCTGATCAAAATTAAAAAAAAGAAAGTTAATTAGAATAAAAATATAACATGCTTGTTACTGTTTTACAAGATCATTTTACCTAGGAAATGATGCAATAAAATATCCATAGACCATTTCCCATAAATCATACTGATCAGATGATCCTCACTATCTGGTTTCAATCATTGAATATGGGCTGCAGACCATCATCTCTTTCAAACAGTTAAACCCACGATCTGGATGGAATGGCCCAGTTTATGTTATTTCTTGAGTAAATGATTTATTATTATTTGATTAGATTTTTTATTGGATTTCTTCATTCAATGATTTGAATTTATTTTCTCATAATTATTGAAACTAGAGGAAAATTCACTTGTAATTTTGTTTAGATCTTGAAACATTTTAGAATTCAAACTCGATATTCAACTGTGATGATGATGATAATCTGGGGGGCACAGGTGAATGGGCGTACAGAATGGATGGTCTTACCAACTACACAAGTGCCATGGGTACATTGGAGATGTTCTCATGTCCCACTTACAGGTGATTTGTGATGCATCTCCACATCAACCTTAGATCTGATTCTCATAAAGTGAAGTCAGGTTCCACTTTTGGGGAGTTCAATCTACGGTCTCCCTATTTTGAATCTATGATTTTTACTTGATTTTGATTTTATTTATTTTTTCCTTTTGTTTTCTTTCCCATTTCTAACACCTTCAAATTTGGACTACTCACTATTTACTTTTGACCATCTACTTGATAGCCATCAATCGGATAGTAAGGATTGCTTGATCAATGTGATTTTTGAGATGCTCCACCCATAATGAGTTATGAGACCCACAATTTCGATGATTTGTATAGCTGCACATTAGATGTTTTTGGGTTAGATTCGGGCAGTTTTGGATATTCTATTTATGTGATTTTAGTGTTGCAGCAGGTAATTAGATTTGGGCAGTTTTGGATATTCTATTTATGTGATTTTAGTGTTGCAGCAGGTAATTAGATTTGGACAGTTTTGGATATTCTATTTATGTGATTTTAGTGTTGCAGCAGGTAATTAGATTATTTTGGGGGTATCATCAGTGTGCCTTTGTTATTGACCTAGAAGATATTGACAATGGCTTCAATGGACTCGTTTTGCATCTTTCAACGGACAATATCCTTGCTTATTGTCTATTCAAGCTTCTAAATGAGGTGGGTGAGATTATGTTATGCATTACCAAAACATCTATTGGGCGATCCATGCATTTCCTTTTGTTACAAAAGATTAGGTAGACAGTGGGGTGTGTACTAACAGGCTAACCCAAAACATCTTCCTTCTTTGTTCTTCTTCATTCATTTTTTTTTTTTTTTTTTGTTTTTTTTTTTCTTTCTTTTTGGTTTTGTGTTGTGTGCGTGCGCGTGCACATGTGCCAGGATGTACATCAGCCAATATGTGCACAATGCATACTGGTTTCGACTAATACTTTACACCTTGCTGACATATGAGATTGAGGGGATGGAATCATTAACTGAAGTGAAGTAAGCCAAAGATCTTAAATCAACAATGTAGTGAATGCATCCACCAGAGTTGCATAGTTAACAGAAGCTTTGTGTTATCTATTATTTTTATACGTAATTGAGCTCAAGTGTGGTATGGGTATGGGTTAGGAAATGCTTTGTTGACTGAGATTGGATGCATGATAACTAAGATCTTAGCATGCCTAACCAGATGCTCATTCTGGTTTTGTTTTCTTTACATGCTTCTTTGTTGTGTTACAGGCACGATTGTTCCAATGCTTGAAGCTGTGATAGCTACTGTCCATGTTGAGAAGCTTGCTGTACATTTCCATGACACATATGGGCAATCTCTTTCAAATATTCTCATTTCCAACCAAGTAAGAAAAACTTGAATAAAGTTGTTGTACTAATGCAAATTGGTCAATTTGTGAAGATAGTTTCTTATTTGATATGTGGCGCAATAGTAAAATTGCTTTTTTGGTAGTGAATGTATAAATTCCACCAATGAAGTTTGTTAAAGAAACATATTGATGTATAAATTCTTATTATTTTTTCCTTTCCTTTCTTGTTTTTTATTTTATTTTTATTTTATTATTATTATTTTTTTTTATAAAAAAAAATAAAAAAATAAAAAATAAAAATATCTAGATGAACTCCTTTTGAATATACTAGTCAATCTCTAGTTTTGAACCTCTGATTTCTGACCTCTGATTTGTGGACAAACTGTAAGATATTTTTCATTTCTCAATGTTGTATATCATCTATCACACCCTACCAGAGTATCGAATTGAAATGACTGAGGGTAAACTGCAGAAATGCATGGAGAGCAAAATTGTGACTATAGCAAGATGTTGATGTCAGAGGTACTCTTATTTGCAGGATCTGGTTTTGAGTGTTGCAGGATCATCTGCTGAAGCTACAATGGTTGGTTCGTACCTCAAAGGTACTCTTACATTTTTTTAGTGTCTTAATTGCTAAGTACACATTTGGGACTGATCTGGTTTCCGTTGTTGCAGGTTGGTGTAGGTGTCACTTCAGGAGGAGTTAACCAGATAAGTTTATATTTTTCTTTTTGGTTGCATTTTGAGTGTCTAATTACCTGCTTGCCTTCTTTTCTTTTCTTTTTTCTTTCTTTCTTTTTATTGTAATTCTCTGACTGTTTTAGATCAATAAGAGACATCCCCATATTCAAGGAACGGTTTTAACATGACAATGACGGTAAGTTTAACTCTAAATATCACCTTCATAATCAGAATTTGTGTTATTTATTGTCTGCTTTTGAACTATAATTTTTTTTATATGTAATTCACGCCTTTTATCTCGGAATATGATCTATGAAGTAGCATATGAACGCAATCCCCATCAAAATCCACACCTAGGGGAGCGCAAATAAGAGGATTGATCTTAACGGTATAATCGTCATGCACATAGACAGAAAATGCTTGCAATGAATGTTTATGAGTACCAGGTGGCCTATTAATGAAAACAATGTCTCCATCCATAAATAACGCCTGTTTATGATTTGACCAACTTTCAAATATGTATGTCCTTTTGAACCTTCCCTAATTGCATAAGTGGTTGAACCATCTCTGTATGTTACGCATAATTTGTCATCCACTAGTCTCTGTAAATGATCCATGTTTTATGTAGTGACCTTCTCTTCAAGTGTGATCTTTTGAGCAATTTCTAATGGTAAACCGATTTCATGAATCCCTTTATATGCATCCCCAGTAATCACAATACGAGAAGAGAACCTTGATCCCTTCCTGATAAACAGTGCTCTCATCTTTTCAAGCCATGCCTTTGTAGAAGAATCATCAACCTGTTTAACAGCCCCACACTTCTTAGATTTGGGGGGTTCATATACTGTGCAATAGTTGACTGCAAGTCATTAGATTTTCCTGGATTTGTGGGGTTCCCGCACAGTGGTAGTTTGGTAATTTTGGAGTCCTTGGTTAGGGTTTGGGGTAAAAGTACGAGTGCTGGAGCCAACGCTTTTGGAGTCCGAACTCTTTCTTTTGAAAAATAGAAAAATGGGAATATTAGTAAATATGGATTTTCTTGTTAAGAAGAAAATGGAAAATGGATTGAAAAAACATAAAACAGATTTTTTTTTTTCTTTTTTTGCTTCAAGAGAGAGAGACAAAGAGGTGAGAGTGCAGAAATCAAGGGAGAGAGTAGGGGAATGAAGTGGCCGCGTGAGATTTGAAAATAGCGAGTGTAGCTTGGTTTGAAAATGACATTTCGCATGCGTGGCGTGCGTGTCTATGAGAGGTGTCTACGGACGCGGATTAGCTAATGAACTCGACAGTAGTGAGTTTGCAATAGATTTTTGTTTGACGAGTTCATCATTTGGGGTCCCACCAAGAGCCAAATCGGGGTCCCACCATATGCAAAATGTGGTTGGTTGACTTATTAGGCCGACCACCTCGGGTATAGACAATTTAACAAACTTGCCATAATTCCAAATATACGCACGTGGGCCACCTAATCAATGGACTGGACTAACACTTTCTTATGGCCATCTGACATGCGGGCCACCATATGAACAAAGCTCAAATGTTCTGCATACTGATCAGGTTGGCAGTTGTACTGCTTGTAAAGGCAGGTTGGCAGTTGTTATGCTTGTAAAGGCATGTGTTTGTGTCCAGCAGATTATTTTCTTATTGTTTTTAGCACAGATCTACTGTTGTGGGCCTCTCTCTCATTTGATGATTGCAGTCTATACCATGTGCAATTCAAATGGTTGTGCGCTATTACAGAATAAAATGCACGAGGTTCCTAGAACTGTACCATCCTTGTCTTAGAGTAGAAAAATGCACAAGCAAAGATTTGAGTTTCATGATATCTCACCAGTTTATTATTTTGACAGGCTTATAATCCTTTGCTGGATATTCACATTTCTTAATTTTTTTTCTTTCTTTTCTTTTTGGTAGAATAAAATTGTGTTTTCAGGTTTTCCAGCGACACATGTACGGCTGGGACTGTTAGGAGAAAATAGTTATTGGTGATAGTTTGAAAAATCAACTTCTCTTTTGATAGTTGGAAATTAATGTATGCATGGCTGTTCGAGAGGATATATCCACTACAACACAAGGAGTGCACTGTCATTATCTTTTAGCCACTTTCTATACAGCGCACCATACTGAATTTTGATTTGCAATTTGTGCTGCTATGGTCTTTGTTTTCAGTATGGTGTAGGAGGACAGACGAGCTTGTTGATGGCTAGGTTTTCATGTTCATTTGGCTAGGTTTTGGAAGCCTTTGGAGTAGACCCCATCAAGGGGTTTACTGATTTTCAGGTATTGGATTGAGTTGCAGTCTACTTTGTAATTACCGTGACTCTATTCGTCATTTTTAAACTGAGAAATTTGGGTTCTTGATGGTTTAGCCAGAGCTTCATTCTGGATCTTATCTTTATTATGTTTTTGTAGGTGGTGGAAAATGCAAAAATCTAGGCAGAAACGGTATGGATTTTTTTTTTTTAAAAATAAATCCGGTCTTTTTTTAATGGCCAGAGAGAGTTCTATATTACAACGGTTCTTTTAACTGTATAGCTATTTTCATTTTTTTGTTGACATTGTTGAAGGAGGCAGCCATGATACGATTGGATATAAGTGAATATGTGGAGCGGCAAAGAAAGTAGTTGGCAAGATTAAAGTGGAAGGTTACTTTTCAATGGTATAAACCGAATTTCATGATGTTTGGTGCAACCAACTGCACCCTAAGCTACTCTTAGTTTCATTGGTATAGAAATTGTGAGTAATAGTCTATCTTAAATCAGACGTTAAAAAGTCCCAAGCCTTCTTAGAACATCTCAGGTAGTGTTTATGTTTGTATGAATCCCGACTTTTGAGTTCTGGAACATCTAAAATTTGAAATTCTCATTACAGAAAAGTGTAAAAAGAGATAGGTCTTAGTTTTAAAGAGTTAGATCTTGTTTGATTGGTCCAAACAACAAGAACAGTTTCCTAAGGGCCTGTTGGATGCAAACTCCGAAGGGGCTTTTGAGGCCTAAACCCCTTTTTGATCCAAACAACAGTTGATTAGTCATTTTGTAATCTTGCAATCTTGCAGCAATCATGTCGAGTTGCAATCTTGCAGCAAAATTCATTTCTCAAACAACTAAATCTTCTCGATACTTTAATTAGTCATTTTGTAATTGAAACTTTTCTTTTTTCTTTAAAAAAAAAAAAAGAAGATCACTTAGGGCTGTTTTTTAAGCTAACACAATGCCTAGAATGGCCCCACTTGTACAATATTAATTAGAAAAAAAGTTCAAATTGCGGAAGAAACGATAAAGGTGAATTTCAAATTTCATATATTTCTGTTTCTAGATAGTTTTCTATCTAATTTCCAAGTAGTAATTGATACATCTTACTGATTGCTTCCATCATGTGTAAATTTAGACATTATTTTTTTTCTCCTTTTGGGTTGTCTTCTAACAGGAAATGTCTTAGGGCTCATAGTGTGGTGATCCCAACTATTGATCTGGCGGGCCCCACTGGATGGTGGATAGCCCCATAGCACTTCAAAACCAGTGGCATACATTAAGAAAAGATACAACAAAAGTATAAATTCAAACAAGAAAGGGAAAAAGATTGACAGGTTAGAATCTTCCTAGCTGGGAAATTTGCAGCTTACCGGGACAAGGTGGGACCCATCAAATCAACAGTCTGGAAAAGTGAACGATAGGCTCCATATGTACAGAACGGAATCCTTGTTTTAATTTTCTCAGACTATTCCTAAAAGCTTTCTTGTGATGCCTTGTGTTCTTTGATTTGCCTGCACAACACTGTAAGTCTTGAAGTAGAACTTGAAGTGTGTGTTTGGATGTGATATAAAATTGAATTGTGATTATTATTCACATAAACTGAAAACAACCATGGTTTTCATATTGAGGATCAAGACTCCAAACTGCAATTTTTATTTTTATTTTAAATTTCAAGTTGGACTTAAAAGAGCGTAACTGCAATTTGAGGGCTACTTCCGCATAAAAGATACTATCAATCCACTTTTAGTGTAAATTTTCATCAAATTTCATGAAATTTGGCGCTGCCAAATACACCCTAAATCTGGGAATTTCATCAAATTTCTAATGCATTATTTGTTGGAAACGGGGGTTATTTTCATTGTTTGTTATTTTAATGTATCTGGGAATTTCACAGGAGAAAAAAAAACTGAGCGAAACAACAGCCTTGCCACTCAGGCTACAGGAGAATGAGGATATTTTTCTGTCATTCAAAAAAGAAAAATGAAAAAAAAATCAATCTCAAGCCTACCTGATTGGTAGTATGGACTGGAGGCATCTATCTCAATGTTCCTCATAGTAAACACAACCATTATTTTCTTAGTCCATTTTTCTTCCGTCTGAATGATTGAAAAATTACTGTCCTTTTTTCTTGTTGCCTTTGCTATTTTGTTACAATAGCAGAAAGTACCATAAAAAAGGGCAGAAATTTATCATCTTTTCTAATGGGTATTGTTGAATAATTGGGTATTGTTGCACTAGTAAAAAGTGTGAAGCAGTTACTAATAACAGTCACGTGGGGGTATGGGAAGAAGAGATTGAACCAGGAAATGCATTAGTCTCACACTTGTGATATGGATGCTAGTCATTGGCATCTATCAAGCCTGACCATACAAAAATTGGGCTGTTGATGGGCCGGACCTGGGCTGTCAGTGGAATCTATCAAGCAATTACTTGTTTCATGTTGTATTGTCTCACTCTATTGACATTCACCATTGAGTCTTAAAGTTGATAAATGCATATAAGCATCATATTAGCTTGGCTATTTTATTTTTTTTCCTTTTCAGTGACTGAAATTATTAACAAGTATCTTCTCATTCTTCTTCTTCTTCTTCTTCCTTCTTGCAGAATCTTAGCAATAGGGAGCCTGCTGAGACTACTAGGTGGAGATCACCTGCAACGCAGCGTTTGAGGGAGCCATTCTTCTCGTTTCATCTCCTATGGTATACATGTTCCCCATCTTAATATGAAAAAACTACATTTATTTGAAACACTTGGTTACTGTTGAAGCCTGCTTTAGCACTTGGATGGTCTCAAATTCACTACTTATTCTTTGTCAATGATCTCTGTTCATGCAGGGAATGCCAGTGAGTGAGCGTGCTATACCTATTGCAATATTTGAGACTGATGCTGGTACCGGTTATCTATTATTGCCATTGTTGGGGATATATGTTTCTGCTGGCACTTCATTAGAACTAATCGCAAAATATTTTTCTTTTCCTTTTGCAGACATTATGAAATTCTATTTGTGGAAATGGTGCAAGATTTCATATGAAGTGGCGATTAGATCCATTGTCGATTGGTCCTATTACAGGCAATGCCTTGGTTCAGCTGTTCAGAAAATTATTACTATTCCTGTGGAGATGCAGAAGGTGCTAACTCTAGGACTTTGTTTGCAAATCCATGAATATCAAGTATTTTTTATTTTCTTCTTTTTTCATTCTTATGAGCTAGTAAACTTTTTCAGGTTGCTAATCCTGTCCCCAGAGTAATTCATCCTGATTGGCTGCATAAAAAAGTTCGGGAAAAGGAGGACAAGTTTCGCCAACGAAAGCTGATTGATATTTTCAGCTCCTTGAACAAAGACAAAAGTTTGCAAAAAGACTTTACCCAGTATATCTTTGATCATGCCTTGGACAAAATGAATGTCATAGATTTGGAAGATATCACAAACAAAGAGAATGTTTCCATAACTGGACCTTGACCTCTAGTCCGCAGCTATGAAGTTAACAAAGAGCAACATTCAGCCAGGTTATCTTGTCCAGAAGATGGCATGCCTTCTAGTAACCAACACCAACATCCTCTGATGCCTTATGTTAACCAACAACAGCATCCTACTGAAAACGTTGACAGAAATGTTGATATCAAGGATGGCTTGAAGTAAAGAAGAGAAAATGGAAATATAGTTGAGAAGAAAGGAAGAGGCACAGGTATTGAAGTCATTGATCTCTAGTTGATATGTTGTATATATAGTAGTTGAAAAAATAATAATTTCCAGCACTGGGAAAAATGAATTAGGAAAGATACCGCTTTGCTCTTCGATGTTGCTTTTGCTTTATATGAGGTCTGATTCCATAATGCTTTTCTTCTTTCCTAATCGCAACTTTGATTTATGATATCGATACTTGATGTCTCAGACAAGTATTGGTGGCCAAATATCTTCTCAGCAAAATTTATACTTTTCAGGTTAGGTGATTTAAAGAGGTCACGTCAGTCTGGTGAGACTGAGTTTCCTGGTTCTGTGATAAGTCGTAAACAAGATCAGGAATGGGGTTAATTCATTCTTTAAGAGACATGACTTAGCCCTTGTTCGCTCTTACTGGCAGGTGATGACATTTTTCTGTTGTCAGGAATTTATAGTTTAATTAATTGCAGAATGCCTGATGTCAATCTTCCGTGGTTCAGATAATACAACTCATCCCAAGTCCACAACCTGGGCATTTTTTTTGCTTGGGTCGTTTCTGAAGGAATCATGCTCAAGGTTCCTGTAAATGTCCCTAGAGTATTTTAGCTCAACACTAATGCACCTATCACAGAAGAATTTCCTGGAAGATGTGTGAACAAGGCTCTTCCTCATGGGCGGCCTACCTTCAATCTCATTGAGGTACATTTGGTGTCCTAAAATTGTTAAGTTCAAATAGGAGTTGCTCTGGATTGCTGAGTGCTACTTGTAAGAACTAAGGTTTATCTGTAACATACTTTGTTTTATGTTTTCGCAGGTGATAACTGATGAGGATCAATTCAGGGCTAAAAGCAGGAAACTAGCGGCTCACCTTACAGATCCAGAAGTTGAGGTGAAATACATGAAAGCACAATGATAGTGGCATTTCCAAATGCATACTCATGTTTGAATTGCATGCCTTCTCTCCTACTTTTTTATTATATTGCATATTGCGCCACTTTTTATCCATTCATTTCATACATGTCCATTTGGTGAACTTCTCTAATTACACCAATCTACTTCTCATTGTTGCACATTGTGTAATTGCATGAAAGAGAAACTGAAGCTGAAAAGTCTCATTGTTAGATATTAGAGTATTGAGCTTGATCAGAAGTTGTTAGATGGAGATTAGAGTTTTAAGCTTGATCAGACTAAGTTGGGAGATTGATTCTGTTCATCAGCTTATTCCATTTGGGCTGCATTAGGAGTTTTGGCCAAGTTTGGCTGCAGCACTGATATTTGGTGGAAAGTCCAAGGGATTAAAATAATGCAATTTTGTTAAACTTCTCGTTTCTTTTTTTAAAAAAAGCAAATATCCAATCCAAAAATTTGAAATTTGGATGATATATTTGATTTTGATTTCTTCCTTTTCTATTGTGTAGACTTACCTTCTCAAATATGTTGGTTCATTAAGAGTTTTGGAGAAATGGGTATATCTAGTTTTGGATGTGCACGTTGATTAATACACATCCATAACTAGATATACCAATTTCTCCAAAGCCCTAATGAACTAACTTATTTGAGAAGGAAAAGTCTACACAATAGAATAGGAAGAAATCAAAATCAAATAATATCATCTAAATTCTCAATCTGTTTTATTATAAATTAATGAGAATTGCTGACGGTTTTTAGCCGCCGAAAATGCCGACGAACTTTAGCCGCCGACGGCTTTTCTCCGACGGATTTTAGCCGTCGAAAAGACCGACGGTTTTAATCCGTCGGCGAGCAGCTCAACCCTTTACCGACGGACCTTGCGACGGCTAAAATTCGTCGGGGAAGGTCATTGCCGACGGCTTTTAGCCGTCGGCTTTGCTTTGTTTTTTGATACTGCACATACATCATGGTGTGGCGCACATAGCACCGACCACCAGCGATTGGTTGGTTTAAGGGGGAGTAGCTAATCCGTTCCCGAATCTAATTGCATATAAAATAGCACCGACTTCGGTAATGCGTACACGTGGTAAAACTCTGTGGGCCCATCGGATGTGTTTTATCCACACCGTCCATTCATTTTTCTAGATCATTTTACATCAGAAGCCCGATAATGAGTGAGATCCAAAGCTAAAGTGGACCACACCCATTCATTTTCCCATATCATTTTACATCATAGGCCCGAAAATGAGGCATATCCAAATCTCAAGTGGACCACAACACATGAAACGTAATGGGTAATGACCCACACCATTGACACATTCCTAGGGTCCACCATGATGTTTATTAGCCATCCAACCAGTTCATACACATGGATGGAAGGAAAACACAAATATTTGATTCTAAAACTTATTTGGCCGAATAAGTTTTCAATGGTTGTCGTTCAATCTCCATGGTTCCTATGGTGTGGTCAATTTAGCCTTGGATCCGTATTAATTTTTGGGTCGTGCCTTAAATTGATTAGTAAAAATGGATGTACGACATAGATTAAACACATGATCATGGTAATGATATAGTACGAAGTGCAAAAGTGGGAATCGGATTCGGATTCGGCAGGGGACGCTCTCCTTCTTTTTTTGCTCGGAAGCCGATTTCCTGCGAAAGCCTTTCACATGAAGTGCCTATGCGCTCGGAACGCAAGTGGGACCCACTGTGATGTTTGTGAGAAATCCTCCTAGTCCATCTGTTTTGTGAGTTCATTTTAAGACATGAGGCCATAAATGAACCGTATCCATTGCTCAAGTAGGCTTAAAACATGATAATTGAACGTCCACAGTTGAAATATTCATAGGGCGCAAAAGTTTTGAATCATGCTAATATTTGTGTTTTCAGTTCATCCTAGTAGAATTGACATTATTAATGGTATAGATGACATGTAAACATCACTGTCGAACCCAGGGAGGTTTCAACGGTAGGAATTTCCTACTAACCCTTTCTTTTAGTATGGCCCACTTGAGTCTTGGATCCTGATCACTTTTGGTATAATCTCATAAAATGAGCTCACAAAATAGATGGACCGAGTGGATTCCTGACAAACATCACGGTGGGCCCCACCTAAGGTTCCAGCACAGGAATTTCCTACAAAAGGCTTTCGCAAGAAATCCGCCTCTAGGACTGTAGTAGCGGAAACTCACCACATTTACTTGACATATGTTGTACCCTATTTCTGTTCATTTCTACTAGAGCCAATCAGAGAATGACACATGTAACTTTACAAAAATTGTATTATGTATTTAAAATATGGGGAGATACCGAAGAAGATTTTGTGGGTATGCAGCTGGTATTTATCTAGATTTGTCATGTCATCCATAAAGTAAAAGTGGCCGAACAAAATTTAATCAAGTCGGTGAGAAAGCTTAGAGCAGTTATCTATACAGGTGGCAAGGTAAGAAGAAAAGACTCCAGAAGATCAGTAGTAAAAATGGTTATAGCAACCAAAGTATCCAGATGATCAATTTAAGGCCCCGTTTGTTAAATCTGAAGTTTAAAGCCTGAATATGAAATCTGAAGCTGAATCTGAAATCTAAAGTAAAAAAACTTGTTTGGTAATTATGGCTGAAGTCTAAAAATTAAGTACTGAATTTGAAACAATCTGTTTGTTAACAAACATTTGAAATGTTTAAGATATGTTAATTTGACACATTTGCCCCTATCTCCTGTTTGGAAATGTTTTATGTTATAAAGAAATGATTTTTTATTAAATAAAAATAAAATTATTCTATTTAATTAAAATAAACTATAAAGTACTTAATAGAAAATTAAAATATCATTATTCATAAAAACATATTAAAAATTAATGATTTGCATGTATAAGTGTGGCGGCAAATTCTTCTTGCATATTGGACGTAATAGTTTGTTCAAAGTTTCCAAATACTCCTTCCACTTCAGGCATATCATTCTCTGATTCGATATTCATCTCCAAGAGAACATTTTCATCATACAACTCAGAGCTCAATGAGCGTTAACACTCGTCTTCGCATGACACATACCTACACCAGTTATATAGCTAGTGTGTGGTACACGAAATTGAACTGCTTATCATACTGAGTAAATTCAATTGGGCCCACCTTGAATGTATGTGGTATATCTACATTGTCAATCTGTTTTTCTATCTAAATTAAGGGGTTGAGTCCAAAATTGAAGCATATCCAAAGATCAAGTGGATCATACCACAAGAAACAATGGGGATAATGATTTCCACCGTTGAAACCTTTCTAGGAACCACAATGATGTTTATTTGTCATCCAACCTATTCATTATATCATAAGGACATGGATGAAGGGAAAACAAAAATATAGGCTTGCTCCGAAACTTCTGTGCCCCCCAAGAAATTTTCAACCGTAGACGTTCAATTCAACTGTTTCTTGTGGGTGTGGTCCATTCGACCATTCTATATACTTCATTTTCTGGCCTAATGTCCTAAAATGAGTCACAAAACGGATGAACAGGGTAGATTTCTCACAAAAGTCAGGGTGGGCCCCATATAGGTTTCCAGCACAGGAACCTCTTGCGAAAGGCTTTCACACGAAATCCGCATCCATGGGCTGGTGTACCACACGGAAAATGGATTGGCTACTCTCGTTGCCACCAGCCAATGGCTGATGGTCGGTGCTCTGTGGCCCCCACCATGATGTATGTGTTTCATCCATGTTGTCCATATATTTTTTCAGATCATTTTATAGTACGAGACCAAAAATGAGGTATATCCCAATCGTAAGTGGACCACATTACACGAAACAGTGTTGAATGAGCTTTGTCCATCGAAAACCTTTTGGGGGCCATGAAAGTTTTGGATCAAGCTTATTTTTGTTTTTTCACTTCATTTGGGCATGTATGACCTAATCAACAGATTGGATGTCAAATAAATAGTACATTAGGCCCTAGGAGGATTTTAATGGTGGATATCCAATCACTATTGTTTTTCTGTGGTGTGGTCCACATGAGATTTATATCCCTCTTATTTTTGGGATATAGACATAAAATGATATGTAAAAATGGATGAACGGAATGGATGGAAAACATACATCATGGGGGCCACATAGCATCGGCCACCACCCACCGGGCTGGTGGCAGAGGGAGTAGCCATTCCGTTACCGTACCACACACCAGCTATATAGCTGGTGTAGATACGTGTCGTGCGAAGATGAATGCCAACGCTCATCGAGGTCCGAGTTGTTTGAACAGTTCAAAGGAGATCAAAGTAACATGGGCCCTACAATAATGTATTTATTATATCCACACTGTTCATCGAATTTTCGAGATCATTTTGGAGCATTATCCAAAAAATTAATCATATCCAAAACTCAAATGGACCACACCAAAAATAGAAACGGGATAATGATTTTCATCGTTAAAAAATTCTTAGGCCCATTATAACGTTTATTTTCCATCTAATCTATTCGTAAGGTCAAAAATATCTAGATGAAGAGGAAAAAAAAATTTCATATTGATCCAAAACTTCTGTGACCCCAAAAGGGTTTCAATGATAGACGTTCAATCCTCCACTGGGTTTTGCAGTGTGGTCCAGTTTATCTTTAAATCTATCTTGTTTTTCACCTCAAGCCTTACGACAAGCTCGCAAAATGGATGGACGGTTTCAATATAACAAATACATCTCGATGGGACTCACAGAACTTGTTAATGTCAATACACCAGCCAATCCGCTTCCCAATCCCGTCCGCATCGGATGCGGATTTCCTACCAAAGCCTTTCGTAGGAAGATCCTACGCTGAGAACTTAGATGGGGCCCACTGTGATGTTTGTGAGAAATCCTCCCCTTCCATTAGTTTTGTGAGTTCATTTCAGGACATGATGCCAAAAATGAACCATATCTAAAGCTCAAGTAGGCCGTGCTAAAGGAAAATGTGGTTAGGAAAATTCTTGCCGTTGAAACCTACCTGGTTCGACTGTGATGTTTACATGCTATCCATACCGTTAATAACTTCATTATTACTGGGATGAACTAAAATCACAAATATTAGCATGATTCAAAACTTTTGTGGCCCATGAATATTTCAACTGTGGACATTCAATTATTACGTTTTCGGCCCACTTGAGCTTTGGAAACGGTTCTTTTTTGGCATCACGTTCTAAAATAAACTCACAAAACATATGGACGGGTAGGATTTCTCAAAAACATCACAATGGGCCCCACCTGGGTTACGAGTGCAGGAACTTCCTGCAAAAGTCTTCCGCCGAAAATCCACGCCCATCTCTAGCCCATCCGCTTCGAACGCGGATTGCGTCCTACCCCCGCTCAGACGGATTACCGTTCGGGCAGGGCTCTATGGGGCCCACTGTGATGTAAGTGTTTTATCTGAGCCGTTCATAATTTTTCTCATATTATTTTAATATATGATCTTAAAGATGAAGCAGGTCCATAGCTCTAGTGAACCACACCAAAAGATGTTGCAGTGATAATGATATCCATCGTTGAAACCTTTCTGGGGGCCACTGTGATGTATTTTTTACCATCCAACCTATTCATTAGGTCATGTAGACGTGGATGAAGTAAAAACAAAAATATCAGCTTGATCTAAAACTTCTCTAGCTCCCAAGAAGTTTTTAATGGTGGACGTTCAATCCCCACCTTGTGGTCCAATTAATCCTTGGACATGCCTCTTTTTTTGGCTCACACCTTAAATGATCTAAAAAAGTTAATGGACGGTGTGTCTCAAACACATAAATCATGGTGGGGCATAAAAAAATTTTACATGTTAAATGTTGGTTCTGCATCGTGCAAACTATTTAAAGAGAAAAAAAAAAATTCCGTAGTAACTTGAAAGTGGGTAAT
Source organism: Magnolia kwangsiensis (assembly GCA_037074715.1). Classification (NCBI taxonomy): domain Eukaryota; kingdom Viridiplantae; phylum Streptophyta; class Magnoliopsida; order Magnoliales; family Magnoliaceae; genus Magnolia; species Magnolia kwangsiensis. The sequence goes on along the minus strand of CM073586.1, from coordinate 78,934,191 downwards.
TTTGGAAGCAAAATTTTTTTAATAGAAAAACTTATAGAGCCAATTCTACCGTGTTCACCATTAAGCCAGACTCCAATCGCGGAAAGAATTCAGTGAAAAACCACTTAGCGCTTTCCTTCTTCCGCGTTAACAACGCATCAAACGCCACTAAGCACAGAATAATTTCCCAGTTCCGCATTAAGTACAAAAATTCAGCATTAACAAATAGGCCCTAAGGCTATTAATATCAAATGGATTCAGCAGAATAATGTGTCTCATACCAATCAAACATCAAACCAAACCAAACCAAATCTAGCTTCCAATTACTTTACCGGTCATTTACATTCTTCATTGTAATCATTAACTTTATCTATCATTTACATTCCTTGGTGTAATCCGTAGCAGTAATCAAGTGGTTGTTAACTTTAGCTGTAATTCGAGTCCACACTCATACACTGGATTCAGTTCATGTATCAAGTAATGTTCTCTATTCAAAGAGGCATTCCGTAGTTGTTCTCCGCAGCCAATTGTAAGAATTTACTTTTTATTTTACCTGTACTGAAGAGAAAAGGTATTTTTTGTACGGAAGGCAGAGGTGTAACCCATTTTCAGAGGACCAACCCCACCCTCTGATAATTGCCTGATCATCTTCAGTTGAATATGTGACTGATCTTATTCGATCTCGGTCGTATACGGTTGATTTCCAAAGTATCTTCCTATCTTAGCGCTTGGGGTCATAGTTGTTTGGTTTGAATTGAGCCACACATTCAATTATAGCACACCCGCACTAATCTTATGATGGAAATTTGAAATAACGACAACATTTCCATGGCACGTCTGGTGGGATACTCACTCTAGCTTACTTACTATTGTGACATTATGAATTGATCAATTAGAAATATGAATAGAAGAAGCAATCAAATTACTGGAATTGAACCATCGACACCAACTGCACCAACTCCGACCAAGGACGTTCCAATTTAAACATCCCCTGAATTATTAAATTTAAACACCAATCCGATATTCAGTCCCATCAACCAGGAAAGGGCATCGACCTCTCGAACCGCTTTTTTTGAAAGGATAACAGCCAGACTTCAGGATGTGCAACTGAATATCCAGTAGTTCAAGAATATGGGAGAGCTTAGTAAGAGTTGGTACACGCTCAATCCAAGAAATTTTGTGCTCAAACTGAGAATATTAACATATAGATGGCTAGCCAGACCAAGGCCATGCATCGATTAATGACCATCATCACCCAAAGAGCGCCTACGACAACACAGTATGATGCCGAATGAAGTTCTGTCAATAACACGGTACAACCGCCATCGATACCTCCCCTACAACAGAACTCCCCTCCCGTTCTAATCCAAGATGGGCAGCACGCTCCACTGCACATCGAATTCAAGTGACCAAAGTAGGGGGGTCAGGAATTTTGTTCCTAAAGTGCGGAATCGGGGTATGTCAGGAGGACAACCTTTTTAGCATTTTTTTCAAAAAATCCATTGTTCCATGAGAGACAGAACCAGGTAGGTCCTGATCCATTGCCAATGGTTGAACCTCAGTGGGTGGATCGTGACTAGATCATGCAAATAGTCTAAGAAGTAGCAAGCCAACTCATCGGCCACAATATTATCCCGGTCTAAGGCATATCCCAAATGGATCGACCGACAACACCTGTTACCAAGGATCTATCGATCAAATTTTGCCATATTCTCAGGCGATCCTGGATAATTAACCATCAAACACATATGTTGATTCACTATGTTGTGTGGTGAACTGGCTAACAATGATTATCACAAGTTACAATTATTTGGTCATTCATTGACGACAACGACCTTCACATGGTACTCCAAATTATTGCAATTTTAATCCATACCTAGCAAGAGATGGAAGAAAATTTCCATGCTCGATTTTTTTTCCAAGTATAGGGAGATGACCATGGTCAATCTCGCATGCTTTCGGCAGTTGCCAGGGAAATCTTACGAGAGTTATATTACCCAGTTAAAAAGAGTGAACATCCAATGTCAGGTCGTTACGACCAAGGCCGAATTTGTGCAACTTGCACAAGATGATCTGGAATACAAACTCCGAAAGAAATATATTGGAACATAGTTTGTGGATTTGTATGATCTAACCAGGAAAGTTTCCAGATATGAGAAGCTTCTTCAGGAAGGAGCCAGGCAAAAGAACTCTACAATCGGGATATATTATCATGACCCTAACTATGAGGTTGCGATTGTCGAGATAGTGGCAAAAATGTCACTCATATGTTCAACGTTGGTCAAGGTGGAAAAAACTATGCCGACCACGCAAAAGGCTCATAGGATATATACCTTAGATATTAGAGATACTACTAGAAATGAAGTTTATTAAAGTTCCCAGTAGTCACAAATTCCCACAACCAATGAATTGAAAATTGTTTAGTATTGCAAATGGCATGAGATGCATTCTCATTCCACTAACAAGTGTGTTGTGTTCATGAACATCGTCCAGGATAACATTGATCGTGAATTGTTGTAATTCCTGAAAAAGGGTGAAGAAGCAATACTGATTAATACTGATCCATTTCCGCCTAATCTAAACGTCAACATGGCCACGGTGAATCTACAAAAATTGGATCGACCGAGGCATAGGGTTGATCTTGGTCCTAGTAATTACCATGACGGGTCATGACGGATGAAGCCAGGGCAATATCAGCCCTATACAGGGATCATAAGTTTCACAGAACAACCGAGAGTAATATAACGTAGCATTCGAGACTCACCACTATGCAACTGATGTGCTAGAATAGCTCAAGATGTAAAAATTGTGCCTCGACCAGCGAGGTAGGTCGGACATGCAATTTTAAAAGGAACTGATAGGAGAGAGCCCTATCGACTGCGAAAAGCGTTCTCACCCAATGAATGGTAGCCTCAACAAAGGACTCTAAGTCAAAGAATAGTCAAGCGTCCACCAGTTTATAAGTATGGAAAAGGGCCATGCATCACAAATTCTTTGCCGCCCCTAAAGCAATGACTTGAACCTAGAAACACCATTTTCGGTGGTGCAAGTAACTAAAAGAAGAGAATTGGCAGGGACCAAGAATGCATTTCGGTCAGGAGTCATGTAACCATGTCCATTCTAGAGAATTCCCCAACCACGGGAACAACTAACCATAAACATGGTCAAAGAAATTCTGAAATTTGCCATGCATGATCAGGTCATGGAAGATGGTACCTAGCCTAACAATGAAGCAGAATCAAGCAATAATGACAATCGCGACTTGTCAGATTATCTCAGTAATGAGTGGTTCTTAGGGGATAATATATTGATTGAGGAACTAATGGCGATGACCAGAGCATTGGAAGTGTCTTCACCCACTTTCAAGCAGATAGGGGCAACTTCAATGATCGATAAGAACGACGAATATTCTGGTCTAGGTTCTGATGAGTAGTGCATTTCAAAAACACTTAGGGGGGAAATTTTGGCTTTAGAGATTGTTTTTGGATCATTGCCACTAGTGGTGTTTAATTGCAACATGGTACTTACTCTCTCATCCGATTTTAAGGCCAAGTCATCTCAGCCCAGTAAGATGGTAAAGTGACGTAAAGGAACTTGTTCCTCCTATGGTAATACAACATACTTCTTTTCCCCTAGAAGATATAATTAAGGGAGAAAAAGAGCGAGCAAGACACCACAGGTAAATATTGCTACTGTGGAATCAAGGCATCGCCTGAAAGAGTAGTCATTGAAAGGCCCACTCATGATATGACTCAGCATCTTTAACCATTGTACATATCTGCTCACCTCGAGGGTTGCCTAGTTACCAGAATCTTAGTTGACAATGGGATTGCCATTAATCTTCTCCTAGCAAGAATTGTCACGCCCCAAACCCGAAAATCGGATTCACAGGAATCCCGATAGCCGAATTCAGTGCCGACAGCCTCCGTAGTGCCCCATTCTCGGCTCCTGGTAAACATATGCCAGATTTCGATCGTGGGACCCTACAAGGAGGATTTTCAGAATAAATTTTTTTTTTGTAATGGAGCATAACCACAAGCATAACCAAGTCACAAATAACATCACCACATATCCACTGTATCAAAAACTCTAAGTACAATGCGGAAAAGGAAATACAATGTGATCAAAAAGCTCCAAAAGGTCCTGATATGCACTCCTGCCTCAGCGTTGCTACTGTCCAACGACACCTGCACGCAACGGTCGTGTATAAGCTTACAAAAGCTTAGAGGGTGGTGTAAGTGTGTGTGTAAGGCAAGTGCTAAGTATATAATATTAGAGTAATGCGGAAACTTGTGGTAAGTCCATGAATGCTATCAGCCATACCAGGGCCATGCGATGCATGACATGAATGCCATCAGCCACACCGATGCAATGCGAGGCCTACATAGCCGAATGTCATATGCAAAATGCAATCCAAGCAAGTCGGTACTCATCAAGTATACATATCAATACAGTTCCTCTCTGGATATCACCGAGATCTAATACACTTCGCAGTGACTGCCACCTCTTTAGCTGCACAGTCAAGTAAGCGAAATAGACCTCACTATCCGCCTGACCAGTAGTCTGCCAATACCTACCCGGCTCGTCGATAGCGGACTCATTTGTGAGCTAGTCAAACTCAGCCCAGCTTATAACCCCCTCACTCAGGTGGATAAGGCCACACCCCCTTCCAATCGACAACGACATAGTGGGAGACGCGGCCTACTAGTATTTGGCACTCGGACGCTCGTGTATCTACTCGGTCTAGACGTTGGAGCATCTCCTGGTACCAAAAAGGTTTTGGGACTTTCACCTAAGGACATCCTAAGTACCCACAGTGCTAGAACTAAGTATTTTCGGTATCTGATACGGCCATCCACGATGTACCTGTAGAGCCACGGCCCTGATGTCGCTAGGGCGTGCAGTGATCAAGTCACATATATGTGAGATGCATGAATCACACGTCAAATCATGCAGAAATCCAGCACGTACTGCGCGATCATGTAGGGAAATCTGTCTCATAACGAGTCTCGTAAATGGTCTGTCCAATGGCGTATGCTATGATCAGTCACTACTCATATCAAGCATACATATGATGCGTATGGGCATGAGTCATGGAATTATACTAAGCATGTTATAAAGCGATGAATATTAACGAGTATGGGCCTATTAATGGGCCCTAAGGAGAGTTACAATGCGGACATTTAATCTACATTGTACTTACAATGTGGATGTCAAACCAACGTTGTTCCCTAGGCATGGCCCACCATAAATATCATTACATGAACCATGGAAAATCACACATTGCAATGGACCCTAAGGTCATCCCGTTGGGCCTCGACCCATGGGCCTTAGATACATCAAATGGGTCGTGTCACATGGACCTTACATTCATCAAATGGACTGTATTAATGGGTCTCACCAATGAGCCTTATGTACATTGCCATGGTCCATGACCCATGAGCCTTGAAATACATCAAAGTGGGCCTCACAACTTGGGCCTTATATGTAACAAATGGGCTCAATCTTATGGCCTTATCAAATGGGCCTAATCTTATGGGCCTTATATATATCAAATGGACCGGATCCCATGGGCCTTAGATATATACCAAGGTGGGCCCATTTGAACCATAGATCTGACTCATTTTAACTCAAGTCATAATATGAGTTTACAAAATAAATGGATGGTTTGGATGCAACACATGCATCATGGTTGGGGGGGGGGGGGGGGGGGGTCTAATAAAAATGGATGGATCTGACTCATTCTTTAACTCATGCCTAAAAAAATGAGCTTTCAAAGTGGTTGAACGGTTTAGATGCAACCCATGCATCATGGTGGGTTCCACACATACGGCCCACCAATTGAATGGACGGTTTGGATATAATACAAACATCAAGGATGGGGGTCCACTGACCGTCCAACAGCCAAGGAAATGGCTGGACGGTATGGGAAACACATACATTGCAGTGGGCTCCACCGTCCGGGCGGACGGTGGCATTAAGACACATATATCATTGTGGGTCCCACGTGGGGGGCCCACTATAATGTTTACTTACCATCCAACTCGTTGATAAGGTCACAGAGACCTGGGTGAGGAGGAAAAATAAATTTTAGCTTGATCCAAAACTTCTGTGGGCCCCAAAAAGGGGTTTCAGTGGTAGACGTTCAATCTCACTGTTTCTTACAGTGTGAGCCACCTGAACTTTGGATGAGCCTCATTTTTGGAGAGGGCCCACCTCAGGGGGTGGGCCACCTCATGAACGAGTTAGATGGAAAATTAACATCAAGGTGGGGCCCACGGATGGAGCCGTGGGTGCCCTGCGTCCGTCCGCCGAAGAGCGCAGGACGTGCAGACGTCATGACGTCCAGAGGCAGCAGCCTCTACTGCTTGCCTTTTTAAAAAAAAAAAAAAAAATCATTTTCTGGGGTTTTTCTCATGTGGGGCCCACATTTGATGAATCCACTCCAGCCATTGGATTCTACGACCCATAACAAACATATCAAGACCAATATCGGCCCTTTTTCAGCATGTAAAAAAGAAATCTGAAAAGATTTCAATGATAATGGTAATATTTTTAAAACCATGGCCCACTAGATATTCGAATCATCCTCATTTTTCGGCTTTAACGCCTAAAATGAGTGGGGGAAGAGGATGGATGGCTTGGATTGAATACATACATCGAGGTGGGTCCTGTACAAATGGCCCACCTCCAATGCCTTAAAAAGGCTAATATTGGTGTTTTAGCTTTAGACGTCCAGAGAGTCCCTGGACTCTCTCTCTCTCTCTTTTTTTTTTTTTTTTTTTTTTTTTTTTTTTTGTTGCTTGGGCATGCAAGGCCTTTAAGGTGGGCCACCTCATGGTGAGGTGGTGTGGTTACAATACATATGTAAAGTGGGCCCCACCTTTAGATGGTTTGGATCCAATACATGCTCCATTGTGGGGTCCATCCAAGTGGGCCATAAGGCCATTTCATCACACAAAAATAAATAAATACATGAAAAGAGAGGGAGAGAGAGAGAGATAAAGTGGGACACGCGTGATGGAGGGCTCTGCCACTATGAGCCTTCCCTTGCATTCAATCGTACATCGAGTGGGCCTTAATACAAGTAGGCCCACTAATTCAAAGATCAATGGTGGAGATCTTTCTCCACTAAAAATGGACAGTCTAGATAACCTCTTAATGCAAGGAAAGTAAACATCATGATGGGGTCCATGGAGAATGGCCCCATCATGGAATGGTATTGATGATCAAGATGAGCCATCGGCCACATCTTAGGGTCCCAAGTGAGATCCATACCATTGATCAGTAGGTCTCACTTGGCCCATCATAGAAATATAAAAATCTAGCTTAAGAAAACACCCACCACTTGATCTTCTTGATCCGTTGGAAAACTACTCTCCTAGAGCTTCACTTTGATGGTGGAGATGAGAAATGGATGGCTAGGATTAGAGCTTTTGGGATGGGAAGTGGGCCACCAAAATCACACTTTCTCTCATGGAAAACCTTGGACGTGGGAGTGCTCTCTCCTTGCTTGGAAATGGTGTGAGAAAAGAGAGAGGGAGATGGGATGTAAGGAGATGTGAGGATGGGTGAGGTGATGGTGTACTTGACATGAGGGTTGACTTGGTGGTTGCTTGACTTATGGAGAAAGAAAGCATGGGTGCTTTGTACTTGACATGAGAGGTGATTGATGGGATTGATTTAACATATTGTAGAGATTCTCTTGGGATTTGCAACGAGCGGTGTTTTTCCTCAAACTGAACGCGGGTCCACATCACCTCGGTTGGGTATCGGATCGGTACGTGAGTCGCGGCGTTGGAATCGCGGTGATGGTGCGGTCGCAATGATACAAGTCTCGGATTAAGCCGACTCGAATATATAGGATATGACTCACGGTCGTGCGCAAACGTCGATTACAGGTCACAGATTGTCAGACTTTGACGGGAAGGATCGCGGGGGTTGACAGAACAGTATGGATTAGGATACGGGTCTTACAAGAATGAAGCCAAAATTAGGAAAAACTAGGACCGATTTGATCCCATTTGAGGTAATAGTCAGTAAGTTCACTAGGCATGTTGCTAACACACATTGTTTGTTAGTCGATTTGACTGTATGTACTAAAAGAGTTTTAGCTCATTTCTTCATGGTTGATACTTTGTCTAGTTATAACGCTCTGCTTGGGAGAGATTGGATCCACTCTTTTGCGTACATCCCTTCTTTGTTGCATCAATTTATAATATTTTGGATTTAAAATAAAAGTTGAATTGATATTGGCCGATAACAAGTCATTTGTGGCTACATCAAATGCAAATGAGGCCTACTATTAGGGGGATGAAGTAGGACCGATTCGCTTTACCAGAAGGAATAAGCATGGGCGTTCGATTGGAATATCTGTAAAGAAAAATCCAAACAACGTCGTGCGGGATGTTACTATTGTGATTCATCCAGTAAATAACCTACCGAAAGACATTGTACCTTCTTGGTCAGTTCCAAGTTACACCATTGAAGAAATTTCATGACTACTACACCGATAAATGAGAGGCAAATGACCGACTTCATGGCTAAAATAAAGAGGCTCAAAGAGAGCCTAAAAGATGTTGACAATGGTTACTTTGTAAATTTGACTGATATAGTTGTCTCGGCCTATGAAGTAGCTTAAAAAACATACATGCACTTAAAAGAAGCCCCTAATATGTTGGAAGATTCTCAGGCTCAAGTTAGAAACCCCTAGTCAAGGTGAACCTAAGAACCGAGCAAGACCCTAAGCCAACCTTTATTAATGGATTACTGCAGTCACAAGATAAAGCTGAACTCACTAGTTTGCTCAGAGAGTTTGTTGATTTCTTTGTGTGGGACTATTATAAGATGTCAGGACTAGATCAAAGCCTAGTGGAGCATAGGTTCCCAATAAAGGAAGGGTATCGACTGTAAAAATAGCCGCCTAGACGAACAACGACAGAGGTCACTTAAAAAATAAAGTAAGAGATCAAACAATTACTGAACGTTGGTTTCATTAGGCCTATTAAGTATGTCAAATGGATCTTGAACGTAACCCAAATGATTAAAAAGAATAATAAGTTACAGGTATGCATCGATTTTAAAATTTTAAATATGTCCATTGTTCACAACCCCAAGTGCAGGGCTGCGATGTAGTAATAACTCAGTGAGATCGAGGTCGAATCCACAGGGAATATGGAATACGGTCTAAAACTAATCTAAGTCTAACTTAGTTGGTTTGGGTTTTTAATCCAGTGATTTAAGAAAAGGGTAGAAATAAATAAATATAAAAAGACTAAGGATCTAGGAATCCACCTATATCAATCTCAATATTCAATCTACTTAATTCAACGCTAGCTCAATTGAAATTGAAGTCCTATCCTATTTAATCATATGATGGAACAGTTAAAACATAATATGAACTTTTCATTAGTTTAATTCCCAAATATCCATCTAATTGTAATGATCGTAGGGAATTCAATCATCCACAATGCCTATGGACAATTGTGAATAATGACTTTTATAGATCATACAATTCCAAAGCCAATAAGATCATATCAAAATATTTCACAACATCTACTGTAATTTTAGTCACAATAAATCATAGAAAACTGAAAATATATCTTTATTTAAACTAAAATTTAATAAAAGTTCAACATATAGTTGAATCAAAGTAAAATAATAATCAAAATAAACTATAAACTTTATCCCTTAGACTTAGCTAAGAGATTAGCCTAACAAGACTAACATCTTAAAAGAAACTAAAAAGATCAACTAGAACCTGTGAAGAAATTGAAGTTGAAGAACGTTGTCTACGCTCCCCCTTGGCCTTCTCTCCATTTCCAAACCCTAGAAGATACTTTGGAACGTCCTAGAGACTCCCATTTAAAATTGTGGGACACCAACTTCCGCACCGACTTGAAGATTTCACAAACAGACCATGGATTTACGCACTTTTATTACACTTCAATCGCACCGAAGTCGCATATGAAAAAGCTGTGAAAAATCTGTCAATTTTAGGTGGGACTGAAGTTAATTTCAATGGGACCAAAGTTGATTTTAGTGGGAATGAAGTTGGCTTCGATGGGACCGAATTAAAGCTGAGAATCCTACTTTCTTATTGGACTATTTTGTGCGATTTTGGTCGGACCGAATTGAACTTCGGTGCAACCAAAATCTGTTTTTGGAATTATTTTAGGACTTTCTCTTTTTAAACTCGAAATTTCATAATATAATTTATCAGGCCAATTTTCAGAATTCCTGTTCTTCATTTCAAATATTTGATTCTCTTCATTCCTCACTTGGTTTCCTTATATATTTGACATATAAATTCTTCATTAATGACTTCCAAATCTTCAAATCTTTATTTGGTAATCTTTTGAGTATAAATATTCTCTTTAAGCGTTCTTTCCTCCTTAGCTCTCAAAATCACCTCGCAAGAGTAAATGTGTGAAAATAGATTGATTAAGTGTATTTATGTTCTCAAAACCAATGAATAACAAGGGGAAATATGTAATATTTCAAATTCAACATCCATACCCAAGGATGAATATCTGATGCCTGTGTGTAACATCCTGAAAATCGGGTGTCGGGTAGAAACCCAACTCCCGAGTTCCAAAACGTCACTTATGCAACATAGATAATGATGAATGCATGTTGTCTGTAGAATAGCATAAAACAAGATTGGGACTAAGCCAAAACAACATATCATACTCCAGAGACAGTTAAATTAGCAAGCGGAAGACTGTGATAAATATATAAAATATATAAATGATTGTAAGTCTCCAAAGTGTGAACATGTTACTAGGTTAACTAATTACATATATACTCCAAAATAGAAAGAAAAGAATATACATGGGTGTGTAAATAAAAGGCAAGATACCAAGTGTACTGGCATCTAATCAGTAACCCTGTAAACCCCGTCAATCAGAACCTGCATATAGGAGGGATCCTCCTCCTCATCATCAACTCCGGCTCTGCTTCGCAAGCATCGCCATCATCTAAAACTGAAATAGGAACTAGTTGGTGTGTACAACACTGTCTCGTAATGTGGGAGTGAGTAGCTAACTCAGTGGAATCATAGAGCAAGGGTTAACATGTTATCAAATCAATCATGCGATAATAGTAAAACAAACAATCAGACACTCCTAGATACTGTAATTAATGCAAGCATGAAATGACATGATGGATACCCTCACCGACACACTCCCTCATGCGACACCATCTTATGTCCGCGGCATGCTTTCTTCCCTCAGTGCTCCACATCTTCTAAGCACATGTAGTGCGATATGAATATGATTGTCGAGTTGTTATAGTCCTTTTCATACAGCAGGATTGGAAAAATAGGGTACCTCCCTTATATCAATACCCAAACAATGATCTTGTCTAGGGTCGTCACTCCTAGTAGTCTCATACGATGATATCTTTCTAGGTCGCTGCAAGGGCTGTAAGGGCTGTTGCACGCACTCGTTGCTCCGCTTCCCCATCACCTTATCAATACAGGCTTAATTTATATCCTTAAGACTACATCAGGACTCGTCGCCCCCATGCGGTGTCAGGATAAGCTCAAGGTCACTACAAAGGGCTGCCAGAGCTGTTGATCGCACTCGTTGCTCCACTCCCCCATCACCTTATCAATGTAAGCTGACAGCAAGAATATAGTGTCCCATACCACCATAATCTGCTCAGAGTAGGGTGCTCACTGGTCACTACGAAAAAATTTGTGGCCCCAGCGTAGGCCGACAGCTTGACCACGGTGTCCCATACCTCCATGCCCGGCTCATGAGTCTTAGGGGATCGAGGTACCAAGGTTAGAGGGGCTTTCCAATGGTAAGTTTAGTACCCTAGGTTCAAGCAGTTATGACGAATACAAGGTGAACATACAATGGTCAGTCGGGTTACTTGATGAGTCCGACTAGCACAAGCGCACGTTAAATCGACCGACATGAAGTGCACAAGTACTTCGTGTGGCTTAACCACTACCGACGACTCTAGTACGACTCGGGTTCGTCATACATATCCTTCGTGGCGAATAGAATCCAACCACGAATTCTAAACTGTTACTGACTGCCTGGACTAGAGTATAGCCCCAAGCACATGTAATGTGAATCAGTAATCATATGAGAGAGACAGAATTTAAATACAAGTAATTCCAGCATGTTATAAGCATGTTATAACGTACATCATAAGCAGTTAACCATATACGAGTATTTCACACCTAAGGTAATCAATTTAAATACAACAAGCATGGAGGAAATCATGTGCATCATCAAAGTAGTTGAGAATCTAGTCTCAACGCTAATCTACAACACCATTTACTCAATACTTACTAATACATACATTTATACAAACACTTAGACTATTTAACTCTAACGTACTTGACGTATGTTGATTCCAACATATAATATGACAGATCCTTATATTAAGGAGTTGTCTAATACGCAACAATCATGTTCTTACATTCAAAACATATGGCAGGCATAAATCATATTGATTTAGGCATTTCAACAAACACTTAGTCTACACACATTAGTCTACATAGCCTATGTCGGCCAATATGTGTATTAGGACGAATCTCTTCGCCAAATAGATCGTACACGCATATCTTGCATAATAACACAACAAATAAACATGGCAATCATTTTAGCAAAATACGGATATATACAGTATTTCCTACAAATACCTAAAATACCCTAAATCTCATATTCTCCGTACGCAGTCCAAATGGAAAACAGACAGCATGTTCTACATGTCAAACGGTGATCTTGTCGATAATCTACTATTAAACGACATTGAAAGCTTTGAAAACAGTTAACCTAAGCATCTAGAATCCTCACCTTTCACCGTAGAAGCGTATCGATTCGAATAGAAAGTCTACGCTTCGTCAACGTCGATATGGCGACCTAATTCACAAGATAGGTTAGCTACTTCGCTACTTGTATTGCTAGAATCTCCAAAACAGGTTAAGGTTAGGGTTTTCTTACCTAGAACGGTGTTGGAATCACCAAAACAACGATGCAAGTGGAAGGATTTGGCACGTGGAGCAGCAGGGAAGACTCTCAGGGGAAAGCCCCAACTTCTCCCTCACTTTCTCTCTCTTTTCTCTCTTCTCTCTCCTGGGGTTTTTCTAAATTCGTATGGTTTAGAAAGCTAAGGGTTTAAGGCCCTTTTATAAGCCCAAACATAACCAAAACAGACTTCAAGTCAAGGTATACTTGGGTTATAACCAAATCGGGTCTTTTCCGATCCAAAAGGACGTTTCTAGAGGTCCCCTGACCAAATGCGGTCGGACTTAAGCTCATGGATATTGGATCCTGATCACATTAAGTTTTCAGTCCAGTAGTGTTCCCAGATCGCACGTGGCGTACCAGTTTCAGTTCAGCGGTCACCGAGACTCGATCAGGGCCACAAGTGCTATGACATGTAAGGGCCACCTATCCTGATTTGAGGGTGAAATTTGGTCAGATTCTGATGGTCAGAACGCTTAAAAAATATCGCGCAAGCGACATGTGCCAGATTTATTTAAATTGAATTAATTTTCTAAAGATTTTTCTTTTCTCACTCTCTTCACTCCGGACTCAGTAAAATGGTCTTAGGATATCGGTTGGGCTTAATTTTTGAAATGATTGTCAAGTTCAACAAGGCGGTCGTAATTGTCTAAGATTTTCGCTATCGGACTTTCAACGCGCGGTCTAGATCCAATACAAAGTTTCAAAGGGTTCCTGAGAGCAAATAGGTTTAGAGTTTGATCCTAAGTTTTAGGGTATTGTAGCGTCAACTATTCTACACGTTTTGGCTCTAGCAGATTGTATTTAAAGTTATTGGTACTCATTTCACAGGAAATCTAGTGTAGTGCTAGTTAAAACACGTTAAATTTTTGAAGAATTAGGTTCTAAATGATTTATCTGGCTTTGGAATTAGGTTCTGAGAGTGATATGGTTGACCCATTGCCTAAGGACGTCTAACTCCAGGTTGGAAAAAATTTGGGGTGTTACACTGCGGTTAACCAGTTGATCGATCGAGCAACTGGACACCAGATGGTTTCCTTCATGCATGGCCAACCAGTTATACATTACACTCGATAATGTGTTGAAAATGGCATTTAGGTGCCCTGAGCTTTTGGGAACCTATTACTAGGTAGTTATGCAATTTGGGCTAAAAAAATACAGGGGCTATGTATCAAAGGGAAATGAATGCTATATTCCATGATATGATTGACCAATTTATGAAAGTTTACGTTGATGACGTAATAGTTAAGTCAACCGAGTAGGGTACCATTTCACTCTTTTACACAAGAAGTTTGAGTGAATGAGGCTCCACAAGTCACAAGTTAAAGATGAACCCCATTAAATGCGCCTTTGGGGTGTTGCCTAGTAATTTTTCAGGATTCCTTGTACATCAGCGAGGGATCGAAGTGGACTAAAATAATGCTCGAGCAATCATAAATGCTCGCCCACCAAGGAACAAGCCAGAATTACAACGTTTCCTTGGACATGTCAATTTTATGTGAAGATTTATTTCCAATTGCGCAGGAAAAACTAACATATTCTCTCCATTGATAAAACTGAAGCAAGGAATTGAGTTCAAATGGAAAGCAGAACATCAGCTGGCTTTCAAAAAGATTAAAGAATCTTAAATAAAGTCACCAGTGTTAATACCACCAGTCAAAGGTCTACTACTTAAGTTGTATGTCGCGGCATCGGTTGAGTCAGTCGGAGCATTACTAGCTCAAGATGATGATGATCGAAAAGAGTGAGCAATCTATTATCTGAGCTGGACGCTATCTCCTTAATGCCGAGAGACAATACTCAACGATAGAGAAGTGATGATTATCCCTGTACTTTGTAGCCACCAAACTAAGGAATTATTTGTTGGTTAAGAGTTAATGTAATAGCATTGACCGGTTTAATGAAATATATGTTGAACCATTCAATTTTGAGCGGCCAAATCAGTGAATGGTTTTTAGCTCTGTCTAAATTTGATCTTTGGTACTTACCTTAAAAAGTAATAAAGGGTCATGTTACAGCCAATTTCCTAGCCGACCATCCGTCTAACCCGGAGGGTCACCTTTCCTCGGAGGTTTTAGACCTGCGTCATGTGTCTTTAACACCCTAAAAGTTAATTTTTGATGACTAGAAGACTCATAAAGCTTTTGGGGTTGAGATTATCCAAATTGTACCAAACGAAAACAGGTAAGAATTCAGGTTTCAGTTAGAATTCAAATGCATCAACAATTAGGCCAAGTATAAGGCTATGATGATTGGTTTAGAATTACTGATGGAACTAGGCACGCGAAATGCGACAGTAGTGGGTGATTCACAATTAGTGATAAATTAGATGGTGGGACTGTTCAAGTGCACCAACCCATCACAGTTACCATACTATACCTTGGCATCCCAGATGTTGGACAGTTTCAACACTACAAGAAAACTGGCCTTTACCGGCGGTCAAAATCGTCGACAAAAGCCCAGAAAACTGTCGACAAAAGCCCAGAAAGCCGTCGGCAAATCCATTGCCCGCGGTCAGCTAACAGCCTATAAAGCCTTGGTGGGTAAAGGCTTTACCGGTGGTCAGGACCTTTACTGACGATTGTGCTAGACGCTGCTAAATCGCCAGTTTTTTGCTACACTACTAGAAAATTGGTCAAAAGCTACGGATAAAATCCGTAGCTAAAGATGAGTAGTTCCACATTGTGACCGTAGCCAATGGTACTGTAGCTCTTTAAAACTTTACTACGGATTAAATCCATAGCTATAGGGATCGTATCCACCGAAAATCCGTAGCAATAGAGAAAATCTTTCTTATCTAAAAGTTTTTTTAAAAAAAAGAATAATAAAAAATGTCAGATATGCATGCTCATATGTCAGATATGCATGCTCATGCTGGACAAAAAAAAAAAAAAAAACTACAACAGCATAAGAACTGCACAACCTCGGCTGCAAAATTTTCTACCAAGGTGCCACTGTCACTTTGAATTGTGTTTTTGATTTGTGCTCCTGCTCCTGCCTCCTAGCTGTTCATACTTGCAAACATTTTGAAGAAATAATGTGGGGTGGCAGTACAAAACCAAAACAAAATTCATGCAACTATGATAAAACAATTCACC
The DNA here is from genome assembly GCA_037074715.1 of Magnolia kwangsiensis. Classification (NCBI taxonomy): domain Eukaryota; kingdom Viridiplantae; phylum Streptophyta; class Magnoliopsida; order Magnoliales; family Magnoliaceae; genus Magnolia; species Magnolia kwangsiensis. The sequence goes on along the minus strand of CM073586.1, from coordinate 78,918,128 downwards.
TTGTGTGATTGGATGATCCCATATATGCTGTCAGGTTCATTGATTTGTGTGACTGCTGCAACTAGTAATTCAATGTGGGGTGGCAGCTGGAAAAATTGAATGTAAGTTGGTGAGTCAGATCATGAACTTGAAAAAATCGATCAATACAATTTAACATTGTAATTCATGAAAAATTTCCCCTATACTTCAATCAGTCAAAAATTTAATCCTTATAATTTCTCACACACATAAAGCATATAAAAGGTCAAGACCTGAAGTAATGTGGAAAAGGGGAAAAGCATAGTAGTTATTTCAATACTAACAGTTTCAATAGCAGTGAAAGGGATATGTTGGATTGCTTCCAAAAGCTAAAGCAGAACCAAACAGACCTAAATTACTCTGTTCAAGATAAATTTCGATATTGGAAATGGAAGAATCTCTATTGCAGTCCAATGCAATTGTGATAGATGTTCCTCTGTGATCTTTTGCAGCCCACAAACTTCTTTGATCTCATGGTATAGATGGTCCTAGAACAACAATCGGAATTAGAAACATATAAAACTAAAAAGGTAAATATGAAGAGATGATTTGTCACGCCCCAAACTCGGAAACCGGGCTCACAAAATTCCCCATCGCCGAATCCGGCGCCGATAGCCTCCATAGAACCCCATTCTCGGCTCCTAGCTCCCATTCGCCAGGTTCCGATCCTGGGATGCTACGAGGAGGATTTTAAATATCAGTTTGATTCGTAATAAGCATAACCAAAGGAATAACCCATAAACAACAACCAAGAACTTCATTACATTTTCACTATGATCAAAAACTTTACAAGTACAATGAGCATAAAGAAAAATACAATGGTAAAGAACCAAAAACTCCAAAATGCTCTGCAACATGCTCCTGCCTCAGCGCTGCTGCGAACCAACGTCACCTGCACGCAACGGTCATGCATAAGCTTATAGAAAGCTTAGAGGGTGGTGAAAGTGTATGTGCGAGGTAGTAATATGAACATGCAATGTCAGAGTAATGCGGAATATGCAGATGGAAGCATAATATCATGAGCCGTACCAAGGCTTATGCGATGCAAGACATGAATGATTTCGGCCATCCCAAGGCCATGCGATGTGCAATGCAATTCAAGCATATAGATTCTCATCTATGTCCACACATCAATACAGCTCAAAATATGAAATATCACCGGGGTCTAGTACACTCTAAACCAGATTACCGCCACATCGCACGCAATAAGGTAAGTGGAAGAGACCTCACTATCCGTCTGCCAATATCGGGCGCGACTCGTCGATAGCGGACCCATTCCTCGAGCTGGTCAGACTCAGCCTAGTATTGCCCCCTACACTCGGGCGGGTAAGGCCGCACCCCCTTCCAACAGACCACGACACAGTGGAGAGCGTAACCGTCTGGTAATCGACACTCAACGCTCATCTACCCACTCGGTCTAGATGTTGGAGCAACCTCTTGGCACCATAAGGGTTTAAGAACTTTCACCCAGAGATATCTATAGTACCCCATGTAAAATAAGATTTTCGGTATCCAATCCTACCAACCACGATCTGTCTGTGGAGCCTACGGCCCCGATGTCGCTAGGGCGTACAATAACCATGTCACACAAATGCGAAATGCATGAATCACGCTATCCAGTCATGCAACCAATCCTGCGCATATCGTGCGCTCATGTAGGGCAACACCGCCTAACCGGGAGCCCATAAACAACCTGCCCGAAGGTAAATGCTATGATCAAACAATTCTCACGTCAAGCATACATATGATGCGTATGATCATGAGTCATAAAACTGTACTAAACATGATGTAATAAAATGAACTATCTCACAAACGATAAGTACGGCCTAGTAATGGGCCCTAAGGAGAGTCGTAAAGTGGACATCCAACCAACATTACACTCGCAATGTGGACGTCAAACCAACATTGCTCCCAAGGCACGATCTTCTTAAATGTCGCTACATAACCTGTATTGAGATTACACATTGCAATGGACCTTAGGTTCATCTCATTGGGCCTTACATATATATCAAATGGGCCATATCTTATGGGCCTTTTGTTCATCAGATAGGCCATATAAATGGGTCCCACCAATGGGTCTTATGTGCATTGCAATGGGTCAAACCCGTGGGCTTGGATTGCATCAAATGAGCTTAGTCTCATGAGTCTATTATGTGACCAATGGGCCACACCAATTGGGTCCCACATGTAGATCAAGTGGGCCTCAACCCATAGACCTAACATGAGTCAAATGGGCCTAAACCCCTAGGCCTACCATGAGTCAAATGGGCCTAAACCCCTAGGCTTTAATCAAATAAAATGGGCCTAACTCATGGGTCTCAAATAAATCCAATGGGCCTAATCCCATGGGCCCTTTTTATAATCAAATGGGTTTAGTCCTATAGGCCTTACAATATATCAAATGGGTTCACTTTCATGGGCCTTGAGTACATCAAATGGCCTAGTCACATGGCCTTAGATCATATCCATTAGGCCTAAACCCATAGGCCTTAAATATTAAGTTAAGCCCATAGGCTTTACATATCAAGTGGGCCTAAGTTCTTAGGCCTTAAATGAAACAAATGGGCCTAGCCCATAGGCCTATTACAAACCAAATGGGCCTAACCCATATGATATAAAATGTAATATTATATTATATATTAATATAACAATATATACTATATTAATATAATTTAATTTAAAGAAAATGTAACGTGCACCTGCATCAAGGGAGGGTCCCACTGTCCAGTGGACAGTGCGGATATATCATAGACATCACACAGGGCCCCACCGTCCGTTGGACGGTAGAGGCAACACGTGTGTCAGGTGGGTGCCACCGTCCGCTGGACGGTGGACTACAACACATGCATCAATTTTGGGTCCCATGTGGGGCCCACCCCGTAATGTTCATTTGAAATCTAACCTGTTCACGAGGTCACTTGGACCTGGATGAAGGGAAAGCATAAATTTCAGCTTGATCCAATGCTTCTGTGGACCCCAAGAAAATTTTCAATGGCAAATCTTCAATTCTACTGTTTTCTGTGGTGTGGGCCACCAGAGCCTTGGATGAGCCTGAATTTTGGCAGGGGCCCACTTTAGGAGGTGGCCCACCACATGAATAGATTGGATCTCAAAGAAACATCACAGTAGGGCCCACGAGCATGGCCGTGGGTGGCTAGCAGCCGCTTGCCTGCCAGCCTTCACGCCTGCACGCAGCAGCGTGCAGCGCTGCCCCTCTGACACCACAGAGGCTCTGCCTCTTTTCATTTTGGGAAAAAAATGTTTTCCTGGGGTTTTGTGTGTTTGGGGCCCGCAAAACTGAAATCCGCCCCGGTCATTTCGTTCTGTGGCCCGCAACAGTCGAAATGAGTCCAGAGTTCAAATTTTAAAATGCTATGTAAGTGAAATAAAATACGAAAATGATGTTTGAATGGTGAGGGTGCGATCTTTGACGCTATGGCCCACCAGGTGATTGAATCAGTTCCAAAATTCTACCCAATGGCTAAAATACTGTGGGTAAGAGGATGGACGGCTTGGATCGAACATAAACATCAGGGTGGGGCCTATGCAAGGGGACCACCCAAGTCCCTTTCCTTTTTCTTTCTTCTTTTTTCTCCTTTCTGTTGAAACGTCCAGCGTCCCAGACGCTGGACGGTCTTTTATTATATATATATATATATATATATATATATATATATATATATATATTGAGTGTGGGACCTGATGGAGTGGGCCACCACTGATGGGTGCCATGGGCTCAATGTCCAAGGTGGGCCCCACTTGAATAAAAATTACATCAAGGTGGGATCCATTCAAGTGGGCCACACCATCCTATTGCAATAAAAATAAAATAAAATAAAATAAAATAAAAGAGAGAGAGAGAGAGACATGGAGAGTGGGACACGGCTTGTGATGGAGAGACCCCGTCATTATGGGCCCTCCCTTGCAATAAATCATACAACAAGTCGGCCTTAAAGCATGTGGGACCACCGAAATTTAAAATCAACGGTGGGGATCCTTTCCCCACCAACATGGACGGTCTAGATGACTTTTGAAGAGAAAATAAACATCATGATGGGGTCCATGGAGAATGGCCCCATCATGGAACGATCATGATGATCCAAATGGTCCATCGGCCACATATTAGGGTCCCAAGTGAGATCCACACCATTGATCGGTGGGCCTCACTTGGTCCACCATAAAAATAAGAAAAACTACCCTAAAGAGGCACCCACCGTCCGATCTTCTCGCTCCTAGGGGTTCCTTGGCACCTTAGCTTCAACTTCAATGGTTAAGATGAAGAGTGGAGGGTTGAGATGGGAGATTTTGGGGTAGGAAGGTGGGCCACTTGGAGTTTAGGGAAGCTTGAGAATTTCCATACGTGGGGCTCTTATTGCTTGAAATTTTTGAAATGAGAAAGAGAGAAAGAGAGAGAGTGATGTAAAGGGAGAGAGAGAGAGTGATGGATGGATGGGTGAGTGATGGGGGGTGTAAGAAATCTTTGACTTTTGAGGCTTTTGTGTAAGAGAGGTATGGGTGGTGAAGACTTTGGTGGCTTTTTGTGTAAGAGAGGTATGGGTGGTGAAGACTTTGGTGGCTTTTTGTGTAAGAGAGGTATGTGTTTGAGAGACTTTTGTGGTTGTTTGGGAAAATAGAATAAAGTGATGTGTACTTAACATGTGATGGGTTGATGGATTGATTGATTGATGGGATTGATATGATTGATGTGACACATCGTAGAGATTCCCTTGGGTTTCACAACGCGCAGCGTTTTTTCACACCGAACGTTGGCCCATATCTCTTGACCAGGGTATCGCCTCGGCGCGCGAGTCGCGGTATCGGAACCGCAACGATGGCGCGGTCGCTATGGTATTGGTCTGGGGTTGAGTCGACTCGGGTTGTCGGCACATGAATCAGGGTCGCGCGTCGATATCGGTTAAGGGTCGAAGGTTGCCAGAATTCGACCGGTAAGACCGCGGAAGTCTACGGAAAGGTACGGACCAAGATACGGGTCTTACAGCTCTTCCCTCCTTATAAAAATTTTATCCTCGAAATTTACACAAGCATCGCCACTAAGCATAACTCGTGAAGAATAAGAAATATAACGTCATCATATAGGATCAGGGACAGCGTACAAAATATAATATAGGATCAATCATCAAAGAGATGAGGATAACGCTCTCGAATCTCAGCTTCACCCTCCCAAGAAGCCTCCTCTACAGAATGGTGACGCCACTGCACCTTCACTAAAGTAATGACCTTGGTTCTGAGGACCTTCTCCTTCCGATCAAGGATATGAACTGGCTGCTCAATGTAAGAAGCGTCCTCACGAACCTCCAGCGGCTGCCAATCAATGACGAAAACTATGTCTGACCCACACTTCCTCAACATGGAGACGTGAAAAATGTCGTGGACGCCAGACAACTGTGATGGCAAGGCAAGCCGATAGGCCACGGCGCCAACGCTCCCAGTGATCTCAAAAGATCCTATGAATCTCGGGGAAGCTTGCCCTTCGCTCCAAATCGAACTACGCCCTTCATGGGCGAGACTTTAAGATACACATGGTCCCCTACATCAAACTCTAAGGGATGACGCCGACGATCAGCAGAACTCTTCTGTCGGCTCTGAGCTGTGCGCATCCTCTGGCTGATGATATCTATAGCCTCTGAAGTCTCCTGCACAAGCTCGGGACCTAGGAGGTGGCGCTCTCCAACTTCGGTCCAACAACTCGGTGATCTGCATGGTCTGCCATATAGTGCCTCAAAAGGAGCTATGCCGATGGTCGCCTGATAGATGTTATTGTACGCGAACTCAGCCAATCGCAGATGCTCATCCCAGCTACCCCCGAAGTCAATCGCGCAGGCCCGAAGCATATCCTCAAGTATCTGATTGACCCTCTCGGTCTGCCATCAGTTAGCAGATGGTACGCGGTGCTGAGCTGCAAATCTGTCCCCATCGCATGCTGGAAGCTCCCCCAAAACTGAGACGTGAACCTCGAGTCTCGGTCAGAAATGATCGAGACTGGAACGCCATGCGGTCTCACAATCTCCTCAATAAATAATCTCGTAAGCTGGTCCATATACCAAGTCACACGTATCGCAAGAAAATGTGCCGACTTTGTCAGACGATCCACAACAACCCAAATGGCGTCATGACCTCGCTGAGTCCTCGGCAACCTCATAATGAAATCAGTCGACACGTGCTCCCACTTTCACATCGGGACACTCAACGGCTGCAATAGACCAGGAGGTCTCTGATGATAGGCCTTGACACGCTGGCAGGTGTCACACTCGGCCATAAAACTGACGATCTGGCGCTTCATCTCCGTCCAAAAATACTGTCGCCTCATGTCACAGTACATCTTCGTCGAGCCCGGGTGGATAGAAAACCGCGATCGATGTGCCTCGGTCATAAGATCTCTACGCAACTCTGGAATATCCGGGACACATAATCGGCCTCTGGAGCGAAGTCCACTGTCTGTACCGATCTGCCAATCAGCCTGACCCTCAGATGCCGCCTCAGCCATATAACTCTGCAACGACTCATCAGCCTGCTGAGCCTCGATCACCCTAGCGACAAGAGAGGGTTGAATCGACAAGCTCAATAACTGTACAATGGAAGACTGCAGGCCGAACTCAAAGTCATACGCAGCAATATCCTCAAGCATCCATCACTCCTAAATCATCATATGCGCCACTAGGCCTCGTGGCTGACGGCTGAGGGCATCTGCCACCACGTTCGCCTTGCCCAGGTGGTACTGGAGATCAAAATCATAGTCCTTTAGGAGCTCCATCCAGCGCCTCTGTCTCATATTCAACTCAGACCGCGAGAAGAGGTACTTCAAGCTGTTGTGATTAGAGAAGAGCTCGAACCTGACCCCATAAAGGTAGTGCCTCCACACCTTCAGTGCGAAGACAACTGCAGCCAGCTCTAAGTCATGTGTAGGATAGTTCAGCTCATGGATCTTGAACTGACGAGATACAAAGGCCACTGGTCTTCAGTGCTGCATCAGGACAACACCCAAACGGATATGCGAGGCATCAGTGAATACAATAAAGCCGTCACTCCCAGAGGGAAGAGTGAGGACAGGAGCGGACGTCAGACGGTCCTTCAACTCCGTAAATGCTCGCTCGCAGGCGTCACTCCAAATGAACTCTGCACCCTTCCGAATCAACCTGGTCAGCGGGGATGCAATACGAGAGAAGCCCTCAATGAAACGTCGGTAATAGCCCGCCAAGCCAAGGAAACTACAGATCTCTGTCACAGTCGTGGGCTGACCCCATAGGCGCACTGCCTGGACCTTCGAGGGGTTCACTGTGACACCCTCCCTCATCACCACGTGACCGAGGAACTTCACCTCCTCCTGCCAGAACCGCACTTCTCCAGCTTCGCATATAGCTGGTGTGCACGGAGGGTCTGCAAGGTAATCTCCAAGTGCTGCTCATGCTCCTCACGGGTCCTCGAGTAGATCAGAATATCGTCGATGAAGACTACAACAAACTGATCCAAATATGAGCGGAAAACCTCGTTCATCAGTTGCATGAAGACTGCGGGTGCATTGGTCAGTCCGAAGGATATGACCTGAAACTCAAAATGACCGTAACGCGTCCTGAATGCCGTCTTCGGAATGTCCTCATCTCGGACCCGAATCTGATGATAACCGAAACGCAGGTCAATCTTCGAAAAGAACTGTGCACCCTGCAGCTGGTCAAACAAATCATCAATCCTAGGGAGCGGATACTTGTTCTTGATCGTGACTTTGTTGAGCTCGCGGTAGTCAACAAAGAGCCTCAACGAGCCATCCTTCTTCTTCACGAAGAGTACCGGCGCTCCCCACGGAGAACTGCTCGGACGGATAAAATCCAACTCTCGCAACTCATCCAACTGCTTCTGCAATTCTCATAACTCTAACGGTGCCATACGATACGGGGCCTTCTAAATAAGCACGGTACCGGGCACGAGATCGATCTGGAACTCGGTAAGTCGGCGAGGCGGTAATCCCGAAATCTCCTGGAACACATCGAAAAAATCGCATACTATTGGCAAATGGTCGATGCAAATAGCAACAGGCTCCTCTATGGCGCAAGACATCAAACAAGACAACCGCTCTTCTCTGGCCTCTGTAAGAAACTCGAACTGTGGCACGCCGAGTATACAGAACATGACATAATACTCAGCGAGCCAATCCATGCCTAGGATGACGTCGAACTCGGACATCGGCAAAACGAATAGGTCGGCAGGCATAAAGGTATCCCCAACCAGAACTGGGCAAGATAAACAAAATCATCCCAACACTGTAGTCCTCCCTAAGGGAGTCGATACTGATAGGCTCTCATCAGCAGACTCCAACGGTAAGCAAGCTGATCGACAGAAACTCTCGACCACGAAAGAATGCGATGCACTAGAATCAAACAGCACTCGTGTAATGCATGTAGAAACTGAAAGTATATCCTCAACGACTCCTTCGGATGTTTGTAGATCCTACTGAGCCACATAGAATCTAGCCCGATCAGGCTGGGGAGCTGCCTGTCCCCTTTGAACGTGCTGCTGCTGCTGATGGGGTCGCTGAGGCGGTCGAAACTGCTGCCTCTGCTGCTACGGCCTCTGAGGCTGGTGCTGATGCTGCTGCTGAGGTGGCCTCGGTGGTGGAAGCTGCTGTCTCTGCTGCTGCGGTGGAGGTCTCTACTGCTGTGGACCTCTTTGCTGCTGCTGGGGGCTGGGACACTCCCATGAACGGTGTCCCATCGCACCGCACCTAAAGCAAGTGCCGATGAACTGCCTCTGAGGTGGTGGTGGAGGTGCTGCTGGTGTTGATGGTGCTCGAAAAGCTGGACGACCTATGCGCCTCTGCAGCTGTGGTCGACGTTGCTGGGAAGGACTGGAAGAAGCCTGCCTCTTCCGGTCTCCCCTCTGACCACGCTCAGACTGAGAACCGGCCCACTCAGTCTCGTAAATCTAAGCTCTCCGCACTACTGCCTGGAAAGTAGGGAGCTCATGCCCGATAACACGACCTCGAAGGCCGTAATGTAAGCCGTGCTCGAAGCGGCAGGCCTTCCGCCCCTCGTCATCAACCATATATGGTGTGAATCTTAATAGAGCCACAAAACAGGCCGCGTACTGTGCCACGGTCATGTCCCCCTGCACCAGAGTCTCGAACTCTAAAGCTCGTTGACGACGGATATTATTGGGGAAGTACTGCTCGAATTGGTCCACAAAGTCCTCCTATGTCCAGACATACTTAGGTCCGGTAACACGGGTAACAGAGGTCCACTAATGCTCGGCCTCACCCTGGAAGAGAAATACAGATAACCGGACACGCTGCTCGGTCGTACATGACATGGTATCGAAGATCTTCTCCACATCCCAGCACCATCTCTCTGCTGCGGTGGATCTGGCTCGCCCTGGAAACGTGGGGGATCAAGCCGTCTGAACTCACGAAGTAAGGCGCTCGCGCGCTCCTGCTTTGCCTGAGCTGGTAAAACAGATGGGCACCTGCCCTGTCCTTGGAGTGCGGCTGTCATAGCCTGTAACATCTGCTGTAACTGAGAGGCACTAACAGTCACAGTCGGCTCCTCATTGGCCTCAGGTGGAGGAATGTCATCCTCAGGGAAAGAAGCAGGGATCTCTGAGGGTGGAAAGGAAGATGCAGGGGGTAAAGCTGGAGCCTTCGATGGTGAAGCAGAATCCTCAGGTGGTGGTGCGGGAGTCGATCGAGTAACTCTCCCAAGCGCCATGTCCTACAGGAAAGAGCGAGACGCCTATCAACTTCAAAACTCTCGAATGTACGCACGTTAATGGTCTGGATTGGAAGGTCGCGAAGCTATCCGAACTTCGGGACTTAGTCATTCCACACTCATAGCAGACATGTAATGTTGTTCTCAGTTATTCCCAAGTTATGCTCTGATACCAACTTCTATCACGCCCCAAACTCGAAAACCGGGCTCATAAAATTTTCGATCACCGAATCCGGCGCCGACAGCCTCCGTAGAACCCCATTCTCGGCTTCTAGCTCCCATTCAACAGGTTCCGATTCTGGGATGCTACGAGGAGGATTTTAAATATCAGTTTGATTCGTAATAAGCATAACCAAAGGCATAACCCACAAACAATAACCAAGAACTCCATTACATTTCCACTATGATTAAAAACTTTACAAGTACAATGAGCATAAAGGGAAATATAATGGTAAAGAACCAAAAACTCCAAAATGCTCTGTAACGTGCTCCTGCCTCAGCGCTGCTGCGAACCAACATCACCTGCATGCAACGGTCATGCATAGGCTTATAGAAAGCTTAAAGGGTGGTGAAAGTGTGTGTGCGAGATAGTAATATGAACATGCAATGTCAGAGTAATGCGGAATATGCAGATGGAAGCATAATATCATGAGTCGTACCAAGGCTTATGCGATGCAAGACATGAATGATTTCGACCATCCCAAGGCCATGCGATGTGCAATGCAACTCAAGCATACAGATCCTCATCTATGTCCACACATCAATACAGCTGAAAATATGAAATATCATCGGGGTCTAGTACACTCTAAACCAGATTACCGCCACATCGCGAGCAATAAGGTAAGTGGAAGAGACCTCACTATCCGTCTACCAATATCGGGCGCGACTCGTCGATAGTGGACCCATTCCTTGAGCTGGTCAGACTCAGCCTAGCATTGCCCCCTACACTCGGGCGGGTAAGGCCGCACCCCCTTCCAACCGACCACGACACAGTGGAGAGCATAACCGTCTGGTAATCGGCACTCAACGCTCATCTACCCACTCGGTCTAGAGGTTGGAGCAACCTCTTGGCACCATAAGGGTTTAGGAACTTTCACCCAGGGATATCTATAGTACCCCATGTAAAATAAGATTTTCGGTATCCAATCCTGCCAACCACGATCTGTATGTGGAGGCTACGGCCCCGATGTAGCTAGGGCGTACAATAACCATGTCACACAAATGCGGAATGCATGAATCACGCTATCCAGTCATGCAACCAATCCTGCGCATATCGTGCGCTCATGTAGGGCAACACCGCCTAACCGGGAGCCCATAAACAACCTGCCCGAAGGTAAATGCTATGATCAGACAATTCTCATGTCAAGCATACATATGATGCGTATGATCATGAGTCATGAAACTGTACTAAACATGATGTAATAAAATGAACTATCTCACAATGCAGATGGACCTGGACGGCCTATAAACGATAAGTACGGCCTAGTAATGGGCCCTAAGGAGAGTCGTAAAGTGGACATCCAACCAACATTACATTCGCAATGTGGACGTCAAACCAACATTGCTCCCAAGGCACGATCTTCTTAAACGTCGCTACATAACCTGTATTGGGATTACACATTACAATGGACCTTAGGTTCATCTCATTGGGCCTTACATATATATCAAATGAGCCATATCTTATGGGCCTTTTGTTCATCAGATGGGCCATATAAATGGGCCCCACCAATGGGTCTTATGTGCATTGCAATGGGTCAAACCCGTGGGCTTGGATTGCATCAAATAAGCTTAGTCTCATCAGTCTATTATGTGACCAATGGGCCACACCAATTGGGTCCCACATGTAGATCAAGTGGGCCTCAACCCATAGACCTAACATGAGTCAAATGGGCCTAAACCCCTAGGCCTACCATGAGTCAAATGGGCCTAAACCCATAGGCCTTAATCAAATAAAATGGGCCTAACTCATGGGTCTCAAATAAATCCAATGGGCCTAATCCCATGGGCCCTTTTTATAATCAAATGGGTTTAGTCCCATGGGCCTTACAATATATCAAATGGGTTCGCTTTCATGGGCCTTGAGTACATCAAATGGCCTAGTCACATGGCCTTAGATCATATCCATTGGGCCTAAACCCATAGGCCTTAAATATCAAGTTAAGCCCATAGGCTTTACATATCAAGTGGGCCCAAGTTCTTAGGCCTTAAATGAAACAAATGGGCCTAGCCCATAAGCATTTCATAAATTAAATGGGCCTAGCCCATAGGCTTATTGCAAACCAAATGGGCCTAACCCATATGATATAAAATGTAATATTATATTATATATTAATATAACAATATATACTATATTAATATAATTTAATTTAAAGAAAATGTAACGTCCAGGCCCTAGACGGCATGGACATGCACCTGCATCAAGGGAGGGTCCCACTGTCCAGTGGACAGTGCGGATATATCACAGACATCATACAGGGCCCCACCGTCCGCTGGACGGTGGAGGCAACACGTGCGTCAGGTGGGTCTGCCTGGACGGTGGACTACAACACATGCATCAATTTTGGGTCCCATGTGGGGCCCACCCCGTAATGTTCATTTGAAATCTAACCTGTTCACGAGGTCACTTGGACCTGGATGAAGGGAAAACATAAATTTCAGCTTGATCCAATGCTTCTGTGGACCCCAAGAAAATTTTCAATGGCAAACCTTCAATTATACTGTTTTCTGTGGTGTGGGCCACCAGAGCCTTGGATGAGCCTGAATTTTGGCAGGGGCCCACTTTAGGAGGTGGCCCACCACATGAATAGATTGGATCTCAAATAAACATCACAGTGGGGCCCACGAGCATGGCCATGGGTGGCCAGCGGCCGCCCGCCCGCCAGCCTTCATGCCTGCACGCAGCAGCGTGCAGCGCTGCCCCTCTGACGCCACAGAGGCTCTGCCTCTTTTCATTTTGGGAAAAAAAATGTTTTCCTGGGGTTTTGTGTGTTTGGGGCCCGCAAAACTGAAATCCGCCCCGGTCATTTCGTTCTGTGGCCCGCAACAGTCGAAATGAGTCCAGAGTTCAAATTTTAAAATGCTACGGAAGTGAAATAAAATACGAAAATGATGTTTGAATGGTGAGGGTGCGATCTTTGACGCTATGGCCCACTAGGTAATTGGATCAGTTCCAAAATTCTACCCAACGGCTAAAATACCGTGGGTAAGAGGATGGACGGCTTGGATCGAACATAAACATCAGGGTGGGGCCTATGCAAGGGGACCACCCAAGTCCCTTTCCTTTTTCTTTCTTCTTTTTTCTCCTTTCTGTTGAAACGTCCAGCGTCCCAGACGCTGGACGGTCTTTTATTTTATATATATATATATATATATATATATATATATATATATATATATATATATATATTTGAGTGTGGGACCTGATGGAGTGGGCCACCACTGATGGGTGCCATGGGCTCAATGTCCAAGGTGGGCCCCACTTGAATAAAAATTACATCAAGGTGGGATCCATTCAAGTGGGCCACACCATCCTATTGCAATAAAAATAAAATAAAATAAAATAAAATAAAAGAGAGAGAGAGAGACATGGAGAGTGGGACACGGCTTGTGATGGAGAGACCCCGTCATTATGGGCCCTCCCTTGCAATAAATCATACAACAAGTCGGCCTTAAAGCATGTGAGACCACCGAAATTTAAAATCAACGGTGGGGATCCTTTCCCCACCAACATGGACGGTCTAGATGACTTTTGAAGAGAAAATAAACATCATGATGGGGTCCATGGAGAATGGCCCCATCATGGAACGATCATGATGATCCAAATGGTCCATCGGCCACATATTAGGGTCCCAAGTGAGATCCACACCATTGATCGGTGGGCCTCACTTGGTCCACCATAAAAATAAGAAAAACTACCCTAAAGAGGCACCCACCGTCCGATCTTCTCGCTCCTAGGGGTTCCTTGGCACCTTAGCTTCAACTTCAATGGTTAAGATGAAGAGTGGAGGGTTGAGATGGGAGATTTTGGGGTAGGAAGGTGGGCCACTTGGAGTTTAGGGAAGCTTGAGAATTTCCATACGTGGGGCTCTTATTGCTTGAAATTTTTGAAATGAGAAAGAGAGAAAGAGAGAGAGTGATGTAAAGGGAGAGAGAGAGAGTGATGGATGGATGGGTGAGTGATGGGGGGTGTAAGAAATCTTTGACTTTTGAGGCTTTTGTGTAAGAGAGGTATGGGTGGTGAAGACTTTGGTGGCTTTTTGTGTAAGAGAGGTATGGGTGGTGAAGATTTTGGTGGCTTTTTGTGTAAGAGAGGTATGGGTTTGGGAGACTTTTGTGGTTGCTTGGAAAAATGGAATAAAGTGATGTATACTTGACATGTGATGGCTTGATGGATTGATTGATTGATGGAATTGATGTGATTGATGTGACACATCGTAGAGATTCCCTTGGGTTTCGCAACGCGCTGCGTTTTCTCGCACCGAACGTTGGCCCATAACTCTTGACCAGGGTATCGCCTCGGCGCGCGAGTCGCGGTATCGGAACCGCAACGACGGCGCGGTCGCTATGGTATTGGTCTCGGGTTGAGTCAACTCGGGTTATTGGCACATGAATCAGGGTCGCGCGTCGATATCGGTTAAGGGTCGAAGGTTGCCAGAATTCGACCGGTAAGACCGCGGAAGTCTACGGAAAGGTACGGACCAAGATACGGGTCTTACATGATTGAATCTACTGAGAGAGCTACCTGATTCTTGGGATTGGGCTCTAGCTGACTCTAAAATAAGATTTTAAATAGCTTCAATCACTGATATGATACAGTCCCACATCTGCCTATTTCGCCCTCTAACTGCCCCTTCAAATGGTGATATACTTCGCCACCCATCTTCATGCAGGACCATGGCAAAAATTTCTGAATATTAATATTTTTCATATTATCTCATATTAAGTCAGCCCCATGTCTGGCTAAAGATCCACAAGAGAGAGAACCATACTAGATTAGCTCAACCAATAGCTATTAAAAACACAAATGAATCTCTAAAAATATTAAGTCAGCCCCATGTCTAGCTAAAGATCCACATTTGTTTATTGTTTTCAGATAGACATTTGCCTATCCATGTTTTTTTTTTTTGTTGTCCTTTATAATTATTCAAGCCAGATAAGCTCTAGTTGATTATCTGGAGTTATTATGTGCTTTGATTGGTTATAGAGGACTCTAATTCAAGATTTTGCCCTTAGCATACAGATTTATTCTTCACTTGTTAACTCATCTTCAATTGTTGTTGTTGTCTTTTTTTTTTTTTTTTTTTAATGCTCTTTTCTTAAGACTATCTTCAACTGGATATTCAAAAGATTTTGGTAAACAGGAGAAACTTGGTTGAGTCAACTTTAGATAATCACATGTTTTTTCTACTGAAATTGTACTTGGTTACAAATTTTTTGTTCTTAACTTCTTAGAATTATATTTTCCAATTTCCACTTCACAATTTCTTTTGTTTAACCAATCCAATCTAGACATGTTACATTGGAAAGAGTTTGGTGACTGGTCTTCTTTCTAAGACATTGCCCCTGAAAAAAGGCATATGAATGCACCAATTGGGAGTTCCTGATTTACCTGTCTGGGAACAGAATTTGATTTCACCATACAAACAGTTGAATTTCTACAAAATGCATGGAATCAAATGAATGATATAAATTAAAATACTAAAGATCTCTTTTATCTTTTGATTACTATGTTACAAAAATTAATAAGAAGGAAGAGACGCAAAAGGCTAAAACCAAATATTCCTACATCAAAGGCAAACAAGAATGAAAAATGTTTACCTACTGGCCCAATCGAATCACATCACCAACATGCAACACAGTGTAAACCGTTTTCTTGACCTGTTTATTGAAAAAGTTGTATCCATTGGAAAAACCACAGCTTTATTATCAACAAAACTCATCAAAATCGAATATCACATTACTTTCTATATAAACACCCAAACCAATTGCCATAACTAGGTGCAATAGCAAATAAATTATCATAATCATCATCATTACAATGAAAATTTCCCATATTTTGCAGCATTTTGCATACAGGAGCTAGTCAGTACCAGGGCATCACATTTCTGGACACGAAGCCCTTCGAAAAGGTTTATACACAAACATTATCCAAAAGCAAAGAGCTAGAACATGGTAAGCTATTGCTCATTCAACATAACATGGTAAGCTGTCGATAGCATGATACTCAAGTGGAACCCACGACTGAAAAGCATTTCAAGCAACCAGTAAGATAGAATCTATATTTTGTAAACATTGTAAGACAATACACCACAAACATCTGAATTTATTAAAACAATATAAATTGAATTTATTGGGGAAACATACTAGACTATTTCATCCCATAACATCATAAACAAAGGAAAACATGGCATTTTCATATTAACGAGAGTTAAGGAAGCATTTCCATTCTTTATAGACAGTTGGAAACACAGTCGCAAATACATACCTATGCAGAAGGGGCTGCTGTGCAAATGCCAAAAGTATTTCCACCATGCTTGCCACAAACTAGTGTCCCATGGGCCCGAAGAAACTCCACGTAAATGCCAGTGCATCAGATCAATCACTATTTTGTATGGCACAATCATGCAACTCTAATTGGAATTGGAAGCCACACTTACATCATTAATGACCAATAAAAATCCATGCTTCTTCCGAAGTATTACATAATGTAGTGTAAACATAATTTGAGGATGAATGATTGAACATGGCTGCTGTTCTCTAGAATATCAGATCTCTAAGAAATATTGAACATGTAGCCATTCGGATCTCTAGCCCTTTTCCATTAAATCTGAACCATTTATGGCATTCTCAGGACATAATCCAGTGGCTAGGATCGCCTTTACCCTCCAAGTCTATCCAGAAAAAGTTTAGGAAACTGCCCATTGAAGAAGGCCATAAATGGACAACTAGAAACTAGCAGCAATCAAGATCACCCCATCAAATAAATGTAAGAGATCTAACCATCAAAGAAAAAAGAAAAGCCATTAGACACCAATGTTTATCCCCATAGAGTAAACATAGTTATTGTACAGTCCGCATCATGGTTAGCCATTTTCAACGGAAAATAGTTACATCATTTGGCAATCTTTTATTTCATAAAATAAAAAGAAAAGGACACAAATAACAACCAAAAAAGTTCTTAAAAAATTACACAACCAAAACAGAAAGGGAATTAGAAATCCAAAAAACAACCTATACAAAAAGCAAGGGATGTAAACATACTCATGGATCCCAAAAATGAATCATATATAAATCTAAGGTGTACAACAAAATAAGAAAACAGTAATAATTAAATATCCACAAAATAAGATACAAATTGCTAACCCAGAGCTATTGTCATCAATATACTCTTCTGAGCTAATAATATGAGGGAGCGGACCACGTGCTGACCCAATCTTTGGACATGAATACATAAAAGAAACAGGCCAATTTCATTTCCAAGAATTCTATTTTACAAAGCTTCCATCTAACTCCAACATAAACAAATTGACAGTTGCAGCAAAAGATTGCATTTGAAAACATTCAGAAAAAAGACTGCTAAGAAAAAAATACTGAGTTCAAGCATGATTAATGACATAAATTTCAAGGGGGCACAAGTTAAATAATATCCAAAGAACTTAAATTAAGAAAAAAGGCAAGAAAATCTATTTTGTATCAGATACGGATGTGTCCATGAGTTGCCAACTGCTAACCAAGTCCAATTTCAATATGGAAATTTATTCAGACTCATTGCCTGTTTTCCTTTGATATCTTAGTGCACGGGACTTGGATCTATTATATGTATTGGCAGAACAAAATTGCAGGATATGATTACAAGTGCCAAGCTAAGGTAAGAGAGTTATGGAAAGAAAGCCTGTTTACTTCTTTTGGAAGAGAATTGAAAACTGTGGCATATCGCCACTATGCATGTCACCAGGAAAACATGAAACCCAATTAAAGAAGATATTAACCCTCAAATTTCAATTATTGTTACTGTCTAACTAGAAATTAACATAATTGTAGTAGGCACCCCAAACCTTGTATACTAAAGCTAAGGAAGCAGACCACAATTTGATTATTTTGAGTTCATAAATCAAATAAATTTCAATTCAATTCAATGGTATATCCAAAAACCCAAGTTAGCTTTTGTTATTTAACAAGTTTTATAGATGCAAATCACTAAGGATTGTTGAGAAATAAATATAAATTTTGTAAAATTATTATAGTGTGGTAAACTAAGTAGTGTAAGAGTAGAAACTTCAAGAGAGCTCCCTAGAAGTTTTATTATTAAATTCGTATGAAAAATTATATAGGTAGTTAAAGTAGATAAAATTTCATTAAATGTAAAGAATTGTGTAAAAGGGATCCTAAAAGCCCATATATACATGTAGGGGGTGTTAAGAAAAGTCTTTAATCTGGAGTTTTGGGTCGTTCGACCGGTCGTGGGACAGCCACAACTGGTCGTGGGAGGCCCTCGACCGGTCGTAGGTTCGAGCCCTGGCACGACTCAAAGTCCAGCGAGCTTTTGCTGTTTTTCTCGGAGGTCTTCGACCAGTCGTAGGTGAGCTTTGACAAGTCGAAGGAGGCTAAGACCATTCCTAGAATTTCCAGGACTAGTCATAGGTTACGCAGTTTGTTTCGCGATTTTGTGTGAAACTACGGATTTGAGTCCTTTCGCAACCGGGGTGCGAAAGAAACGTTGCCTAAACTATAAATAGGTGTTCCTAGGATTTTTCTAGGTATGAGAAGGCTTTCTAAAGTAGTTCCAAGGGTTCCTAAAAGGGTTTAGGGTTATCAAAGGGTGTAGCAAGGGTGAGATTCGAGGTTATTCGAATCGGGTAAGTCCTTTCTCTTTGTAATTGATGCTTTCATAGTGGAGATCTGCCACTTTGTGCCGTGGTTTTTTCCCGCAAGGGTTTTTCACGTTAAATCTGTGTGTTCTCTTGCGTGCTTGGTGTTATTGGATTGCTATCCTAGCTTTTTTCTAGATCTGTGTGATTCCGCAGGTCAAAATCCCCAACAACTGGTATCAGAGCTATCGTTGGGGCACAGATCTAAATCTGAGGGATTAGTAATAATCGTGAGTGTCAGGTATGAGTTTGAGAAGTACTCAGGGAAAAATAATTTTGAGTTATGGAAGGTTAAGATGATTAACCTGTTAACCAAGCAAGGCAAGGATGGTGCTCTTAAGGAGCGGAAGTCTACCATGAAAGATGATGAATGAAATACTCTTGATAAGAAGGCATTATCATCGATCCGTTTATGTCTCACGGATGAGGTTCTCTACAACGTCTTGAGGGAGAAAACTGCGACTGGTTTGTGGGCGAAGTTAGAGGATGTCTATGAGAAGAAATTCTTAGAAAATCGCCTACACTTGAAGCGGCAGTAGTATAACTTCAAGATGGTAGAGGGTGGAGATCTGGAGGCTCACATCAGCAACTTTAACAAATTGGTTTGCAAATTGCTGGATATGGAGGAAGTGATGAAAGATGAAGAACAAACATGTATGTTACTGAATTCTCTCCCGGCGTCCTATGAGGCATTCCAGGACACTATGTGCAACATGAATAAAATCCTGAGTGTCAACACAGTTATCTCAGCCCTTCGAGGGAAGGCTATGAGACAACTAAATAGCGACATGGGGACATCTTCTGATACACTGTTTACAGTGGGTAGGAATTCTAGACAAGGTACAGGTTCTTCTGGTTCTAGATCCAAATCCAGGGGCAAGGGCAAAGGAAAGGTAAAGTGCTGGAATTGTGAGAAAGAAGGACATGTGAAGAAGGATTGTGAAAATCCTAAATCGAAGAGGGAAGATTCTGAGGCTTCATGCAGGGAGGCCAATTTGCCACGTCAGATGGATCGAGTGGATGTGATGGTGATGTTTTGTCTGTGTCTTCGCTCAAACGGTCATGCGATGATCGTAAGGACGAGTGGATGCTAGACACAGGGGCATCTTTTCACATGAATCCTCATCAGAATTGTTTCACCAGCTACAGGGAGTGCGATGGTGGACATGTATTTATGGGCAATGACATTGCTTGTAATGTTGTGGCTATTGATTCGGTGCGCATCGGGATGTTTGATGGGATGGAGCATACCTTGACAGATGTGAGGCACGTCCCTGATTTGAAGCAGAATCTGATTTCTCTTGATTTTCTTGAAGTAAAAGGATGCAAGTACACAGGTATCGATGGTGCTCTTAAAGTATCCAAGGGGGTACGGGTAATCATGAAAGTGCAACGACTCAGTAACTTGTACAAGTTGATCGGGAGCACTTCAAAAGGTGGAGCTAAGGTAGATGTGGCGGATTCCACCTCTGCACGTGTGTGGCATGTTGGGCATGGCCACATGAGCGGGCAGGGTAGGAAGGCTGAGACGCGCAGACAGCGATACAGAACAGGTGGAGCAGCCACCTGAGAGAAGAAACACACGGTATGATCGTGGGATATCGACGAGGTAAATGGACAACTCCAATATCGTAGGAGTATTCATCTTCTATTCAGATGGCTCTAGGTGAGCCTGGTGCTGAGAAGTGAAAGGTGACTATGGGCGATGTGATGAATTCGTTGTACCAGATCGATATATGGGAGCGGGTGGAGCTTCCAGTGGGCCGGTGAGCGGTTGGATGCAGGTAGATCTTCAGGAGGATACAACATAGATACAGGGTGAGGTTGGTAGCGAAGGGTTATTCTCAGAGAGAAGGGATCAACTTCTCAGAGATATTTACGCCGACGGTATAGTAGGTGTCTATTAGATCAGTGATTGGTACTGGTTGGCCAATGTGATCTTGAGCTAGAAGGAAGGATGTGGAGTCTGCACTTCTGTAAGGGAAAGTGAAGAGCAGATCTACATGAAGCAACCAGGGCGGTTCGAAGTGAAAGGGGCAGAGAAAAGACTTTGCAGGAGGTTGTTGTTCGGCCTGTTGCCTAGGCAGTGGTTTGATTCCTTCATGGTGGGTCAGGTATTGTATGTTGATGATGTGTGGATCACCAATTGTGACATGTCTGAAATCAATGTACTGAAGACTCGGTCAATTGGGACATTCAGGATGAAGGATCGGGGGTTGCAAAGATGGTTCTCAGCGTTGAGACTGAAGGAGTAGGCTTTGGTAATCACAAGAGGAATACCTTGTGTGTAGGTATTGATCCAGGATGTGATAGGCCAGGTAAAGCTGGAGAGCGTTCCCTACGTGTCTCTTCTCAAGTTTTCCTCAGGACATGTCCTAAAACAGATGAGGAAAAGCAAGATATCTCATGAGCCTTATTCGAATGCGCTGGGTAGTGTATGCCATGGTCTGAATTAGACCGGTTATTTCACAGGCTATCAGTGTTGTGAGAAAGTACCCCGGCAAGCAATATTGGGTAGTGGTGAGATGGTAAGAAGACTACGTCTTTCCTTTTGAGAAGACAGGAGTAAAGGTGGTTGAGCACGTGAATTTTGATCCGACAGACATGCTCACCTAGATCGTTCCTGTAGAGAAGTTCAAGTTCTGTGTAACTTCTCTGGACTTGGCGATGGCAGAAAAGAAGGACGGAGTGTGCACAAGAAGCTATGATGTGATGTAGAGATAAGAGAAGAGGTCAAAGAGCTACACGGTTGAAGATTAAAGACTTGGTGGAGATTGTTAAGAAAAGTCTTTAATCTAGAGTTTTGGGTCGTTCGATCGGTCGTGGGACAGCCACGACTGGTCGTGGGAGGCTCTCGAACGGTCGTAGGTTCGAGCCCTGACACGACTCAAAGTCCAGTGAGCTTTTGCTGTTTTTCTCAGAGGTCTTCGACCAGTCGTAGGTGAGCTTCGACTAGTCGTAGGTGGGCTTCGACCAGTTATAGGTGGTCGAAGGAGGCTAAGACCAATCCTGAAATTTCCAAGACTAGTCGTAGGTTACGCAGTTTGTTCCGTGATTTTGCGTGAAACTGCGGATTTGAGTCCTTTCGCAACCGGGATGCTAAAGGGAAGTTGCTTAAACTATAAATAGGTGTTCCTAGGATTTTTCTAGGTATGAGTAGGCTTTCTAAAGTAGTTCCAAGGGTTCCTAAAAGGGTTTAGGGTTATCAAAGGGTGTAGCAAGGGTGAGATTCAAGGTTGTTCGAATCGGGTAAGTCCTTTCTCTTTGTAATTGATGCTTTCATAGTGGAGATCTGTCGCTTTGTGCCGTGATTTTTTTCCGCAAGGGTTTTTCACATTAAATCTGTGTGTTCTCTTGTGTGCTTGGTGTCATTGGATTGCTATCCTAGCTTTTTTTTAAGATCTGTTTGATTCCGCAGGTCAAAATCCCCAACAGGGGGTCTTCATTTTAACATGATAAGTGAAGAATATCCAATACAAATGAGCTTTTTCTATTTCCAAGTCTTTTCTCTTATTTGTCATAGCAATTATGCAAATATGTGAAAATGAACATTGGGGAAACATGAAGTAAGAAATTCAGGTATGCAATTGGAAACATGTTCACCATAACTATTTGGGCTAAAAACATTTAAACAGGGGTGAGAATTCTGCTTTATAGCCAATGATTATTTGGGCTAGGCCAGGGTTTTTATCTTCTTAATGGCCTAAGAAGCTCACCGATCGTGACTTATTTAAACTCTCCAAGCCACTAGTATTTGCTAGTTGACTGAGTCAGGCCAAGATGCTTAACTAGACAGACTGAGGCTACAACATAGTAGATCAAATAGGTAAAACACTAACAACAAGTTCCATCAAGCATAAGCAAATAGGCAACAGAAATGAAAGCAGAAATGCATTAGAGGCACCACACAAAACTCCAAGACAGTTTAGGTGTAGCTACACTAGTCACAAAAATCTGAAAGCATACTGCTGTCTAAAAGTCTAGTTCCTGGAAGCAACAAGTAGACAATCAACAACTCCTTCAAACACAAAATATAAAAAAGAGAATTGCTTCCAAACAAAAATTCAGAATAGGTTTTCTAACAGGAAAAATAAATGTATGCATATGTGTTTTTTTATTTTTTATCTTGCATGCATGTGCATGGACCTGTATGTATGCATGGATGAGTTCAAGGTGCATCCCACAGTGTGGGTAAACCGATGATAATGTGCATTTCATTCAAGGTGCATCCCATAGTGATCAATTAAACAAAGGGAAAGTCTAGGCTAAAAGGATTTGATAGCCAATTAAGGCATCTATGATATGAGATTTACTTACATCTGCACGTGCATTGAATATATTCGAGTAATGTAAAAGATTCTCAAACCATCAGATTCATCAGATCTCAAACCCACAAGACAAATAGGACAATTGATTATTCTTAAATGCAAATGAAGGGCCCAAGATCAATAAATTAAATCCTTAAACCAGGCAACATGCCACCACATTGACAACAATAAAAAATTCCAGCAATGCTTCAAAGCAATGAAGTATTAAAACTGAGCAAAAATAAAAATAAAAATCATGAATCAAGTCAAAATGAAATCAAATGGAAAAATAAAGCAATCATATGTGATGCACTGAAGTTGAAAATGGCTTAGCATTTATGGTCAAATTGCACATCCATGACTATAAGCATTTGTTGAATCATGAAAACCAAAAGCATTTTTAATAGGCTCACTTTTCCACCGAGCAATAGGAGTTATTCAATACACTTGCTGAATATAATGATCGAAACAAGTGCACTCCAATCGATCAAATTCCTCTTAGGATTTTCATCGAACACCCCATGTACACACCCAATCACTTGGAATTTTGCATAAAAATTTAACAGCCCTATCTGCACAAACGGGGCTCATGAGATTATATAGCAACATGTTCTACAGCGGCCAGCTTTCTGTCCTAGCATAGGAATTTGATTCCTGATCAGATCTATCAATTCCTTAAGGGAAAGGGAAAAAAAATCAATTTCAAATACCTGAACATGCAAAATGCATGTTTATTTTTTCATTAGCCTGCTTGTGATGTCCCTGGAACAGGTGGAATTACAATTGATTTCTGGTCTTCACGATAAGAAGTCCAAAGGCTTAAACCCCTCCTACTCTCTTTCAGTCCAGTGGCATTCCCTTGAAATTCATCCAAGGACTTCACCCACTCAACCACAGATGAATGCTCCCTGGTACACTAACCCCATAAAAGGGTTTTAACAACGCAAATCCCTAATTCGGGATTCGACAATGCAAATCCCTGATTCAGGATTTGACAATGCAAATCCCTAATCAGGTATTCTAAATTGCAGAAAGCAACAACAAGAAGGGAAAAGGTTTACATCGTACCTGAGAATCAGAGATTCACGAGTAGCGGAAGGCTAAACTGCAACAGAGGACCGAGGAGAGAGAGAGAGAGAGAGAGAGAGAGAGAGAGAGAGAGAGAGAGAGAGAGTGAGACGGAGAGCGAACGGAGAGGGAGAGGGAGATGGAGAGGCCGAGAGAGGGAGGGAGAGGGAGAGCACGCAAGCGGGAGAGGGAGAGGGAGGAAGAGCGAGCGGGGAGGGAGATCTTGAGGGACTGGAGAGGGAGAATCGGCGTGCGGCTGGAGATGAAAGGGCAGAAATGAAGGTAGGTTTTTTTCTTCTTCTTATAGGACCCCTTACCTGCGGCTGTTAAAATCGGCCGCCAGCAAACGGTAGCCCCATCAGTCGGCTAAGCTACACTTTCTTGTAGTGCAATGAGGTAGAATTAATGCACAAAACTTGTGATCACAATATGGACGCCAATGAAATGTCGCAGATGACTGCATGACTGGACATCTAGAAAGGATTGGTCGAGAGTACAATCACGATGCAAAGGAGATCCTTATCCTCGGTCTTTTAGAGGGAAGTAATTATGGAACTATGTCAGGTTAAAATAGACGACGATGACAGGATAACTCCTTTTATAGGTTATTTCTAGAGCCCATGGATTAAGTTTGATAGATATTTGAGAAGATTGACTATCATGGTTATGCGGAAATGGGCTCCACACGTGCGATTGCCTATAAATATGACGCAGGGATGAACAAGATGAGGTCGATCACCGTCTTCCTCAAGGATAACTACGATTGCCTATAAATATGACGCATGGATGAATATGATGAGGTCGATCACCGTCTTCCTCAAGGATAACTACTCCAAATCCACAGAGCTTCTCTTGACTCCTCACACAGACTTCTCGAATCCACGAGAAAAGAAACCAAGAAAATAGAAATAAATTATAATAAATTTGAAATTTAATTGATGACCAAAATAAATGAGTTCACAACCCTTTAAATAGGGATACCAAGCAATGAGAGAGAAATCAAAAGCAAACTACAACCAAAACTCCTAGAATTCGGGACTTATTATAAATAGTAAACTTACTATTTATAGACAGTCATGATGTCTACTAGTGCGCAAGGTTTTCGGCCAAAAATAATAAGTGTCCTATTTGGCTTCACCAAGCTATTCTTCTAAGTGTCCTAGATCCAACGAATTGAATCATAGTTCAAATTTCAACTTTTTTTATAATTTTTCAAGGAAATAATGTCAAGTGATTAAGAATATGCATTAGTGGGATAGGTGCCATAACTTACATAAATTTGGGGTTAATTTGGGAGGCATTAGAGTGGCCTCAAAATTAGAGGTATTCTTCTAAATTAAATTAAATTAAATTTTATGATAATTACTTGATGTCAAAAACTCTCTCCATATAGCTTGGACTACCTATAAATGTACCAGGTTGGAATGTACATATGTGTGTGCATGTGCACAAAGTCCGTGTAAGTAGGCATGGGCATGAATCTAATCTTCTTTCTGTATATATACATGTAAGGTTAGGTTTCTGATCCCAACATATGTGTTACACAGCTCCATAGAAGGCACCGACATACGGCCTCATGTGAGATCCAAGATGTCCATTTAGGTTGGAATTCCAGGTAGAACCCTGTTGCCAAAAATCAAGTTGAAAACAGAGGGAATAATGAATTATAATGGGGCGTACTGAGTTACTTAGTACACTTCCCTGATCAGCAGCTCTGGGCACCTTTTGGGCCCTACTATTACAAACATTTGGCCTATATAATATGCAAACCATTCACCAACCAAGGCTTTGCAAGTTTATACAATTTATCATATTGTAGAATTTATGTTCAAAAATTCAAATTGCAAAATTCACCAGATTGTAGCTAAATGAGATAAATAATAAAAGAATATTTTTACCATTTTCCTTCAAAGAAAATATAGTTTAAATAAGTAAGATAATTAATACTGATTTTTAAAGAAAATTATCTCTGTTGAGACCCTTGTCCTACTCTAAGGTTCGACTCCAATCGAGATCTTCAGCTGAAGGTTGAAACCACCTCTGTTCAATCCAAGTGCTATAAATATATTCTTCACGCATAAAAATCGCTGTTAGGATAACATCTACTGTCCTTAAGAGAGTAGAAAACACTATCTTCACCGCTGACAATAGGAAAATGGTTCTTATTTTCCATCCCTTTCCCTAATGATGTGGAGGAGAGAGAAGTCCATCGACCTACAAATAGTATTCGATCTTCCAAGGTTTCCATCTTCCCCCACTCCATCTCTAAAGGTTCCAGTCTAAAAACATGAACTGTAGTCCCGAAAAAACCAACAACCACCATTAATAGCTCCCCTCTCAATTCTACCAAATAATATTCCCACTTACATAAAGGTGTTTCACAACAGTTACAGAATTTCTGTGGCTTGGGCTTGGCAAGAATAGTCCAAGTGATTAGCTTTGGATCAAAGACCCCCAATACCCCATTATGTCCTAAGACAGAGAAAACCTCATCCTTGAAAACTGGATTTGAGTAGGATATCGAGAATGGCAAATTACTATAAAAAAGGTACTCAGTCTGATACCTATCCCCACTGTAGGGAAGCGCGGAAGGTGATCCCTCAAGATATGACGGTCTACATGAGTTTTGGAATCCCTCACAAAGCAAAAGATTGACTCTCCAATGGCCCGCCTATCTACTACTGGAGAAGATGGATCTATTCACGCCTCTGATCTTACGGTATAAGTGGCCCCGGATTGCGATCTATGGATTAGATTGTCCCAAGGACAAGCCAAAATGGACAGACTACTGTGCAAACTATATCTCTCTCCGTATACTCTCAGTATTACTTATGATATCTTATGTGAGAGAGTCTCATCCTCTATATAGGAAGAAATGAGAGTTTGGATGAGATTGGATAAGACCATATCATCCAATCACATCCCTATCTACCATCAAAAATCAAATTCATATTTGAATTTGAAGTTTAACTAAAAGGAAGAGGCCAGAAAAAGCATGGGATGTACCCACTAGTGATTGCTCACCAGTGGGCGCCACTACCCTACGTCCAACATCTCCCACTCAATCACATTGTGGGATATTCACAAAAATTTATCCATTTAACTCGCCTAATAACAATCAAAGACTAAACATCGTGATCAAAAGAATCAGAGGCATGAGACTAGCTAGATCACCATAATCTTCTTACAGGTGCTTAAATACTAAGTGATCACCTAACTATTACTCAACAACCCAAGTTTTGCAATGCCTGTCTTAGTCCGCATGACCACACTAGATGGAGTTTACTCTCGATCTAGAGTACTCGGCCAACATACGCACTTATCCAACTTATCGAGTTATTCTGAAAACTTGATTTTCCACAAACTTCGACTAAAACCAATTCAAGCAATACTTTTATATATATATATATGCTTTTTAAGAAAAATATTGTTTGTAAAAGTCTAATAAAAACAACTCGATACTGCCAGCGGATAAGTTTTCAAGTGCGTATTTATAGTTCTAGAAACTTGGTGTAACTGTCACAGGATCTTCCCCACGCAGATGTGTAATTTGAAATTAATCAAGTCACTTTCCTAGTGTAACTGAGTCTGGCTAATTAAGGACCTTTCATCATAGTACACTAAAGTAGTGACACTCAATCTCATCCTCATATACACAAGAGGAGGGTAGCTAAGGACATAAAGAGTCACCTACAGGAGTGGTTACTTGCACGTTGCAATGATTAGATTGAATAAAAACAATCTGTAGGTAAAATGTCCCAGCACGTGGCTACAATCCACGTCGTAACATGAGGTACGAATCATCTCATAACCTCATAATCTGGCTTTAAATTCAGGCATAACATTAATCGCATAAAAAAGAATGGTGCGATTATGTTATTCGACTTTATCAGTCTCATCTTCAATCTTAAAAGATTGTAGGTGGATACAACTCACTCATATCCTCATCCTTTATTATTCAAAATAAAGAAAAGTTCATACCTCAATGTATAAATATGGCCCCAAATGTACCTCTCTTGTACATTCAAGGTTGTTCAACCCATCCGAGTAGGTGCTGGCCTACCGATAAAAATAGAAATCCTACATGATCTCAAGGTAAATACTGATGATCTTCTTACCTAGTTTATATTAGTGTTCAATACTGAATAAATTGAATGTGTTATTCATTAATGAAAGATCAAAAGTACTACAAAACAAGTACATCACTCAAGCTTTCCTCAATCCCATCTGCCTGACGTGAACCTGAAATAGATCTCTAGCTATAGGTTTCGTCATGGGATCAGCCATCATCTACTTGGTAGGAATGTAGTTGAGGACAACCTTCTTATCTCTCACTTGATCACAGATGTAATGATACTTTATCTCAATGTGCTTGGATTGTGGTGGTGTTTAGGTTCCTTTGCCAAGTCATTGGCAGAAGTATATTGTCTATCTTCAGCGATATAGGCTGACGAACACTCAGTACAACATCCAGACTCAATAGAAATTTGTGAACCCATACACACTCCTGAACTGCAGCACAACATGCAATGTACTTGGTCTCCATAGATGAAAGAGTTGTGGATGTCTGTTTCTTACTCGACCATGAGATAGCTCCTCCGAGTAAGAATACATATCTTAAAGTAGACTTTCCTTTGTCGGCGTCATTACCTCAAGCAGCATCAGAATATCCTTTGAGCTCGAGGCTTGTGCCTTCATAACACAACATTAGGTCTTTTGTTCCTCTGAGATAGCGGAATATACGTTTGACGGCTTGCCAATAAGACTGTCCCGGGTTACTCTGATAATGGCTGACTATGCCAACTGCATAGCTAATATCCGGTCTGGTGCAAAGCATAACATATATTAAGCTCCCTACTGCGCTTGCATAAGGTACTGAGGACAGTCAATTTCTCGACTTCAGTCTATGGACGCGATTTCCTATCTAGCTTGGTAGCTTTATCCATAGGGGTTTTAAGAGCTTTTGAATTTTTTAGCTTGAACCGCTCTAAGATCTTTTGTATATAGGTTACTTGAGACAAGCCTAAAAATTTCTTATGGTGATCCCTGATAATTTTTACCACAAGAATAAAGTTAGCTTCACCAAGGTCTTTCATCTCAAAGTTCAAGAATAGACAATCTTTAGTCAATATCAACAATTGCATGTCATTACCAGCGAACAAGATATCATCTACATATAAAGATAGTATCAGAAAAGATCTTCCAGACCGTTTCATGTATACACAATGATTTTCTTCACTCATCGTGAATCCAAAAGTGGTGATGGCCAAGTAGAACCTCATGTACCACTATCTTGAAGATTGCTTCATCTTATAGATAGATTTCAACAACTTGTAGACTTTCTTTTGATGCTTTTTGTCCACATAATCCATGGACTATTGCATATATATTTCTTCATCCAAGTCACCATTTAAGAATGCGGTCTTTACATCCATTTGATATAACTATAAGTTTAAACTTGAGACAATGGATAAGATCATGCGGATTAAGGAGAACTTTGCAACAGGTGAAAAGGTCTCCTCGTAATCAATGCCTTCTTGTTGTGTAAAATCTTTAGCAACTAATCGTACTTTATACTTGTCCACTATACCATCTGCCTTTCTTTTGATCTTTAGTACCCATTATTACCTATCGCTTTTCCATTGGAAGGTAAATCAATAAGTTCCCAGACTTTATTCTTTTTCATGGAAGCGATCTCTTCGTCCATAGCATTCAACCAATCAGTCGAGTTAGAAGATAATAATACATCCTGATACGAATCAAGTTCATCATCATCAACTGCAATGCAAGAGAATGTTTGCCTCTCAATACCGAACTATCTTCAGGGAATCTATTCTCTTTCGCTTCGACGTAACTTAGGAGCCTACTGAGATGTCCTCTCACTATCCTGATGAACTATAGAAGCATCATCATCTTAAGAAGCAGAACTCCCACTCTCCTGAAATACATCGGGTATTTCAAAAAATTCTAATGGAGCCTTTTTCTTCATTCGGCTTGGGTATCTATCTTCAACAAAGGTCACGTCCCGGGATTTTATCTCAATTCATCGTCCATGGTCCTCATAAAGTAGAGCGTATCCCTTTGAATGCTTAGGGTACCTAATGAACACGCATTGAATGGTTTTACTATCAAGTTTACCTCTATACAGAGTAGGTAGCAAAACATATCCTAAAGATCCCCAAGGGCGTAAGTTGACTAGAGAAGGAATCCTTCCAGACCACTTCTCATATGGGGTCTTAGGAATGTATTTGGATGAGACTCTATTAAGGACATAGATAGCTATTAACAGTACGTCTCCTCATAATGTGGTAGAGAGATTGGCTTATGCCATCATCGATATAACCATATCCAATAGTGTCATATTCCTTATCTCTGCAACACTATTTTGTTGTGGAGTGTAAGCCATTGTGTATTGCCGAACAATTCCAACGTTTTCACAATATGATTTAAATGTTTCAGATATATACTTACCACCTCTATCAGATCAAAGGATTTTAATCTTTTTCTTAAGCTGATTTTTCACCTCAGCTTTATATTTAAGAAAACAATTAAAAGCCTAAGATTTGTGTGAGATGAGATGCACATATCCATAGCGCGAGTAATCATCAATGAAAGTGACAAAATATTGACATTCATTTCTGGCATGTACATTAAAGGGTCCACAGATATTTGAATGGATTATCTCTAGTGTGCTCTTGGACCTAGTCGCTTTGGGAAATGGTTTCTTCGAAGTCTTCCCGAACACACAATGTTCACAAAATGACAAATCAACTTTGAATAAGGAGTCTAACAGACCAAAACGTACTAGTCTTGTTATACGACCCTTTCCTATGTGACTTAACTCGCGTGCCATTTTTGAGATTCAGATACTATAGCACTCGACATAGCAGATAAAGTAAGAAGGGAATTATCACAATCTACGTTCAGAATAAATAAATCTGAAATTAAATTTTTCCATGTAAAGATGGGATTATTCAGTTTTAAAGAAACTCTTGTCCTGAAAAATCGAATATCAAAACCATCAAATAATAACCTAGAAACAGAAATTAAATTTCGACACATCCCTGGTGCATAAAGAATATCACGGAGGATTATTGTTCGCCTTATGCGTGTACGAAAATGAGAAACGCCAATCCCTAGTACGTTTTCGATAACATTATTTTCTATATACACCTTATAACTTTCCTTGGGTACAGGCCGAAATTCCTCGAGTCCTCGACGACTCCATTTCACGTGCTTTGTTGGGCCTGAATCTAAAATCAACTCATTAGATATAGTATCAACGGAAAGGATTTCAGAACAAACGTCTACATACAAAGTATCTAGTAACTTAGAAATTACTGTCTTTTTATGGGCACACTGCCAAGCATAATGGCTGAAACTTTCAAAGACAAAGAAGATTATATTTATCTTTTTCTACTTCTTCTTTCCATTCCCCTTCTTGAGATTTGGAAGAGGTGCTGTGGACTTCTATTCTTGGTTATTCTTTTTCTCCTTCTTATGAGCGTTGAACCGTTTCTTGTTAGCTTTTCGCTTATAGGTCTCTGCTACAAAGGCCTTGGCCGAACTTGGCTGAATTACATTCATTTCAACCTCACGTACCAAGTGGCCACAAAAGTCTCTAAACGTAGTGATATAATCAGTATGGTTCAGAATTCTTTTAATTGGGGCCTAAGATTTAGGCAAGGAACAGTGCATGGTTATAATCTTTTGATTTTCAGTCAATTTATACCCAACATTCTTAAGAGCACCTATCATTTGCTCTATCTTATGGATATGATCTTTGATGGGGTAGCCGACGGGCATCCTATACTCTTACAATTCTAATTCCATTGCCCGAACTCTCGCATCTGACTTCTGCGTATAGGCATTTGTTAGTGCTTTCCGGATTTCCTTAGCGGTTTCATGTACTTCATACGTAAGTATGAGTTCTTTATGTATAATGCTAAGGACATTACGAGCTGAACGATTTTATTTTCGCCACTTATTGTAGTGAGTTATCGCAACCCTATGTTCTTTCAAATTCTCATTTTCAGCTAATATGGGTTCCTCTGGAACTTTATCGAGTGTGTGTGATATGTCGTCCTCGTCTAGAAGGCATCACACTACGAGGGACCAGTATTCGTAGTTGTTACCATTGAAATGTTATCCTTTCAGCTATTCAACGATGAACGCTTTGGTGACCGTCTATACATTACATAAGTATCACTACTTAGCTATGATCTAAGGTATTGACGCTAATCATCAGCATTTTTACGTGTTATTTAAAATTTCAAAGTATAAAAGTAGTCAACACATCTTAACGAGATCTGAAAGTCCACATACCCAAATGGGCGGTGTAGATCAATCAAGTTCTCCTTTTAAGATGAAAATTAATGTTTTTATAAGAATAAATTTGTATAACATGCAACCTTCCATTATTTGGTTGCATGCATCATTTGGTGGAAGGGAATAAACTCCCACTCAGGTTATGCACAACCGTTATTGATAGGGAGCATCTAAGCACTAAGTTTTATATTTTCCAATGAAAAATAAGGGAGGCTTAAATCTAAACACATCAAGCCTAATTATATCACACATATAAACATTATCATAAAAAAAAATATAAAAAGTGCTTAAATATGAAGAGACTTCAATTTTTACTAGTGATCATGTCCATTAGAGATAGATTCGATCATCACCGTTAATGATCATTATTGATGATGAATCCTTTCATCAACATTGATTATCATGGTTGATTATCATTTTAATCACTAATAATCTCTAGATCATTAATTCTCAAAGTAGATTTTATCTACTCTATCTTTCTAATTTGCTAGCTTAATACAGGCATGAGTGAGCAAATATGGCTTTTATGGCAGGCCTTGACTCAGCCGAACCACATCAGGGAAAACATATCCACCCGTCTGTAAATAAAATGATCAGAAGTGCACTTTACGATGGAGCCCAGCTAGAATTGTTTCAGTGACTTGGACCAATGCACGTGGCCTGCCATGTGAACGGGCGTATATCTTCAAACATGTGTGCCGCGCGAGCGCGTGCTCTGTTGGTCTCGTCGGACCAGTACGAACCAGTACTGTAGTAAGCCTTTGCAGTGCACATAATGACAGAAGAAAACTTTCATACTCTGGCAGAGCGTGATGGATAATAAGCAACCCCTTCAAATATAACTAATTAAATCCAAACTGTTCAAATTATATGGGTCCCAGTTTAGATATATCATGATCGACGGGTTATAGGACAGGTTTTGGACGATTAAAAAAAAGAGAAAATATCCAATGGTCCTATTGCAACAAAGAAGTGACCAATCTGAAAAATATCCACGGGTAGTATCAAGCTGCCAGGAGTGTGATTCTGTGAAGGGCCCTAACACGTGTCAGTTTTTCTTGCAAACAACATGTCATAAATCCAACCTTTTGATTAGGTGGGGCACATGAGAACATGCCACGGATAGAACAATTGTAAGTTCGATGATCACGCAGGATAAACTTTCTGCAACAAACCTGATGAGTGGCCTGGATCTCTATGGCACGTATCTGGCCCTCGCACGTGGGACCCTTCAGTGAATCAGGACTCTTTGAAAAAAAATCGCTTATCATCGAGAAACCGGCAACCATACGATTCTCTGAGACTCCAAGGTTCTTTCAACTGATCGTCAAAGGCCATGGTTGCTGCTTTTGCCAACTTACTTGTAAAAAAAAATGTAATTATTTTATACTCTGGCTACGTATAATATTTGATATGCATGCACCTAGAAATGGTAAAGTGGAATATATATAACCAATCTAAACCTTCTACTAAACTGTGGATTGCACTGTATTTAGTTAAAATCAGAAAAATATTGATCAGGTGGGTCCAGCCGGTTATGATCCATGGCTTGAAAATAAGGTGGTGCGGCAATCAGATGGTCTATGCGAATTGGCATTGAACGCTTATTACTGTGGTGTGGTCCACAGATTAGTGGATCTGCCTCATTTTTAACCCTATAGCATAAGATGATACAGAGAAAATAATGAATGGAGCGGATCCCCGAGAATGCATCATAAGTGGACTGCACCTATCCAACCTAAATTGAATGGAATACTTCCACGGACAACCAGGAATAGGTTGTTGCGTTAATGGGTTTTATCCCATCTTCTCTGTTCCTTATTTGGGTCGTTCGATCCATAGACCCACCTAAAATTCAGGCCCATAGCCTAACTTTATTTTACAAAAATAATAAAGAGGGAGTGGATTTATCGACAACTCATCACGGTGAACCTTGACCTTCTCAATCGAACTGGAAGCAAAAACTTCACACGCTTTACCAGAATCCGAATCCAACACAAACCCACGAGAATGTTGGCGGAGGGGGGGGGGGACATATGCATCCACGTGGGCCCTTAATTGGTGCATATGTGCACATCGAGAGTGTATATAAAATCTAATCCACTGAAGTGTATATATAATCTAATCCACCGTACACATGTTGATTCGATACCATTTGAAAACCATGGATTCCAATCTAATAAAAAAAAGGTTGGGCCACTTACCTTTTTAGATGAAAATAATCAGAGATCCGTCATTGATTACTCTGATACCACTGTAGGAAAGCGCAGAAGGTGAGCCCTCAAGATCTAACGATCTACACGAGTTTTGAAACCCTCATAAAGCAGAAGATTGACGCTACAATGGCCCGCCTATCTACTACTGGAGCAGATGGATCTATTCACACCTCTGATCCTACGGTATAAGTGGCCCCGGATTGTGATCTATGGATTAGATCGTCCCAAGGACAAGCTAAAATAGATAGACTACTGTGCACACTATATCTCTCTCCGTATACTCTCGGTATTACTTATGATATCTTATGGGAGAGAGTCTCATCCTTTATATAGGAAGGAATGAGAGTTTGGATGAGATTGGATAAGACCATATCATCCGATCACATCCCTATCTACCATCAAAAATCAAATTCGTATTTGAATTTGAAATTTAACTGAAACGAAGAGACCAGAAAAAGCATGAGACGTACCCACTAGTGATTGCTCACCAATGGGCGTGTCCAACACCCACGATGAGAAATCTATATGGAAGAAGAAGTAGCAATAGAGTCAATAGCAAAAATTGTGGAATCTGAAGTAGGTGTGGATGAGAAGGTGATGCAATTGAAGTGGTGATATTCCAAATCCGGGAGTTCAATCCTTGCTTTGATAAAGGGATTGAAAAGGAACACAGAGTTGTTGCCTCTATACATGAATACCCAACCATCCTTGCAGAAACAAATTGTTGAACCAGAGAACTCTGGGATATTGATGAAATATCTCTCATTGTACAAAGGATTCAAGAAGTTACACATGCCATCGTCTTTCCCAAAATACATGAGCCATGGCGAGTAATTTCTAAGAAATGGCAAGCCACGACTATTAAGAAAAGAGATGTTGTCTTGTGATTAGGCTCGGTGGGCCAATTGATCGCCAAATTCTACAAGAGGAGATCAGATGAACAAAATCTTCTTGAAAGAGATGCAATGTGATCAACTCTAGAAGATCTATTGGAAGGTCAGACCAAGGTCTATATTCAACAATTTCTGTCTTTTTGGATGGAGTTATTTCGAAGATGTCCTCCATATCACCCAGGTTGGTATTTTCTTATTGGATCTCTTCCAAGTCCTTTGGACTCCTTTCTTTTTTAACTTGTTCAGCTTCTTTCTTCTCATCCTTTCTTCTTGTCCTTCTACGATCTCTTGCTGGATCTCTTCATATGGCTTAAACTGTACGAGGGACACCGTAACTAGAGCTGTACACGAGTCGAGTCGAGCCGAGTACTGCCCGGCTCATGCTCGGCTCGTACTGCCCGAGTCCTACTCGTACTCGGCTCTACTTAGGCATCGAGCATGGATTCCCTACTCATGCTCTACTCGTCCGAGTACGAGCCAAGTACGAGCAGAAATCTAGTCGAGTCGAGTCGAGTCCGTGTTTTTAAGTCGAGTTCGAGTCCGAGTCCGAATTTGAGCCCAATTCGAGCAGAGTTTTCGAGCAACAAATTTAACATATATTAACAAATTTAACATATATTACCTATATTAACATATTAACAATTTCTATATTAACATATATTAGCTATATTAACATATATTAACAATTTCTGACATATATTAGCAATATATGATATCAATTTCTGAAATATATTAACAATTTATACAAAAAACTAATAATAATAAATCAACACCACACAGTACGAGTCGAGTACGAGTTGAGCACACGAGTCGAGTATCGAGTTGAGTACCGAGTCGAGTATTGCCCAGCTCGTACTCTACTCGTAATCAAAACGAGTATCAAACTCATGCCGAGTCGAGTAATTTTGAGTTGAGTTGAGTGAGTAACCGAGCTTACTCTGCTCATGTACAGCTCTAACCGTAACACAACAATTATTATCAAACAAATTATGAAATTAAACCTTAAGCAAATGAGAAAAAACCACTCTTCTTAATAAATCTGAGCAATGACCATTTCAGCTTCAGCTTCAGAAAAAATAGTTCCATGGAGTTAATCAAAGCTAACATGGGGAGGAATTATATGACATGTGACCAAAATCGCAGCATAGTATATACAGTTTTAACTTCTAACAAGTGAAACACATAATCTGGTAGGACAAACCATTGGGATGTTGCATTCTACTATGGATAGACCATGCCCCAAAAATCTCCCAGATCAGATGATCAAGCAGCTTCTCTTGGTTTTAACTGTAAGACCTGTATCCTAATCCGTACTGTTCCGTCGCTTCTCGCGATCCTTCCCGTCGAAGTCCGGCAATCCACGACTTGTAATCGACGTTGCGCACGACCGTAAATTGTATCCTATACATTTGAGTTAGCTTAATCCGAGACTTGTACCATTACGACCGCACCGTCGCCACGGTTCCAACGCCGCGACTCACGCACCGATCCGATACCCAGATTAGGTGATGTGGACCCACGTTCAGTTTGAGGAAAAACACCGCGTGTTGCAAATCCCAAGAGAATCTCTACAATATGTGAAATCAATCCCATCAATCACCTCTCATGTCAAGTATAAAGCACCCATGCTTTCATTCTCCACAAGTCAAGCAAACCCAAAGTCAACCAACGTCTCACCTCACCCATCACTCACTTCACATCACTCCATCACTCCTTACATCCCATCTCTCTCTCTCATTTCTCAACACATCCCAAGCAAGAGAGGCTCCCACGTCTAAGGTTTTTCATGAGAGAAAAGTGCATTTGTGAGGCCCACTTCTCACTCCAAAACCCATCATCCTAGCCATTCATTTCTCATCTCCACCATCAAAGTGAAGCATAAGGAGAGTGGCTTTCCAACGGACCAAGAATATCAAGTGGTGGGTTCTTCCATATACTAGTTTTTCATATTTTTAAGATGGACCAAGTGAGGCCTACCGATCAATGGTATAGATCTCACTTTGGACCCTAAGATGTGGCTAATGGCCTATCTTGATTATCAAAATCATTCCATGATGGGGCCATTCTCCATGGACCCCATCATGATGTTTACTTTCTTGCATTAAAGAGGTCATATAGACCGTTCATTTTGGATGGAGAGGGATCTCCACCGTTGATCTTTTATTTGGAAGGCCCATATGCAATGAGATCCATTGATGTATGATTGGATGGTTGAAACGAAGGGCCCATAGTGTCGGGGTCCCTCCATCACGCGTGTCCCACTCTTTTACTCACTCTCTCTCTCTCTCTCCCTCTCTTTTTTATTTATTTTCTTTGTATGTTGATGTGGCCATGTGGCCCACTTGAATGAGCCCCACCATGAAATATGTATTTTATCCAAGTCGTCCATGAGTGGGGCCCATCTTAGACGTATTGTACTTACACCATCCATCCTATGGTGGCTCACCTAAACAAAAAAAAGGGAAACGTCCAGTGTCTGGACGCTGGACGTAGAAGGAAAACACTTGTGTAGGCCCCACCCTAATGTATGTTTCTAATCCAACCCATCCACCTTACTCCCTGACTCATTTTAGGCGTTGAGCCGAAAGATGGGGTTGATCGGAGTATTTAGTGGGCCATAGTGTTGAAAACAACATTATTACCATTGAAATCTATTTAGATTTCTTCTACACGTCGAAAGAGGCCCGATATCGGACTCATTGGATTTATTATGAGCCGTAGAATCCAATGGCTGGACTGGATTCATCAGATGCGGGCCCCACATGATAAAAACCCTAGAAAAATGGGTTTTTCAAAAAAATAAATAAAAGAAGCAGCAGCAAGTTGCTACTGTGTCAGAAGGCTGGCCACGCCAGCGGCTGGCGGGTGGGTGAATGGAGGCAGACCCAGGGCTCTAGCCGTGGGCCCCACCTTGATGTTTATGTTCTATCTAAACCGTTCATATGGTGGGCCATCCTCTGAAGTAGGTCCCACCCAAAAATCGGCTTGATCTAGATCTCAGGTGGCCCACACCATAAGAAACAGCGGTGATTTAGCTCTACCATTGAAACCCTTTTTGGGCCCACAGAAGTTTTGGAATCAATATGAAATTTGTCTTTACTCTTCATCCAGGTATGTGGACCTTATCAATGGGTTGGATGTCATATAAACATTATGGTGGGTCCCACGTGGGACCCATAATGATATATTTGTTTTATTACCACCGTCCGTACGGACGGTGGAGGCCACGCCTATGTATGTATTTCCATGCCATCCAGCCATTCCTTTGGCTGCTAGACGACTGGTGGGACCCACCATGATGCACGTGCTGCATCCTATTTCCCAAATCATTTGATAGATCATTTTAGTGCATGAGCTAAAGATTGGGGCAGATTTAAAGTTCAAATGGACCCCACCTTGGCATATGTATGTGGCTCATCTTAATTTACTTATGGCCATCCATTGAGGCCACCTTAGTATATATTTAAAGCCCATGGGATTAAGCCCATTTGATACATATAAAGCCCATGGGATTAAGCCCATTTGATACATATAAGGCCCATGGGATTAAGCCCATTTGATGTGCATGGGGCGCAAATGGAGTGGCCCATTTGATATATATATAAGGCCCATGGGATGTGGCCCATTTTGAAATATTGTTAGGCCCATTGTGATGTACTCTAGGCCCGCAGGTTATGGACCATTGCAATGTACATAAGGCTCGTTGGTGAGGCCCATTAATGCAGCCCATTTGATGAATGTAAGGCCCATGTGATACGGCCCATTCAATGTATCCAAGGCCCATGGGTCGAGGCCCAACGGGATGTCCTTAGAGTCCATTGCAATGTGTGATTTTTCATGATTCATGTAATGATATTTATGGCGGGTCGTGCCTTAGGAGCAATGTTAGTTTGACGTCCACATTGTAAGTATAATGTTGGTTAAATGTCCGCATTACGACTCTCCATAGGGCCCATTGGTAGGCTCATACTCATTACTATTCATCACTGTATAACATGCTTAGTATAATCCCATGACTCATGCTCATACGCATCATATGTATGCTTGATATGAGTAGTGACTGATCATAGCATACGCCATTG
The DNA here is from genome assembly GCA_037074715.1 of Magnolia kwangsiensis. Lineage (NCBI taxonomy): Eukaryota > Viridiplantae > Streptophyta > Magnoliopsida > Magnoliales > Magnoliaceae > Magnolia > Magnolia kwangsiensis. Next base: position 78,878,636 of record CM073586.1, on the reverse strand, counting down.
GGCAGACCATTTACGGGACTCGTTATGAGACAGAGTGCCCTTCATGATCGCGCAGTACGCGCTGGATTTCTGTATGATTTGACGTGTGATTCATGCATCTCGCATATGTTTGACTTGATCACTGCACGCCCTAACGACATCAGGGTCGTGGCTCCACAGGTACATCGTGGATGGCCGTATCGGATACCGAAAATACTTGGTTCTAGCACTATAGGCACTTAGGATGTCCTTGGGTGAAAGTCCCAGAACCTTTTTGGTACCAGGAGATACTCCAAGGTCTAGACCGAGTGGATACACGAGTGACCGAGTGCCGAATACCAGTAGGCCGCGTCTCCCACTGTGTCGTGGTCGGTTGGAAGGGAGTGTGGCCTTATCCGCCTGAGTGAGGGGACTATAAGCTAGGATGAGTTTGACCAGCTCACAAATGAGTTCGCTATCGACGAGTCGGGTAGGTATTGGCAGACTACTGGTCAGGTAGATAGTGAGGTCTATTCCGCTTGCTTGGCTGTGCAGCTAGGGAGGAGGCAGTCAGTGTGAGTGTATTAGACCCCGGTGATATCCAGAGAGGAACTGTACTGATATGTGTACTTGATGAGTATCAACTTACTTGGATTGCATTTCGTATATGACATTCGCCTATGTAGGCCTTGCATTGCATCGGTGTGGCCAATGACATTCATATCTCGCATCACATGGCCTTGGTATGGCCGATAACATTCATGCCTTGCATCACATAACATTGGCATGGTTGATTGTATTCATGGACTTACCACATACTTCCGCATTACTCTGATATTATATACTTGGCACTTGCCTTATGCACACACTTATACCACCCTCTAAGCTTTTGTAAGCTTATGCACGACCGTTGCGTGCAGGTAGCGTTGGACAGCAGAGGCAGGAGTGCGCATCTGGTTATTTTGGAGTTTTTGACCACCTTATATTTCCCTTTTCTACATTGTACTTAAAGTTTTTGATATAGTGGATATGTGGTGATGTTATTTTGTGACTTGGTTATGCTTATGGTTATGCTCCATTACAAAAAAAAATCATTCTAAAAATCCTCCTTGTAGGATTCCAGGATCAGAATCTGGCGTATGTTTGCTAGGAGCCGAGAATGGGGCACTACGGATACTGTCGGCACCGAATTTGGCGATTGGAATTCCTGTGAATTCGATTTCTGGGTTTGGGGCGTGACATTAACTATCTACTTATTGGTGACAAATTAAAAAGGATAAGATCATCATATGGAGGAAATTTTAGGAAAGTCCATCTAGGGTGCGATGCAATAGTCCAGTGGTCTTGAGTACCAAACCACAGGCTCATTTTATTAGAATTGAACACCGATCATTAGGTAAAAGTTGGAAATTTAGCTGTGTAAGAGTTAAAATTCAGATTATTTAAGGTTTTTTTTTTCTTTTTTTCTTTTCTTTTCTTTCCTTCATTATCTCAGCTTTTACTATTACTCTTGCTAAAACTCTTCCCCTGATTGTAGCAAAGGTGTTAGAATGCTGCTTGAGTGTATGTCAGCGAAGCGTCTTATGTGAGATTGTCAAAAAAGACTGATGACATACAGTGAGAGTTCATTCTTTATCTCGAGTACTCGTTTCATCTTTCAAGGATGGAGACAATGGATGAAAGAATGCATTTCCACTGCTTCTGTCTCAATTTTAGCCATTGGAATTGCAGTCATGTTCTTCCAAAAATCCATGTGTCTTTAGCAAGGTCAGCATTTACATTCTGTTTTATTCGCCAATGTGAGAAGGGTCTTAATTGGATGCTCACAAGGATAGAAGTTTATGCCCTCCGGAAGGCTATGAAAGATCACATATAATATGCTAGATGAAAGCATATTGAGGTAAGTATCACCATATGAAAGATGTCACCATGCTTGAACAAACTGTAGCTGGCAGCTACCAAAGAAAGAAAGAGTTGTTAGCCAATCCTCTAATGTAAGTTCTTGGAGATCTATTTAACATGCAATGGGACTATGCTCTATAAGTAACCAAGAGTACGTTCTCCTCTCATTTTGATCCAATCACCCCACATCCCACATGCACATGCTCCACACGTGTGCACAAGAAAAGGCCCATTTTGCTTTTCTAGCATATCTCTAGTTTCCTTTTCTTTCATATCTTTGTATTAGAAATTTATTTTTCTCTCATATGTCTATGTTAGGAAATAAGTAATCTTAGATTTTTCTTACTTAAGTGCTTTCTTATTTTAGAAATACTATGTTAGGAAATAAGCTTATTTTGATTTTCTTGTTTAAAGATTTTTTTTTCCTATTTTGGAGATCTTGGCTAGCTAAGAATCCTATTTTTAGACTCCATAGATTAATGTTGAAGATTGTAAGCAATCTTTATAAGGACTTAGACCTACGGAATAAAATAGAGTTAAATGGTATTCAATTGGACCAAATTCTCTTGTTTCTCTACGGTAGTTGTTTGAATAAAGGGGGGAGGGGTGGTTGAAGGACTGTTGAGCTTGATCTTAGTCTTACAATCAACCCGGTATGTAACTTCCCAAATTATTCATGGCCAGAGTTTATATTCATGCATGAGAAAATCGGGTGTTAATAATGTATAAACTGGATGCTTTAAAATCGCACCCTAATTTTTTTATTTCTTATTTTATATCACATCCAGATACATTTATGAAGGTAACATTCATAAGAATAAAATCATCTGTATTGATTATTTCATCAGAGTAAAAGAATAATCAAATGTCCTCTCAATGGGAGCTTATTACATTTATCGAGTTCACAGCGGAAGTATAAAACTAATTTATAAAATTATCTTCTTATTCTTTCAGTATAATCTTCCATAGGGATATGGTCCTTTAGGTCTTCGATCTGTGCATCACCTGCATCATTTGTACGATTGGGAGAGGGTCAATGCCCTACTCATAGTGATGGTCATCCTTTAAGATTAACAATGATTCAAGAGATTCATAAAAATAAATGTAAGGATTCTGATACGTCACGCACTCCATTACTACGAGAGATATTAGTATGCGAAAAGAATCTATATGAATGTATGCCTAGCAAAGTTTGTGTGGCTCATCATACGTAGTGATCACTATCACAATGTGGAAAACAGTTCATGATATCTGGCTCGACCCGCATTCTCACTATATGGATATTCGTCGGCGTGTCCCACATTAACGTGGATTTATGCGAACATCTCAAGGCGACACAACAACATGGTTGGGGAATTTACGTAACACGTGTATTCATGGAGTGACTATTTATGACATTCAATCCTGAAAAGTTGATGTAACACTGCATTTGCTATTTACATACATCGATTGTGCACCACGCCAACCAATCCCCGGAATTACGTGCCGACCAAGAGAGTCGCTACCCGTAACGCATTATTTCCATGATAAATATTGAGTCACTAGTCGTGATACCTTTAACACAACACTTGCAGTGATAGAGAATGTAAACTGAATCGTGATTCCCAAAAGGGTAAATAAATAATGATAATAAATCAATTGAAAGGATAACTTTCCGTAATATATGAACATGAAAAGGCAAGATAATAATCATCAATTAAATCAAAGTAAGCTTAAAGGATAAAAACCTTCACCTCTAGTAGTTTAGTGATCCTCTGTCAGATTAGATGTCAGAAGATACGTCTTATGGTTAACCCTTATCCTAATCCATAGAATTTAGAGAGTTAGTGTTAGAATTGGCTTATAATATTATTATCTTTGGCTAGGTTTGATGGATTCTGTAGAGCATTTAATAGAGTTTTCTCTTTATAGTTTCGGTTAGGTTATGAGTTTACTATCTACGTGGGATTGTACCATTATTGCTATGCTAAGGAGTAAGAGAAAGACGAAGAATCTGAAAGGAGGGAAAAGGAAAGGGAATGGACGTGAGGAGAAGTGGCTGACGTTAGTCGTCCCGTACTTAGACAATCGTAAATCCTCAGAAGATCTCTAAAACGCTGCTTATTTCTTTCTTCAACTTTTCTCTCGCTTTTGTCTTTATCTTTTTCTTGTTGTCTATCCTCCTAGGTCGAATGTGGGGGATTTATATAAGCCTGGATGATCCAGAACCTTCCTGTGTAGGCCTTACGTTGTTGTTTGCGTAGGAACAACGTGAGGTATTGTTGGATGATCAGGCCGAGAGTAATGGGAGTTTTATTCAGATTTGTGGGGCCTACCTTATTGATACATCTGATTCCCTGCTCAATGTTTCTCAATATCACACGGTCAACTTTAAATTGGAGAAGATGATGAGTGTTTTAATGGCAGATTCCGTTCCTACGCTCCTCTTTCTTCAAGAGGATCATTGTGGGTGGTCCAGATGGAAGCATGGAAGCTTATGGACAACAAAAAATGATGGTTCAGATGTATTTGTTCGGTGGGTTTTGTGAAAACGTGCAGCAGCCCATTTACTACATCGGTTCTCGTTTGAATTCGCACTCTTCCGAGATCCTAGCACTGTGGGGATTCTCCACACCGTTCCAAGGGTTTGTGTTGGAGTCAGATTCTCCCTGGATGAGAGTTAAACGGCTCAGATCTTGATAAATTCGCCGGGCCCAAGAGTTTCGGTGGAAGTTCTCTTGAGTGCAAGAAAGTCGTGCGTTGTTACAGTGAGTGCGGAAGGGGTGTCTACTTAGTTCGACAGCTGGATCATGTGGGGTCCACTTTCGGTGTGCCTTTGGGAAATCCATACTCTTCACCTGCTTTGTAGGAAAGTGTGCCAAAATATTTTAGGTGGGCCATACCATTAGTCAAGGTCGGGAATAGGTTAGCCGTTTAAAAAAACCATTATGGAAAGTTAGCTACGTGATTCACGTTCTTCTTGGCTTCATGAATGGTTGGGGTGAAGGTGGGGATCAATATAATGTTTGGTGGGAAATCCGCTCCGTCCGTTAGCTTTCTCATGTCAAGTTGGCTCAAGGGGTGAAATATGAAGCTGATCTGAGTTCCAGATGGGACACAGTTTGAATTGATATAAGATGCACATTCTTATACGTTTGAAGTGCTTACGCACGGATTAGAAATTTGGGGAAAGAAGTTTCCTTCAAACACGTCTCTTTATGTGAGGCTTAGCTTGTCCATTGTCTACATGTATAATGTGGGTCCATCATGATTTTTATAAGGAATCCACTCCTTTCATCAATTTGAGTAGGTCGTTTTGGACCATGGGACTAAATGTGGAATTGATCTGAGGTTCAGGTATGCTTATCTTAAAAATTCTCCTAGCGGGCGTTGAAACCAACTTAATCTCAATTAGTGGTCTATGCTTAATGATCTGAGACCAATTTTAGAGGAAATTTGTAGTCAAGATAGGCAGATAATTGGACAAAATTTGGTGGTTGATTGATGGTGGAAAAAGGCTAGATCTGAAATATCACATTTTGCGTCAAAAGGAAGGAACTGGCTTCAGCGTTCAACGCAGGATCATAAATCAGGGTCTACATTTTGTATATATTGTAGTCATGTGAGGCCAAGGTGTGGTCCAAGTTTAAGTTTCGATAGATAATAGGAAGTGGCTAGATCTGAAGATCTAGATTCTTAAGGAGTTAATAAGCGGATAACTTCGTGCATAAGCAAAAGCGTACCAAAGTAGGGTATTTATATTTTATACTTGGTCCATATGATGGGCAATTTAAATCATTCATATGAAGAAAAATATCCAACTATGACTACCCGCAAGGTTTCTATCAAACAACCATTCACTCCAAAAGCTCAAGCTGTCAAAGCGTGGTGTATCAATGTATATCAAGGGACTTTTATCACTTCAACACCCCCCGCACGTGAGGGGTGGGAACTCCGCACGGGAACATACTAACAAGGGTGGAGGGACACTCACACACCATAAATAGGCCAGGATTGATTTCTCGATCCCCGAGCCAGACCTGATTTTCCCGGTCCCCTGTGGGAGAATAATATTTTAGCGAGGAATATTTGTTGCTCTCGAGATTTGAACATAGGACCTTCCTCTCTGATACCATGTCAAACAACCATTTACTCTAAAAGCTTACCATGTCAAACAGTCATTCACTCCAAAAGCTCAAGCTATCAAAGTGTGGTGTATCAATGTATATTGAGGGACTTTTATCACTTCAACAGTTTCTTCACTCGATGGACACTAAAATCAACGGTTAAAGGGCTAATCTGTCAATTGGGTCACTTTTACAAAGATCTAAGGGCTTAACTTCGACGTGTATAGTTAATTTATGATACATAGTCATGGTATAAAATTTCACATTAAATGGATAATGGGAACCATGTGATCTAGAATTCATGGATCTAGGTTAGTGGCATTTTCATAATTATGGTTGATCTAAGAGTTTTGTGAAATCTAATGGTTCTACATGATTATATGAACCTTTCCAAACAATTCTTACAAAAGAACTTACATCTAAATCATTATGAATAAGGAGTTATTCACCAATTCATTTAAGAGAAGGTACACATGCCAAATCACATGATGGATGGTCTTGTCTCAAAATCAACGATCAGATTGTTGGATCTATAAATGGAGATCATTCCCAACGATTAAATTCATGTCAGGGAATAGATGTAAGGTTAGGATAGTTGGATTTGTATCATACACAGGTACATACTAGGTTATGTCTTATGGTAATAATCGAGAACTTTCAATACTTGGTAATGAAAAGTTCGGGGTGTTACACGGTATGTTGAATCTTATTGCAATTAGTTTCTTCCTTAATCTAGTTGCATTAAATTGGTATTGGAGCACGTTTTACTCCTGAGATTTTTCTCTTTCACTTTTCTCTCCTCTTTCTCATCTTCTTTTCACAATTTTTTGTCCCAATATTCATCCCAAATGTACCTCAATTCCCTAAATCAACCTATTAATTCAGCCCCTTTACTATAGATAGTATATACTCTCCATCTCTTTAGAAGGAAAAGTGGATGAGGACATTTTCGGTCATTTCAACCTTCAGAAAGCATGTTCCTATAATATCAAAATGTCTAGACACTTTTTGGTAAAACTATTCTGCAGTAAAAATCCCTATTTTTAGTCCTTAGTAAAATCTCTAATATAAAAGTACTGTTAGCTAAAACAAGGTGAACTCATTTTTAAGTGGCAACCAAACTTGAAGCATCTCAATACTACCTATATGGACAAAATAAATTACTTTTTTTTTTACACTGAGGTTCTGATTTTAGGTTGAAGAACAATTGGAACATGTTAGTGATGTTTTATAATTAAGCAAATGCTGCTGTTTCTGATGAGTCTAGTTGTGTTATTGAATTGACCACTAGGACAGAATAACAAAGTGCTTATGAATTCATTCAGAGGATCTTGTTTCTTGGATGGATATGAGTCACTTGAAAATGGAACTATAATGTTTTTCCACTGTTACTAACATAGGAGTTGTTCTTATTATTGTTATTGTTATTGTTATTAAAATTTACATCTCATATGGACTGAAGGTAAATGACTTTTAATATTTGCTTGGTCTAAATTCAGATTGATGCAGACAACATTTCATTATTACGTGAGTGACAGAGAGTTACTAAAATTTGATGTGGGATGTTAGAATCCCATGAATGGTAAAACATTTTATTAACATTTACTCATTTTTAGATTGTTAACATAATTAGTTTCTTACTTAATCTAGTTGCATTAGATTTCCAAGTGAGACTTGATAGAAGACAGAAGTAAATGTTGTATTTTAAATTATTTTAAAATAATTTAGTGTTTCAAAATATCTGTTGGGACAGACCATGGCTGTGGCCATAGGTGCGCATGTACCCTACGGATGTGTCTTTTCACTGAAAGGTTATATCCTTTCAATTTTTATTTTGAAAAGTTGTCTTTTGAAGCTTAAGGGTGCACCACTTGAGTTTAAACCCAATAGCCACAACCCTTTGTGAAAGGGTGTCTTCACAAAGTTTATAAATAGACTTTCTCTCATCCATTTTAAAAAAGTAAGAAAAAGTTTGTTTTATATTAAAAGTACGGTTTAATATTTTCTAGTTCAGGTTAAGACTACAAAGTGGTTCGAGCCCGTGTACAGCGAGTGCACTACTGGGACCGGGTCATAGTCGTTATATCCTAAAGGTCGATAGCTCTAGAAACCTGTTGCACTTGGGACGCTGTCCAAGGGGAGCAAATTCAATTTCAAGCCGAGTGACTCATGTCACATCTCGACCTCTATAAACCGATAAATTTTCTCTTTTTCTCAATTTAAATTTATTTTATTTCAAACTCCATATCCCAACAATCTTGAAATTGAATTATATTTGTTTGAAAAACTATTTAAAAATTACGGTTGCATTTATCTGGTTGGAATAGTCCAAAATAAAACCACGCCAACCCGATTTGTGAGCCATGACTCATATAATCTAGAGTTGTTATATCTCACCTAATGGTCAAGATCTTGTAGATACTTATTATGTAAGTTCTTCGGACCACATGTACAAAAGTGAACGTATGCACCGACTGAGAATGGTTAGAGTACTTTAGATCTTGATATCTATAAATGAGAATGGTTACTATGATCAAACATATAAGAGGCCTAGATTCTTGAACAATTGGCCGCGTTCGTTGTAACCCTCGTTAGCACAGACTATGATCCTCAAGTTCACTACGCCAAAATAGCTGATTTACGACGGACCAAATCCGTCGTAAAACCAAATAAACGACGGATTTCGTCCATCGCTTGGTCCGTCGCTGTTTACTGGGTCGTTGCGATGGATAAAATTCGTCGCAGATTACCGACGGATTTAGTCCGTCGCTAAAATAGTTACGAATTAAAAAACGTAAATTTCATATTTGTTTGTCTTTTTTTTTAATCTTACAACTGATAGTCATTCAAAAAATAATTCATATGATTGTTTAATAATATCATAATCAATTAATGATTAAACATGTGCGTGCATGTTTCACCCATTTGACATTCATCAAGACTAATCAGCACAATACTAATAAAGCAGTTTCCGGTCTATTTTAATGTTTTCAGACTACAAATGCACATGAATGTCCATTTTTCATGCTACAAATGTTTACAACAATACAACTTTCCATGCAGCCACATAGCCTGATATAGCTAAACAGGCAAAACCGTACATCAGTTGGGACTGAAAAGTAGTTGCAACATCTCAGCAAATCATAGCCATAAAACAGAAGATGAGACCAGTCGGCGATAGGGCAGGAGTGCTTTGATGCTCTTCGACATCTGAGAACCACAATAGAAGCCTCTGCTAATTCTTTAAACTTCAGCATTCCAACTACTAGAGCAAACATCAAACATGCAACAATGAGGATACCATCCAAATACACATATTAACCATATAGTAAACACATGTGAAAAAAAAAAAACACATGCCAAATACACATCCAACGTAGTCCCCGTCTAAAGCTCACTTTTTAACCATGCTAATGAAATGCCCACATCAACTATATTAAGCAATGCCCATGGCCACATAAAACCCATTCTAACTAATAAGTGTTGCCACATTTATGTATAGATGAGTACTCTTATCATAGAAATAAAGTATGAGAAAATCCATGCTCAAAAATCATGCTTACCTGAACAAACTTAAATTCAACCAATATACATCAATAGCCTCTGTAGCCTCTCACTCTAACCAGTGGCTAAGAACACGCCCTTAGCTCTACATCCTTGGTGAGGTCCTTCAGCTCTACATCCATGATGAGGATACATAAACATTAGATTGAAAGCAGTGGTGATTGAACTCATCGTTAAAAGAATCAGGTGTTCTGTTCGGTCTATCAAAATGTTTTGTTTGAAAGCAAGTAAACATTAAAAACGCACCCATTTCCAATCTGCTGCCTTTCATCAAAGATAGAAACAAAATGGATGGCCTAATTAGGAAATCCTGTTATTAGGCTCCCCAAAGCATTAACACACTCACACACACCCAACTTGAATGAAGCATGTTTTGCCAAAGGAAAACAAGGAGATGCTCCACTAGCCACGCTAACATGCACCGACAGTTAAAATGACCAAGCATTTGTTCTTAAAGGAATATGATAGGAAGCAACCGACATGAAAATGTCAACTATTTTAATTCTAGCCTTCACTATATTCCCTAGGAAAATTGACATAATCTTGAGAAGAATGATCCAGTGTATAACCACTAGAAAATTTTCATGTAGTGGAGCAATCCCTCTCAGATAAGCATCATCGAACAGTGAGGTCATCGACTAGGAACGCCCAGGCCCACGAAGTAGGTCCATGCCTTTAACCAGTGGTAAAGGCTACTGTCAGCTCACCATATGCATAAAACACTGAACCTAAGTTTCAAATAACGTAATCTATCATATTGTATCAGGGAAGTGTCACAAAAAAATCACATGAAAATGAAACAACGGTTCATTTTGTGGTACAGATAAGTACCGACAACTACTGTTTCTGTTGTCAATCTATTCTGATACGAAATGTATCTTCATATCTCCCTTTGATAATTTAAATGGAATTCAACATCATATCAAAGTAGATACTATCATATTGGGAAGGTATCTAAATAAATTCATGCAATGACAGTATGTTGAAACAACATTTGGAACATTTCACTGGACCTTTCCTCCGTATCACTAGATATTACACATTTCAAGATAAATTGAGAAAATACCTTATTCTTGAGATGTAAATTATTTTTTTTCTGGTTCAAATGGCAATCTGGCACCTCTTTTCCAAAATAATAATAATAATAATAATAATCACATATCTAAACAAAAAAATCCATACATGCATGTGGACAATAATCGAACTTCAACAAGGCGTAGGTTATAAAATATTTCAACAATAGGAATAGACCAATGATCTAGATTACTGGACCATGGGCCCCACTACTGTGCAAAGATGCAGACCATCATGTAACATATAGTTCCTCCCACTAAGAATCTGCAAGGCTAGCAACTAGAAAAATTTGCGAGTCATAACGAAGGGAATCTCATTTTCCTGAGCTTTAATATCGGTTTAACCAACAAACTTCCTAAAATACAATTACTCGTTTAACTTATAGAGTTGAGGGAAATAACATGTCCCAACTTGCACTGATTCTTTCCAAGTGGACTATTAAGAACAAAATTTGGTCCTAATATAGGTGGATGGGATCTTATGATCTGATGGATTATTGGACCATTTTCCACCCTTAGTGGAAAGAAACAGACCGATGGTCTGTATAACAGAACTGTGGGCCCCACTTTTTAAAATTGAAAATCTCGCAAAAAAATAAAAATGGCCAATGACATTTAGATGGTCAATGTTTAAATATTTCATATCATTCTACTAATGTGATTTTAGTGTCACAACAAATAATTAGATTGCTATGTACACTGAATAATAACCAAGCCGCCAAATCAAAAGAAAGTAGCTCTGGAAAGAACATCTCTCACTAGACCACATTCGTTTCTAACAACCAAGCTCATAGTGATTGAACAGAAGTCCAGCACTGATACTGGAGCACTTATGCCAGCCACTTTGATACCTGGTAACTGACAATCATATAATACGTGTTGCTTTAACAGGCCATACTACTAAATAACCTAACCATCACTTATTTCATCAACATTCATCAAAATCAAAAGAGAGTTATACCTTCATTACATTTCAAAGATAAATATTTTATGTGTTGTCCATGATGAGGCTCTAACCACCCCTCCCAATACAGATACAAGTGACAGGACTGGACATGTGGCATCCCATACTCGTACAGATCCATCTTGGTAGCCTGATATATATAATCTGTAGGCTCTAGACTGGATTGTAAACCAACAGCTAAGGCCTTAAAAGATGTACAGTTCACATGTTTTAAGCAGAAGTACCATGGTTAGATGAGCAAGATCAAGCAATTGGCATGATTTTCTCACAGTGGGTCATCTACCATCGCGACCACCAGAAGAATTGTATTGATTGCTGAGATTTGGTAGGTGGTCCAACGACTCCTAAATTAGTCCTACAAAGAAATGATAAACTATTCAATCCAGCAAAAACTGAGATGTGTAGAATCAAGATTTAGAAATGCATATGTTTAGGACTAATATCAGGATAAATAAATAAATAAATAAAAGAAAGAAAAATATAGTACCTAAAAAAAATCATGCTGGTCCACCCATATATATCAGCTTGATATCCCAGAAACCTTTTTAAAAATACAAATCATTATAAAAAACTATATAAAGAAGAAAGAAAAAGCTACTTGGAATCAATAGTAAATCAACATAGGAAAGGAAAAATTAACTTTGCTTCATGCATAAAACCTTTGTGATTGTCCAATTTCAGGCTTGGATATCATCTCCTGCAGTCAAATAGAACAAATGAAAATAAGGTTAAATAGATGTATCTAAAGAATCTAATTAGTTCCAACACAATTCAAAGCAAATAGGAAAAAGCAGTAGAAACTTTTGAGAGGTAGGATCTCTGATACTTTATCATTCAGTTCAATGCGTAGTTCCTTCATCTCCAATTCTCCATAGATGCCTGCCAGTTCAGAAATCTCATAGCAGACATCAAAAAGCTATAAAGGTTAAGATATTTCTTTACTCAAATTACACCCATTGAGACTACAAAAAGTTTGTTCAGTACCATCAGGTCCCTTTCCAAATTCTTACTGTGTCCACTAGTATCAGACCATGTTCCAAAGCCACACACTGCAAGTAACAATTAACAAGGCACGATGAATGATAGTGGAAAGTGAGATTATGAAGTTAACTTTAATAACATATTTGAGGCTACAGTTATATGCTAATGGCAACATCAATATTCATGTCATGTTGATAAAGAAAAGAATCCATGTGCTACTCTAAGGCTTCCAAGAAGAGAACGGTTCCCTACAACCTTCTCATTCATTACTCAACAGCCTAACTCAGATGGAGTTAATAAAAGTGATCACATACAAAAGATTTATTTACTTAAACCTAGTAACCACCTGTGTGAATGTTGGTTGTGATCACTTGAGAGATCTTTGGATATGCCCAGATAATATAAATCCAAGAGATAACACATTATAAACCCACATAACTAGGTTTCACAAGTTTTAGATGAGAGGAGAGGATGTAACCATTCTGCCTTTTGGGTTTGTTTGTATAGATGGAAATTGGTTTTTCTGTGAATTTTGATTTACTAGTAAGATCAGTAAATTTTTTGTTTATTTTTTCCATTTGTACAAAACCATTTTCAAGCTGAAAATTAGTCTTATTTTCTCCTTTACCTACCCTCATCTTTCACTTCATGGATCAAACAATTAGATCTGCCATACATACTTCATGGCAGAGAGCATAAAGGGGGCCACCCATCAAATGCACTGTGTTGACGTTTGACACACATCATGGTGGGGCCCACACAACTCGACCTCATGGGAAGTTCCCATGAGGTCAACCTCATAGTACCATTTCTTCGCTACAGGCAAACAACCGCACAGAAAAAAAGGGCAAAGATAGGAGGGTCGCGGTCTTCCAATCTGGAAAATTCTGGGTCCATACCCTGTCCATTGGTGCCCATCATGCCAACCAAGGGTCTTTGGTTACTCAACAATGGGCCCCACTTGAGCACTGGAGCTGTTCATTGATATCCGACTCATCCACGCTTTTGCCTATTTGACTTTTTAAGTTCGACGGATCTCTTTCTTTTGACATTTCATTTTTAGCGTTTCATTTCAGTGGTCAGTCCTTGGATAAGTTTAGGACATCATCAATGTGAACTTCCTCCAGGTTCTCCATCCAGTGGGGCCCATGGTTGGTTGGATGGCTTAGATTGACGCATGCATGTGGCGTGTGGGATTGGTTACATGTGAATGGTACCTTAGTACTATGGCAGATTACACGTGTTGTGATTTACCCCCACCTTCACCTATTATGACAATGAATGAATTAGAATACCTGATGTGGCCCACTTGATAGACTTGAATGACGACATGAGTACAAATGATGTGTCTTTTAACACTGGTAAGGCTTGAAAGGAGTTAAGAAAAAGCTAATTGGATTTTTGTAAATGGACCCCAAAACAATTATCGTACAATTTTTTTCTTCTTTCTTTTTATCCCCCTGCTTTTAAAGCATGAAAAGGGCTCCTTCCTATGCTTAATCATTTTTATCTTCTTTCGATTTACCCATTTTTTCCTTTTTCTAATTTTTACCCTTTTTACCATTCTACACATGATATGTATATTGTTTGCATGTTCTCAAATGATAACATCATGAATCATGATATGTGATTATTTTTTAAGGCATATTGATGGGAAATGGATTGCTGCTGAGTTTTTTTTTTTTTTTTTTTTTTTTTTTTTTTCTGATTTTTTTTTTTTTTTTTTTTTCTGATTTTTTTTTTTTTTTTTTTTTTTTTTTTTTTTTTTTTTTTTTGCATTTTCTCATATGTTTTCATTTTATTTTTTTTTTTAAATCAGAAAAAAAAATAAAAAAATAATCTTATGATTGACAGTACAATTTGCGATTCAGTACATGATTCGACCCCTATTACAATATGCGATACGATAACCACATTGGCTGCACGTGATTTGTATCCATGTGGGATATCTGGGCAGTTCATCAGGTGGGTCCACTGTGTAGACGACTTGGACCTTAGGTGGGCTACATGCATACATTGAATGTGGACACATGCAACTTATCTTAAACAGTCCATTGTTTTCTACATGCATAGTGCACCTTATTATACAATCTAAAATAAGAGCACATGATATCACTAGTCAGGTGACCATACAAGGTAAGAATAACATAACTGAATCATAAAAAAGTAACCTCGATGCAATAGACTTCTTGATGCACGATGGTTACCAATGGATGGATGGCCATGAATCATGATCAACCTAAAATCCAAATTCAATTCTTTGAGAACAGATAAATGCAATAATTTCAAAACAAAAGCATAATCCTAAGACAAATCCCGCCTTCTCTCAGGAAATTCAACAAATAGCTAATGTACAAACTGTATCCCAATTTTCAACTGAATTAGAACAGAATATGGATGGATTTACCTGCAAGAACCTGACGCTCGGGATGATGGAGGGGTTATGCAAAAACCATATCCCCTGATTCTCCTGAAATCAG
This sequence comes from Magnolia kwangsiensis, assembly GCA_037074715.1. NCBI lineage: Eukaryota > Viridiplantae > Streptophyta > Magnoliopsida > Magnoliales > Magnoliaceae > Magnolia > Magnolia kwangsiensis. The sequence goes on along the minus strand of CM073586.1, from coordinate 78,863,608 downwards.
CAAATCCATCCCGGATCCACAACCAGATCGACAATGGAAATGAGTGAGCGGCAATGGGTGCAGCGAGTTCCTACCGTGACAATGGGGCAAAAACGATGGGGTTTGGACGGTACTGAAATGTTTTGATTGGAGATTGGTTAGGGTCGGCATTGCTCAGAGAGGTGGAGGGAGAACAAGATTCGCAACGAGGGAGAGCCAAAGCGAGAAAGGAAAATTCATTGAGTTTTGGAAATTCCTCTTTCAAAATGAGTTTTTGATTCACATCCGAATAATGTGAGTTTAACACCAAATTATATACTAAACTAAGTTTTTAGCCATACATTTAAGGGCCCATTTACCAGATGGTTAAGATTGTATAATATGGGTACAAGATAAATATTAACCATCTACTAGAGGACCCACTATTTGGATGGTCTGGATAACTTTATATCATTTCCACTAGTGATTGCGTAAATCACCACCATTTTACATTGGACCCAAAACTAGCACATTTAAAACTAAAACTAACTCCACGTGGGGCACAACGTGAGCTTTTACATGGTGTGAGCGTGTCTTATACTGGGTGGGGCCAACCGAGATGTTTGTGAGAAATCCACCACGTCCATCTGTTTTATGAGATTATTTTAGGACGTGTGACCAAAAATTAGGTGTATGCAACACTAAACTGGACCACACGAGAGAAAACAATGGGAATTTAGTGAGCACTGTAGACATTCAATCAATATTGTTTTCCCATGGTGTGGTCCACCTGAGATTTTGATCTACCTCATTTATGTGATATAGTATTAAAATGATGTGCAAAATTGATGGATGGTACAAATAAAACAAAGATCTTGGTGGGGCCCACAGAGCACCAACCTCTAGACACCTACTCGCGTCACTAGCCAAACCACGTCCGATTGGCTAGTGTACCACACACCACCGATGTTGCTAGTGTGTTCTATGGGTCCCATACGAGGTATGTGTTATATCCAAACCGTCTGTCCATTTGGAGAGCTCGTCACAAGTCTTAGACCGAAAAATAAGACAAATCCAAAGATCAAGTGGATCACACTACAAAAGGTAGTGGGAGAATGAATGTCTACCATTGAAACCCTTTTGAGGGTCACAGAAGTTTTGGATCTATATAATTTTTTATGTTTCCTCTTCATCTAGGTATGTGTGATATTATTAATGGATTGGATGGAAAGTAAACGTTATGGTGGGCCCTACAGATGTTTTAACGGTGAGACTCATTGTCCCACTGCTATTGTGTGTGGTCCAGTTGAGCTTAGGATATGAATCACTTTTGGGCTCATATTCTAAAATGATCTCTAAAATCATTTTCAGTTATTCCATGTCTGTATTAACTTATAACAGGTTGGATCTCAAATAAACATGTGGTGGGCCCTAAGAAGGTTTCATCGGTTGGTGTCATTATCCCACTCTTTTCCATGTGGAGTTCACTTGAAATTTAGATCTGCCCCATCAATTAGATGCAACATTCCATGGAGGCCCACAGGATTAAAATATAAAGTCAATCCATGACTTGGGTGGGCCACACCACATACTATAGTTGAGAGTGGTTACCCTCCCATTAAAACACTCATAATCATATATTGGGCCCACCTAGATGTGATTAACAGATCCAACCCATTCATTATGTGTGTCCCACTTGGATGAGGGGTTAGACCAAGTTTTAGCTGCATCCAAAATTCATGTGGGCCCCACCAAGTGCTTTTATATGTTTTAGGATGCCTTCATAGTTTTAGATGGTATAGCCCACCTGAGTTTCGCATACAGATGATTTTTGAGATATCTCATAAACTAAATGGGACACATCAAATGCACGGTTTTAATGTTCAACACACATCATGATGGGCCCCACAAAATTTACTAACATCAATTCTTAGGCTTTCACGAGGTTAGTAAATTGGGTCACAATTTTGACCAGAATATTTGACGCATTTTACATGTCTGGTCCATTCACTCTATTTTAGTGATCGATATCCTCAATTTGACTAGTTACTCGCCCCGATTAGGTTACATATGAGAAATATTGGGCATACAAGATTGCTCAACAATTTGAGTGAAATTTGATTTAAACATCTGAAACTATTTACTCTTCAATCTGGACTATATACATTGTCCAAAAACGGTTAAAGGTTCAATTAGTGGATGTGCCTAATAATATAGTAAAATTTTTTTTTTTTTTCACAGATAAATCTCAATTTCCATTTAAAAATCACATTTTTTTTCAAAATGTATATTTTTTTACTCTAAATTTTTCTTTGAAAACTATTAACAAAATATTATTTTTTCATCAAATATTTTTAAAAAAATTAAAATACAATTTTTGAATTTTTAGTTTCAAAATCTTAAAAAAATTCTCAAATTAAAATATTTTTTTACTCAAAAATTTCAAAATGGCAAATTTTTTTCCTTCAAAAGCATCATTTTTTTTTTTTTAAACTTTACAATTTTCTTTTTTTTTAAATGATATATATTTTTTTCAAAATCTCAGTGTTTTTATAAATAACCTTTTCTTTTAATTTCAAATTTTGAACATTTTCAATTATTTTTCAATATCACGAATTTTTTCAACTTCTTTATTTTTCGTTTCAAAATGTTTTTCTTTTTTTTTTTTTTTTTTTGTAGAAGTATCAATTTTTTAATATCATTTTATTTTAAAATTTTCAATTCTTTCGAACTTCTCCATTTTTTTTCGAACTTGTCAATTTTTATCAAACTTCTTAATTTTATTTTATTTTTCAAAATACAAACTCTCATTTTCTTTTTCAAAATATTTCATTTTTCAACATTGTGAAAATTTTCACATTTTTTAAAATATTTTTAATTTTCTTTTTTAGGATATTATTTTTTTTCAAAATCAAATTATTTTTTATTTCAATTTTCTCAACTTTATTCAATATTCTTTTTTTCCCACAAAATAGATTTTTATTAAATCACAATTTTTATTTTTTCAAAATCTCATTTTTTCTCAAACATTCTTAAAATTTTTAAACTTCTCAATATTCTTTTTCATGTGATATTACAAATCATTTAAATATTAGTTTTAAATTAAAAAAAAATAATTTCCACTCATTTGATATAAAAACAAAATTTTTATTTTTTATTTTTTACATTCAGTCAATTGTTTAAAAATAATCTTATAATCAAATATGTACAATTAAACCACTGAAATTCTATTAAAAAACAATTATTAGACTACACAAAAAAAACATAATTTTCCACCATATTCAAAAAAATAAATGTTCTAGGCAAAAGCCCTTTTACGACGGACCGCTATCCGTTGCAAAAACAACTAAAACCGTCGCGAATTTCTACTTTGGGCGGGAATTTGCTAATCATATTTCGTCGCAAAATCAAATTTTGCGCCGAATTTAGTCCGTCGCCATTTTATGACGAACCATGAACCGTCGTAAATCAGATTTTAGTGACGGATTTTGATCTGTCGCAAAATTTCACGACGTTTGAACTACGAATTTTCGAGAAAGATGGGATTGGCGACGGACCTTTTCCGTTAGCGACGGATTAAATCCGTCGTTAAACCAAGCTATCGTCGTCCGTCACAAAAATACATCGCAAATATGCAATTTTGGCATAGTGGTTGTTAGATGGGTCGGGCTAAGGCTATCTTGGGTACTAGAGCTATAACCTACATATGGTTTTTATGTTCCTAAGACATGTCATTCTATCACACGTAAAATCCAAGAAATCTATAGTGCCTACCTCTTGGATAATGTCAGGCCCTGTTCACTCATAAGAAAGTCTGCATTTAGTAGATTTTTTCAAAATTATGATATGACATTAAGGAGCATTTTTTTATCTCAAATTTTGCAATTTATTTTCTCATAGCTTGAGCCAACGTAACCTTCAAATGAAAATAAATCAAACTGTTGAACCATACTGAGTAGGATATGCACTAATCTCAACATCCATGTACAATAAAGATCAACCCAAAATGTATTTTAAAATGATATTTTTTGTTGGGATTCCTATCATATCAGGAATTCTTCTTTGTAGACCACCATGCATGGTTAAAAAGAAAACTTTGAAAAGAAAAATATGAAAGAAACTTAAAAATGCAATCTTCCAAAGTATCTTCTAAAATGGGCCTGATAGGTTGATGGTGTGGTTACTGTCTCATAAGTCTGCTAGTTGCTCACATGCGAATGGGTAATATTCATTGTACAGTCAACCGGATGAAAGATCTAAATCCATCACGTACATGCTAGAAATAGAATTCTTGGTATTGAAAAATGTAGTTATTAATTATGTCTTCCCATCATTTTGAAGTTGGTGCAACCCTTAAAAAAGGTTCTAACAAGAAGTATCTAATAGTTATAACTATTCTATCTGAACTTGACATGTTACATGAGAGCAAACAACATTCTGATGACCCTTGATCTAGTCCACTGATTTGATGGACCTCACATGGGAACAAAATCATCAAATATAGAAAGACTTGAATGTCCTAATAGTGAGATTTCTTGGGCAATCTCATTAAATAAATAAATAAATAAGGTGGAGATGGCTCAAATTGTAAGACCCGTATCTTGGTCCGTACCTTTTCGTAGACTTCCGTGGTCTTACCAGTTGAATTCCGACAACCTTCGACCCTTAACCGATATCGACGCGCGACCCTAATTCATATACCGACAACCCGAGTTGACTCAACCCAAGACCACTACCGTAGCGACCGCGCCGTTATTGCGGTTCCGATGCCGCGACTCGAGCGCCGAGGCGATACCCTGGTGAAGAGCTGTGGGCCAACGTTCGGTGCGAGAAAACGCCGCGCGTTGCGAAACCAAAAGGAATCTCTACGATGTGTCACATCAATCACACCAATCCCATTAATCAATGAATCCATCAAGCCATCACATGTCAAGTACACATCACTTTATTCCCTTTTTCTAAGCAACCACAAAAGTCTCCCAAAATCATACCTCTCTTACACAAAAAGCCACAAAAGTCAAGCTTTTCTTATACCTTCCATACCTCTCTTACACAAAAGCCTCAAAAGTCAATACTTTCTTACACAACCATCATTCATCCATCCATCCATCTCTCTCTACATCACTCTCTCTCTTTCTCATCTTCTCATCTCAATCCCAAGCAACAAAGAGCTCCATACATTTGGAATTTTCCAAACTCTCCTAAGCTCCAAGTGGCCCACCTTCCTACCCCATCATCTCCCATCTCAACCCTTTATTCCTCATCTTAACTGTTGAAATCCAAGCTAAGGTGCCAAGAAACTCATAGGAGCAAGAAGATCGGACGGTGGGTGCCTCTATAGGATAGTTTTCTTATTTTTATGATGGGCCAAGTGAGGCCCACCGATCCATGGTGTGGATCTCACTTGGGACCCTAAGTTGTGGCCGATGGACCACTTGGATCATCATGATCATTCCATGATGGGGCCATTCTCCATGGACCCCATCATGATGTTTATTTCATTTAGAAAGGTCATTTAGACCATCCATATCGGTGGGGAATGGATCTCCACCGTTGATTTACATTTTGATGGTCCCATGTTCAAAGGGATCCGTTTATTGTATGTTTTCATTCAAGGGAGGGCTCATAGTGGTGGAGCCCTCCATCACAAGGCGTGTCCCACTCTCCATGTCTCTCTCTCTCTCTCTTTTATTTCTTTTATTTTCTTTTATTTTATTTTTATGCAATAGGATTGTGTGGCCCACTTGAATGGATCCCACCTTGAGGTATTTATTTTTATTCAAGTGGGGCCCACCTTAGAAGTTGTACCCATGTCACCCATCAGTGGTGGCCCACTTCATCAGGGCCCACCACTCTCTAAAAATAAAAATAATAATAAAACCGTCCAGCGTCTGGGATGCTGGACGTTTCAAAAGAAAGAAGTAAGGAAAAGAAGAAAAGAAGTTTTTGGGGTGGACCCCTCGTGTAGGCCCCACCTTGATGTAGATATTTGATCCAAGCCGTCCATCCCCTTACCCACAACGTTTTAACCGTTGAGCCAAAGAATGAGGCTGACGTGATCATCCAGTGGGCCATAATATTAGAAATTTAGGTGGTTACCCTTAAAAACACTTCCTGATGATTCTATGCATCCAAAATTCCTGAACTTTAGACTCATTTTGTGTGTCTCGAGTTGTAGAGTCCCATGGTCGGGATGGATCTTCCAAACTTGGGTCCCACCTGTGAAAAACCACAGGAAAACAATATTTCAAAAATATTTTTTTTTACAACAACAGCTGCAACACTGCTGCTGTCAGTGCAGGGACGCTGTCGCGTCCTGCGTCTTTGGGCGGGCGGACGTCAGGGGCCCACGGCCCTGCGTGTGGGCCCCACTGTGATGTTTTTTTGTCATCCAACTTGTTCATGGGCAAGGCCACCCTCAGTAGTGGGGCCCCTCCGAATTTCAGCTGCATCCAAGACTCAGGTGGCCCACTCTACAGGAAACAGTGGGATTGAACCGTTATCATTGAAAACCTTTTATGGGCCACAGAAATTTTCGGATCAAGATGAAATTTTTGTTTTACCTTCATACAGGTCCGTGTGACCTTATGAACGGCCTGGATGGCCTATAAATATTTCAGTGGGCCCCACATGGGACCCATAGTGATGTGCGTGTTCTACGCCCACTGTCCAGGCGGACGGTGGTACCCACCGTATATATGTGTCCTGCGTCCACAGTCCAGCGGACGGTGGACCCCATTGAGTGTGTGTACGTGTGCATGCATGTGGGTGTGTGTACGTGTGGGGCCTCCCTTGATGCATGTGCATGTCCAGGCCGTCCAGGGCCTGGACGTTGCATTTTTTTCTTTTAAAATAATATAGTATATAATGTTATTTTAATATATGATATAATATTACATATTATATTATAATTTTATCTAATATCATAAGTAGCTAAGAAGGGTGGGCCCTACTTGGGACCTACCTCTGCTGTAGTAAAAGCTGCACGTCAGCAGCTAGTTTTATTACTATATTATATATTTAGCAGCCATATTATGTATTGTATCTATGCCGTTCAACCATTTGTGAGATTACTGTACGGCACAGGAAAAGATGAGCCAGATCTATAGTCCAAGTGGACCCCACCTTGGCCTGTTTTGAGGCCCATCTTAACGTAGTTATAGCAGTTCATTGGGGCCCACTTTGATGGGGATATAAGGCCCATGTCATGGGGTCATTTGATGTTTTAGGGGCCCATGGGATTAGGCCCATTTGATTCATTTAAGGCCTATGGGCTTAGGCCCACTTGATATGTAAAGCCTATGGGCTTAGGCTCACTTGATATGTAAAGCCTATGGGCTTAGGATCACTTGATATTTAAGACCTATGGGTTTTGGCCCAATTGATATGTTCTAAGGCCATGAGACTAGGCCATTTGATATATTGTAAGGCCCATGGGACTAAACCCATTTGATTATAAAAAGGGTCCATGGGATTAGGCCCATTGGATTCATTTGAGACCCATGAGTTAGGCCCATTTATTTGATTAAGGCCTAGGGGTTTAGGCCCATTTGACTCATGTTAGGTCTATGGGTTGAGGCCCACTTGATCTACATGTGGGACTCAATTGGTGTGGCCCATTGGTCACATATTAGACTCATGAGACTAAGCTCATTTGATGCAATCCAAGGCCCACGGGTTTTGACCCATTGCAATGCACATAAGACCCATTGGTGTGGCCCATTTATGTGGCCCATCTGATGAATAAAAGGCCCATAGAATATGGCCCATTTGACATATATATGAAAAACCCAATGGGATGAACCTAAGGTCCATTGCAATGTGTAATCCTAATACCGATTATGTAGCGATGTTTAAGAAGATCGTACCTGGGATGCAATGTTGGTTTGACGTCCACATTGCGAGTGTAATGCTGGTTGGATGTCCACATTACGACTCTCCTTAGGGCCCATTGTTAGGCCCGTACTTATTGTGTATAGGCCGTCCAGGTCCATCTGTATTGTAAGATAGTTCATTTTATAACATGTTTAGTACAGTTCCATGATCATACCCATCATATGTATGCTTGACGTGAGAATTATCTGATCATAGCATTTGCCTTTGGGCAGGTTGTTTATGGGCTCCCGGTTAGGCGGTGTTGCCCTACATGAGTGCACGATAGGCGCAGGATTTGATGCATGACTGGATAGCGTGAATCATGCATATCGCATTTGTATGACATGGATATTGTACGCCCTAGCGACATCGGGGTCGTAACTTTCACAAATGTATCGTGGTTGGCAGGATTGGATACCGAAAATCTTGTTCTACATGGGGTACTATAGATATCCCTGGGTGAAAGTCCCTAAACCCTTATGGTACCAAGAGGTTGCTCCAACATCTAGACCGAGTGGGTAGATGAGCGTTGAGTGCCGATTACCAGACAGTTACGCTCTCCACTGTGTCGTGGTCGGTTGGAAGGGGGTGCAGCCTTATCCGCCCGAGTGTAGGGGGCAATCCTAGGCTGAGTCTGACCAGCTCGAGGAATGGGTCCGCTATCGACGAGTCGCGCCCGATATTGGAGACAGATAGTGTGGTCTCTTCCACTTACCTTATTGTGCTCGATATGGCGGTAATCTGGTTTAGAGTGTACTAGACCCCTCCCACATTTGAGCTGTATTGATGTATGGACATTGATGAGGATCTGTATGCTTGAGTTGCATCGCACATCGCATGGCTTTGGGATGGCTGATACCATTCATGTCTTGCATCGCATAAGCCTTGGTACGGCTCATGATATTATGGATCCATCTACATATTCCCATTGCTCTGACATTGCATGTTCATATTACTACTTGCGCACACACTTTCACCACCCTCTAAGCTTTCTGTAAGCTTATGCACGACCGTTGCGTGCAGGTGACGTTGGTTCGCAGTAGCACTGAGGCAGGAGCACGTTGCAGATCGTTTGGGAGTTTTTGTTCTTTACCATTGTATTTCCCTTTATGCTCATTATACTTATAAAGTTTTTGATCATACTGGAAATGTAATGGAGTTCTTAGTTGTTGTTTGTGGGTTATGCCTTTGGTTATGCTTATTACGTATCAAACTGACATTGAAAATCCTCCTCGTAGCATCCCAGGATCGGAACCTGGCGAATGGGAGCTAGGAGCCGAGAATGGGGTTCTACGGAGGCTGTCGGCACCGAATTCGGCAATCGACAATTTTGTGAGCCCGGTATCCGAGTTTGGGGGATGACAGAAGTTGGTATCAGAGCATAACTTGGGAATAACCGAGAACAACATTACATGTCTGCTATGAGTATAGAATGGCTAAGTTCCGAAGTTCGGATAGCTTCGCGACCTTCCAATACAGACCGTTAGCGTGTGTACCTTCGAGAGTTTTGAAGTTGATAGGCGCCTTCGCTCTTTCCTATAGGATATGGTGCCTGGGAGGGTTATCCGATCGACTCCCGCACCACCACCTGAGGATTCTGCTTCACCATCGGAGGCCCAGCTTTACCACCTGCGTCTCCCATTCCACCCTCAGAGATCCCTGCTGCCTTCCCTGAGGATGACATTCCTCCACCTGAGGTCGATGCGGAGCCAACCGTGACTGTGAGTGCCTCTAAGTTACAGCAGATGTTACAGGCTGTGAAAGCCACACTCCAGGGACAGGGTAGACGCCCAGTTGTTTCACCAGCTCAGGCAGAGCAGGAGCGCGCTAGCGCCTTACTTCGTGAGTTCAGACGGCTTGATCCCCCATGTTTTTAGGGCGAGCCAGACCCGACTGCAGCAGAGAGATGGCGCTCCGATATGGAGAAGATTTTTGACACCATGTCATGTACGACCGAGCAGCGCGTCCGGTTAGCAGTATTTCTCTTCCAGGGTGAGGCCGAGCATTGGTGGACCTCTGTTACCCGTGTTGCCGGACCTGAGTATGTCTGGACATGGGAGGACTTTGTTGACCGATTCGAGGAGCAGTACTTTCCCGACTATATCCTTCGTCAGCGAGCCTTAGAGTTCGAGACTCTGGGCAGGGAGACATGACCGTGGCACAGTACGCGGCCCGTTTTGTGGCACTATCGAGATTCGCACCGTACATGGTTGATGACGAGGGGCGGAAGGCCCGCCGTTTCGAGCACGGCTTATGTTACGGCCTTCGAGGTCATGTTATTGGGCATGAGCTCCCTACTTTCCAGGCAGTAGTGCGGAGAGATCAGATTTATGAGACTGAGTGGGCCGGTTCTCAGTCTGATCGCGGTCAGAGGAGAGACCGAAAGAGGTAGGCTTTTTCTAGTGATTCCCAGCAGCGTCGACCACAGCAGCAGAGGCACACAGTTCGCCCAGCTTTTCATGCACCATCAGCACCAGCAGCACCTCCACCACCACCTCAGAGGCAGTTCACTGGCACTTGTTTCAGGTGCGGTGCGACGGGACACCGTTCATGGGAGTGTCCCAGCCCCCAGCAGCAGCAGAGAGGTCACAGCAGCAGAGACCTCCACCGCAGCAGTAGAGACCCCCACAGCAGCACCGACAGCAGCCTCCACCACCGAGGCCACCTCAGCAGCAGCATCAACATCATCACCAGCCTCAGAGGCCGCAGCAGTAGAGGCAACAGTTTCGACCACCTCAGCGACCCCAGCAGCATCAGCAGCACGTTTAGAGGGGACATGCACCTCCCCAGCCAGCTCAGGCTAGATTCTATGCGGCTCAGCAGGATCCGCAGTCATCTGGAAGAGTCGTTGAGGGTATACTTCCAGTTTCTGCATGCATTGCACGAGTGTTGTTTGATTCCGGTGCATCGCACTCTTTTGTGGCCGAGAGCTTCTGTCGATCGGGCGGCTTACCGTTGGAGTCTACTGATGAGGGCCTATCAGTATCGACTCCCTTGGGGAGGACTGCAGTGTTGGGACGATTTTGCTCATCTTGCCCCGTTCTAGTTGGGGATACCTTTCTGCCTGCCGATCTGTTTGTTTTGTCGATGTCTGAGTTCGACGCCATCCTAGGCATGGATTGACTTGCTGAGTATTATGCCATTTTGGACTGCGCCGCGAGGACAGTCACGCTTTGTATACCCGGCGTGCCGCAGTTAGAGTTCGTTGCAGAGCCTAGAGGAGAACGGTTGTCTTGTTTGATGTCTTGCGCCATAGAGGAGCCTGTTGCCGTTTGCATCGACCATTTACCCGTGGTTTACGATTTTTTCGATGTGTTCCAGGAGATTCCGGGATTACCGCCTCGTCGACTTACCGAGTTTCAGATAGATCTCGTGCCCGGTACCGTGCCTATTTCGAAGGCCCCGTATCGTATGACACCGTTAGAGTTACGGGAACTGCAGAAGCAGTTGGATGAGTTGCGAGTTTGTCTGACCAGTTCTCCGTGGGGAGCACTGGTACTCTTCGTAAAGAAGAAGGATGGTTCTTTGAGGCTCTGCGTTAACTATCGCGAGCTCAACAAAGTCACGATCAGGAACAAGTACTCGCTCCCTAGGATTGATGATTTATTTGACCAGCTGCAGGGTGCACAGTTCTTTTCGAAGATTGACCTGCGTTCCAGTTATCATCAGATTCGGGTTCGAGATGAGGACATTTTGAAGACGACATTCAGGACGCGTTACGGTCATTTTCAGTTTCAGGTCATGTCCTTCGGACTGACCAATGCACCCGCGGTCTTCATGCAGCTGATGAACGAGGTCTTCCGCCCATATCTGGATCAGTTTGTTGTAGTCTTCATCGACGACATTCTGATCTACTCGAGGACCCGTGAGGAGCATGAGCAGCACTTGGAGATTACCTTGCAGACCCTCCGCGCACACCAGCTGTATGCGAAGCTGGAGAAGTGCGAGTTTTGGCAGGAGGAGGTGAAGTTCCTCGATCACGTGGTGACGAGGGAGAGTGTCGCAGTGGACCCCTCGAAGGTTGAGGCAGTGCGTCAGTGGGGCCAGCCCACGACTGCGACAGAGATCCATAGTTTCCTTAGTTTAACGGGCTACTACCGGCGTTTCATTGAGGGCTTCTCTCGTATTGCAGCCCCGTTGACCAGGTTGACTCAGAAGGGCGCAGAGTTTATTTGGAGTGACGCCTACGAGCGAGCATTTATGGAGTTGAAGGACCGTCTGACATCCTCTCCTGTCCTCACTCTTCCCTCTTGGAGTGACGACTTTATTGTATTCACTGATGCCTCGCATCTCGGTTTGGGTGCTGTCCTGATGCAGCACGGGAGACCAGTGGCCTTTGCGTCTCGTCAGCTCAAGGTCCATGAGTTGAACTATCCTACACATGATCTGGAGCTGGCTGCAGTTGTCTTCTCACTGAAGGTGTGGAGGCACTATCTTTATGGGGTCAGGTTCGAGCTCTTCTCTGATCACAAGAGCTTGAAGTACCTCTTCTCGCAGTCTGAGTTGAATATGAGATAGAGGCGCTGGATGGAGCTCTTGAAAGACTATGATTTTGATCTCCAGTACCACCCGGGCAAGGCGAACGTGGTGGCAGATGCCCTCAGCCGTCAGCCACGAGGCCTAGTGGCGCATATGATGATTCAGGAGTGGCGGATGCTTAAGGATATCGCAGCGTATGATTTTGAGTTCGGCCTGCAGTCTTCCATTGTACAGTTATCAAGCCTGTCGATTCAACCCTCTCTTGTCGGTAGGGTGATCGAGGCTCAACAGGCTTATGAGTCGTTGCAGAGTTATATGGCTGAGGCGGCATCTGAGGGTCAAGCTGATTGACAGATCGGTACAGACGGTGGACTTCACTTCAGAGGCTGATTATGTGTCCCGGATATTCTAGAGTTGCACAGAGATCTTATGACCGAGGCACATCGATCGTAGTTTTCTATCTACTCGGGCTCGACGAAGATGTATCGTGACATGAAGCGACAGTATTTTTGAGCAGGGATGAAGCGCCAGATCGCCAGTTTTGTGGCCGAGTGTGACACGTGCCAGCGTGTCAAGGCCGATCATCAGAGACCTCCTGGTCTATTGCAGCCGTTGAGCGTCCCGATGTGGAAGTAGGAGCACGTGTCGACTGATTTCATTATGGGTTTGCCGAGGACTCAGCGCAGTCATGACGCCATTTGGGTTGTTGTGGATCATCTGACGAAGTCAGCACATTTTCTTGCGATGCATACGACTTGGTCTATGGACCGGCTTGCGAGATTATTTATTGAGGAGATTGTGAGATTGCATGGTGTTCCCGTCTCGATCGTTTTTGACTGAGACTCGAGGTTCACGTCTCAGTTTTAGAGGAGCTTTCAGCGAGCGATGGGGACTGATTTGCAGCTCTGCACCGCGTACCATCCGCAGACCGATGGCCAGACCGAGAGGGTCAATCAGATACTTGAGGATATGCTTCAGGCCTATGCGATTGACTTCAGGGGTAGCTGGGATGAGCATCTGCAATTGGCTAAGTTCGCATACAATAACAGCTATCAGACGACCATCGGCATGGCTCCTTTTGAGGCATTATATGACAGACCATGCAGATCACCGAGTTGTTGGACCGAGGTTGGAGAGCGTCGTCTCCTAGGTCCCGAGCTTGTGCAGGAGACTTCAGAGGCTATAGATATCATCAGGCAGAGGATGCGCACAGCTTAGAGCCGACAGAAAAGTTTTGCTGATCGTCGGCGTCGTCCCTTGGAGTTTGATGTAGGGGACCATGTGTATCTTAAGGTCTCGCCCATAAAGGGCATAGTTCGATTTGGAGTGAAAGGCAAGCTTGCCCCGAGATTCATAGGACCTTTTGAGATCACTAGGCGCGTTGGTGCTTTGGCCTATCGGCTTACGTTGCCATCACAGTTGTCTGGCGTCCACGACATTTTTCACGTCTCCATGTTGAGGAAGTGTGGGTCAGACATAGTTCCCGTTATTGATTGGCAGCCGCTGGAGGTTCGTGAGTATGCTTCTTACATTGAGCGGTCAGTCCGTATCCTTGATCGGAAGGAGCAGGTCCTTAGAACCAAGGTCATTCTGTTGGTGAAGGTGCAGTGGGGTCACCATTCTGTAGAGGAGGCTTTGTGGGAGCGTGAGGCTGAGATTCGAGAGGGTTATCGTCATCTCTTTGATGGTTGATCATGTGATGTATTTTGTATGCTGTCTCCGATTCTATATGATGATGTTATGTCGCTTCTTCTTCATGAGTAATGCTTAGTTGCGATGCTTGTGTAAATTTCGAGGATGAAATTTTTATAAGGAGGGGAGAGCTGTAAGACCCGTATCTTGGTCCGTACCTTTTCGTAGACTTCCGCGGTCTTACCGGTCGAATTTCGGCAACTTTCGACCCTTAACCGATATCGACACGCGACCCTGATTCATATACCGACAACCCGAGTCGACTCAACCCAAGACCACTACCATAGCGACCGCGCTGTCGTTGCGGTTCGGATGTCGCGACTCTCACGCCGAGGCGATACCCTGGTCAAGAGATGTGGGCCAACGTTCGGTGCGAGAAAACGCCGCGCGTTGTGAAATCCAAGGAAATCTCTACGATGTGTCACATCAATCACACCAATCCCATCAATCAATCAATTCATCAAGCCATCACATGTCAAGTACACATCACTTTATTCCCTTTTCCCAAGCAACCATAAAAGTCTCCCAAAACTATACCTCTCTTACATAAAAAGCCCCAAAAGTCAAGGTTTTCTTACACCTCCCATACCTCTCTTACACAAAAGCCTCAAAAGTCAATACTTTCTTACACAACCATCATTCATCCATCCATCCATCTCTCTCTACATAACTCTCTCTCTTTCTCATCTTCCCATCTCAATCCCAAGCAACAAATAGCTCCATACGTTTGGAATTTTTCAAACTCTCCTAAGCTCCAAGTGGCCCACCTTCCTACCCCATCATCTCCCATCTCAACCCTCCATTCCTCATCTTAACTGTTGAAATCCAAGCTAAGGTGCCAAGGAACTCCTAGGAGCAAGAAGATCGGACGGTGGGTGCCTCTATAGGATAGTTTTCTTATTTTTATGATGGGCCAAGTGAGGCCCACCGATCCATGGTGTGGATCTCACTTGGGACCCTAAGTTGTGGCCGATGAACCACTTGGATCATCATGATCATTACATGATGGGGCCATTCTCCATGGACCCCATCATGATATTTATTTTATTTAGAAAGGTCATCTAGACCGTCCATATCGGTGGGGAATGGATCTCCACCGTTGATTTACATTTTGATGGTCCCATGTTCAAAGGGATCCGTTTATTGTATGTTTTCATTCAAGGGAGGACTCATAGTGGCGGAGCCCTCCATCACAAGGCGTGTCCCACTCTCCATGTCTCTCTCTCTCTCTCTTTTATTTATTTTATTTTATTTTATTTTATTTTATTTTATTTTTATGCAATAGGATTGTGTGGCCCACTTGAATGGATCCCACCTTGAGGTATTTATTTTTATTCAAGTGGGGCCCACCTTAGAAGTTATACCCATGTCACCCATCAGTGGTGGCCCACTTCATCAGGGCCCACCACTCTCTAAAAATAAAAAATAAAAATAAAACCGTCCAGCGTCTGGGACGCTGGACGTTTCAAAAGAAAGAAGTAAGGGAAAGAAGAAAAGAAGTTTTTGGGGTGGTCCCCTCGTGTAGGCCCCACCTTGATGTAGATATTTGATCCAAGCCGTCCATCCCCTTACCCACAACGTTTTAACCGTTGAGCCAAAGAATGAGGCTGACGTGATCATCCAGTGGGCCATAATATTAGAAATTTGGGTGGTTACCCTTAAAAACACTTCCTGATGATTCTATGCATCCAAAATTCCTGAACTTTGGACTCATTTTGTGTGTCTCGAGTTGTAGAGTCCCATGGTCGGGATGGATCTTCCAAACTTGGGTCCCACCTGTGAAAAACCACAGGAAAACAATATTTCAAAAATATTTTTTTTACAACAGTAGCAGCAACACTGCTGCTGTCAGTGTAGGGACGCTGGCGCGTCCTGCGTCTTTGGGCGGGAGGACGTCAGGGGCCCACGGCCCTGCGTGTGGGCCCCACTGTGATGTTTTTTTATCATCTAACCTGTTCATGGGCAAGGCCACCCTCAGTAGTGGGGCCCCTCCGAATTTCAGCTGCATCCAAGACTCAGGTGGCCCACTCTACAGGAAACAGTGGGATTGAACTGTTATCATTGAAAACCTTTTATGGGCCACAGAAATTTTCGGATCAAGATGAAATTTTTGTTTTACCTTCATACAGGTCTGTGTGACCTTATGAACGGCCTGGATGGCCTATAAATATTTCAGTGGGCCCCACATGGGACCCATAGTGATGTGCGTGTTCTAAGCCCACCGTCCAGGCTGACGGTGGTACCCACCGTATATATGTGTCCTGCGTCCACAGTCCAGCGGACGGTGGACCCCACTGAGTGTGTGTACGTGTGCATGCATATGGGTGTGTGTACGTGTGGGGCCTCCCTTGATGCATGTGCATGTTGCATTGTTTTCTTTTAAAATAATATAGTATATAATGTTATATTAATATATGATATAATATTACATATTATATTATAATTTTATCTAATATCATAAGTAGGTAAGAAGGGTGGGCCCTACTTGGGACCCACCTCTGCTGTAGTAAAAGCTGCACGTCAGCAGCTAGTTTTATTACTATATTATATATTTAGCAGCCATATTATGTATTGTATCCATGCCGTTCAACCATTTATGAGATTACTGTACGGCACAGGAAAAGATGAGCCAGATCCATAGTCCAAGTGGACCCCACCTTGGCCTGTTTTGAGGCCCATCTTAACGTAGTTATAGGAGTTCATTGGGGCTCACTTTGATGCGGATATAAGGCCCATGTCATGGGGTCATTTGATGTTTTAGGGGCCCATGGGATTAGGCCCATTTGATTCATTTAAGGCCTATGGGCTTAGGCCCACTTGATATGTAAAGCCTATGGGCTTAGGCTCACTTGATATGTAAAGCCTATGGGCTTAGGCTCACTTGATATTTAAGACCTATGGGTTTAGGCCCAATTGATATGTTCTAAGGCCATGAGACTAGGCCATTTGATATATTGTAAGGCCCATGGGACTAAACCCATTTGATTATAAAAAGGGTCCATGGGATTAGGCCCATTGGATTCATTTGAGACCCATGAGTTAGGCCCATTTATTTGATTAAAGCCTAGGGGTTTAGGCCCATTTGACTCATGTTAGGTCTATGGGTTGAGGCCCACTTGATCTACATGTGGGACCCAATTGGTGTGGCCCATTGGTCACATATTAGACTCATGAGACTAAGCTCATTTGATGCAATCCAAGGCCCACGGGTTTTGACCCATTGCAATGCACATAAGACCCATTGGTGTGGCCCATTTATGTGGCCCATCTGATGAATAAAAGGCCCATAGGATATGTAACGCCCGTGAAAAATCCGTACTTGGAATCGAGTACCGATTTGACCCGAAATCGTGTATAAATAATTTCCATGAAAATTTCACGTAAGTTAGCTAGCGCAACGCTAGAGTAGCTGGGAAATAGTCCCTGATCACTTTAAATACGTTCTACAAGACCCAAATCGAGTAGAACAGACAACTCTACAATACTCTATAACCTTGGATCCAACTATAAGCAGGTTTGTCCTCTGGACCATATGGAACTTTTGTATTGGATTTAGACCGCGCGTCGAAGGTCTGATACCTCCTATCTTAGACCGTTAGAACCGCCCAGCTGGACTTGACAATCATCTCGAAAATCAAGTCAAACCGATAATCACAGAGTATTTCGTTGAACCCAGACTGAAGCGACCGCGAATAGGGACGAATTGGGAATTTCAAATTTAGATCTGGCACACGACTTGACGCGTCAGTATTAAGCGTTCTGACCGTCAGAATTCATCCAGATTACACCCTCGGATCAGGAAAAATATCTAATTATTGTCACGGAACTTTCAGTCCTGATCTATGTGCGGTGACCGCTGAACTGAAACTGGTCCGCCACGTGCGATCTGCGAACCCTGCCAGACTGAAAACTTAATACGAGGTACATCTGGTACCCATGAGCTTAAGTCTGATCGCAATCGACCAGGGGACCACCAGAAATCAGTTTTTGGACCGAAACAGCCCCGAAATGGATAGGCAATAAGTAAACTTCGTCCCGGAGCCTATTTCGGGCGTTTCCAAGCTTATAAAAGGGGTTGAAACCCTCATTCCTTCCTTGCATACGAATTTCCCTAAACCCTAAAAAGAGAGAGAGAGTTTGAGAGAAAGGGAAGAGGAGATTTTTCCCGCTTCCGAGCCGCCAACAGTTGCTGCATCAACGCTTCCTTCCAATCACCTGGCTGGTGATTTCTACGCTTTTTCAGGTATAGAAAAACCCTAAAAACTTGCTGATTTAGGGTTCACGTAGATTCTGAACGTATTAGCTAACGTAATCCATGAATCAGGTTCTCCTACTGTCGTAGACGAAGCCTACACGCTCCGTTCAAATTCCCGCGACCGTAAGAGATTAGGTGAGGATTTTAGACGCTTTGATTGTCGGTTTACAACGCTTTCAATGTCGTCTAATAGTAGATGATCGACGGCATCGCCGTTTGACATGTACAACATGCTCTCCGTTTCCTGTTTCGCAAACTAACGAAGAATATGAGATTTAGGGCATTTTAGGTATATGTAGGAAGTACGGTCTACATGCATAATTTGCTGACGTGATTGACATGATTTGTCGCCGCATTAGAGAGTTAGGAATGCCTACATAATTAGTTTGGCGAAGAGATTCGCCAAGTTGCGCACTTTGGGTCGACATACTATATGTGGACTTAAGGGTGTAGTGTATGTGTTTGTATAAATGCTTGTATTAGTATGTATTGTATTGAATGATGTTATGTAGTAGTTTGAGATTGATTTCATGATTAATAGGCTGACCTAAATGATTTCCTATATGTTGACCTTATGCATGATTGCATCATATGCATAGAAATGATGCCTTAAGAATTGCCTAAGTTGAATATGCTTGGAAAGCATGCCTTGAAGATTTGCCTAAATTGAATGTTATAACATGTGCTAACATGCTCACATGATGTATTTCAATTCCAATACCTTTGTATCGTATTAATGAAATTCCATAGATGTGTGGGACTTGATTTAGTCCAGGCAGTCGGTAACCGAGCGAATTCGTGGCTGACTGGTCATAGCCACGAACGACGCGTCGATGAATGTGATTCGTGTTGAGAGTTGGCGGCAGTGGTTAGGCCACGCGAAGTGTTTTACGCACTTCATGTCGTTCAATTCGAGATGCGATCGCGCTAGTCGAGCCCGTCAAGTAACCCGACTGGCCGATGTTTGTTCACCTTGTATGTATCATAACTACTTGAACCTAGGGTACTGAACTTACCATTGTAAACCCTATTAACCGTGGTACCTTGATCTACGAAGACTCATGAGCCGGGCATGGTGGTATGGGATACCGTGGTCGAGCTGTCGGCCTACGCTGGGGCCACAAACCTCCCCGTAGTGACCAGTGAGCACCTAAACTCGTGAGCAGATTATGGTGGTATGGGACACTATATTCTAGCTGTCGGCCTACACTGATCAGGCGACGAGCCCTTTGTAGTGACCGCGAGTGTATTCTGAGTCCACGGGAGGCGACGACCCTTCCGTGCAGTAGAGTACAGTAGGCCTGTATTGATAAGGTGATGGGGGAGCGGTGCAACGAGTGCGAGCAACAGCCCTGGCAGCCCTTGCAGTGACCTACGAAATGTACATCGTATGAGATTACTAGGAGTGACGACCCTAGACAGGATCCGTGTTGGGATTGATACAAGGGAAGTACCTTAGATTCCCAATCCTGCTGTTTGAATGGACTAATAACAACTTGGTAATCATATCACCATAGCATTGCATGTGCCTGGAAGATGTGGAGCACTCTAGGGAGTGTGGCATGCCGCGGTCGTAAGATGTTGCCGCATGAGGGAGATCGTCGGTGAGGGCATACATCATGTCATATCATCTTGCATTAAACAACAGTATTAGGTTTGTCTGATTTACTGCTTTACTATTATCGCGTGATTGAATTGTGAACATGCTAATCTTTGCTCTATGATTCCACTGAGTTGATCACTCATTCCCACGTTACGGGATGGTGTTTGCAACACCCACCAGACCCTGTTGTAGTTGCAGGTGACGACGAGATCCAGGACGTGGAGCCGGAGATTGACGAGGACCAGGATGAGTTCTCTTATATGCAATACCACGACGGCTTCCCGTAGGTGACCTGGATCGAGGGGGACTTCAGTGGGACTATTTTGAACTTATTTTTTTTGTCTATTTACATGTATATGAGACTCAGAGATGTAGTCATACTTTGGAGACAGTTGAGAGTATTTTGTTTTTTTTTATATATACAGTGATATATATTGTTTAGTCTTCCGCTTGCTTTTATCACTGGATCTGAAGTATGAATTGCAGTTTTGGTATACTTTTACTCATGTGGATGCTTTAAATCAGACAACATTGAATCATAACCATTTTTGTTGCATAAGTGACGGTCTGGAACTCG
This sequence comes from Magnolia kwangsiensis, assembly GCA_037074715.1. Lineage (NCBI taxonomy): Eukaryota > Viridiplantae > Streptophyta > Magnoliopsida > Magnoliales > Magnoliaceae > Magnolia > Magnolia kwangsiensis. Next base: position 78,843,169 of record CM073586.1, on the reverse strand, counting down.
GGAGTTGAGTTTATACACGGCCCCCGATTTTCAGGGTGTTACAAGTTGGTATCAGAGCATGAATGAAGTATACTGGGCCTGGGTTATGGTCTTGCGACGTACGCTGTCGCTTCCTTTGACTTAGGTGGGTGCGAGAAGGGTCTAGAAACACTTCTAGGATCACAGATTCGCCGATAGGCGAAGTCTATAAGGATCGATCGCAAGATCGAGTCTGTAACGTATCTCGGGTCGCGTAAAGCAACCCGAATCACTTCTAAGCTGTAGGAAGTCGGGTGGAGACGTCTTATGAGCGGTTTTAAACCGCAAAAGTGAATCTTTGGGCCGTGGAATGACCACGACTCCAGTAATCAATCGCCAGGGCTTAAAAAACCCCGTTTTGCCAAAAATTCTCAAAATTCCTTCTCTAAACACTTCAACCTTCAGTTCTTTTTTATCCATTTCATGTTAGGCATCAAACCTAATGTGAAAATAACACAAATTAGTACATTCACCAAATTTTACAGTGAATAGTAAAATTTCATGAAAAATGGCCATAAGGCCATTCTAACTTCACTTTCTTTAGCAACTAAGGAGCTAGAAAGATGTACTGGATCCTTCTACCCCAAATCCATATGCTGCATCATATGGTTTGGTATTCGGGACTGTGATGTGGACCCGGAAAGCCCCAAACACATGTTTGGGCTCATAGGGACCAAAATATAATGAACCAAGGGGTGGGACTAACTTTTTTGGGGCCCTGGGACCATGGGGGACCAGACCCATGGGGTCCCGCTGGCCAACCTGAAGGTTGGCCGGCGATGCCATCGCCGGCCGGGCGATGCATCGCCGGCCGGCCACCTCGGACGGTGCTGCCCTTTGGGCGCACCCACTTAAATACGTCCCCCATCACTCCTAGCTACCTCCCATCCCACGAAAACTCCTAAAACTCCCCTTTCCTTCACAAACAGCCCCCTTGCATACCCTAGCTTCGATTTTCAGCACTCCATTCCAAATTCCGGCGACCCAAACCCCTCCTAAACCCTTCCTTGGCCAAAACCGACCACCACTCATCGATTATTGGGTGTTGGCAGCCCCTTTCCTTGAAGATTTTCCCATTTGGAGCTCCAAAATCCCCCAAATAGTGCTGAAATCGTGAGTAGCTCCATTCCACCTTTTTGTTCTTATTTTTCCCTGAAAGTACAGCTTTGGGAAGCTTGAAGCATCCCTCTACGACGCCTAGATTTCCTTTTGTCAGATTGGGCAGCCATTTCTCCGCATTTTCGGCGTTTTTCATGGCTTTCGTGGAAGCTATTTTGGGTCTTTTGTCACTCTCATCCATCCTGTCTTTGATGGGTAAGAGGAAAACTGCAACAGACGAGGCTGGGCCGAGCCGCCCTGCTCGATCGAGAAGACTGCGGGGTGGTGCCGCAAGTTCAAGCGCCGCCGCAGGTCCAGCTGCAGTCCTGGAGTGCCGTACAAAGCGGGATTTGGATCCCCATGCACACCTTGGACGAACCATTCTGTCAGAGATGCCTCATGGTGAATACACTGATCGTAGAGTGTTATTTGAGGCAGACGTAGATGGGCGATTGTTCGGCGAGTATCTGTTGTTCGAACGCATTGAAGCTGCGCACTGGGGACCGATCTTTGAAGCTCGTGCTCGTGCTAATGTGAGCACTGTTCGTGCCTTCTATGCTAGCATCCAGAGTCCTACCTTGGAGCCCTTACAGTTCAAAATCCCTTTTGGCAGAGATCGGATGGCTACGATCGACGTCCGGTTGGTTGCGCGACTTCTCAACGTGCCTCTAGGTGATGTACATCCAAGTGAGAAGAATTTGAGGACTAGACGTGAACGAGATCGCCGCACCAGGTTTCTGTGCGGAAAATTGGTTCCATGGCAGCCTAATAATAGCCTCAAAGCGACGTACATGTCTGAGGATTTGCGCCTGCTGCACCATATCTGCACGTTCAACGTCTATCCCAGGTCGACGAACCGCATTGAATGTACACGTCTTATGGTCGATTTCTTATTTCTGGTGGCCCAGGGAGAGAACGTATGTATGGCCACTTTCATCTTACGGCAGATAGTTCTCATAGCCAGGTCGAGGAGAACATCCGAATCCCTTCCCTTTGGCCGCCTCATTTGCAAGATTGCGCTTGAGTTTGCCTATAGACTTGGACCCGAGTTGCCGGTATCGATTCACACCATCGATGAGTCGACGATGGTTAAGATGAAGATTGGGTCGCAATATCGTGAAAATCAACTTGAAAGGGATAGTGGGGACGACTTTGATGAAGAGGAAGATCAAAGCGAAGGAGAACCTAGTGCAGAGGTTCAGGAAGAGACTCAGGAAGAAGCAGAAGAGGAGGCTCAGGATACTGATGAGAGCCCTCCTCCTTCTGCGCAGACTACTATTGACGATCGCATTGCTCGGATGGAGGAGAGTCAGACCGCTTTGCGAAGGGAAGTCCAAGAACTTCGAGCAGAGGTCGCTGATGCCAAGGCCGTCACGAAGAAGAAATTTGGCAAGGTGACTCGCACCTTGAAGGCAATCCTGTGTTGTTTACAGGATAAGGGTGCTCCTCCTCCGTCGCCAGACTCCGACTAGCGACGCGATCTTTGATGTTGTTATGAGTAGTTAGCCATTTTCTATTTTATGTGTGTAAAGCCTATTAGGGCTAGTGCTTTGCTTATGTTGCTGTTGCTTAACTGTCTTAATTTCCATGTCATTCTAGTCCTGATGCTTGTAAAGATATATCCCTTGTATTGTGACAATTTTGATTAATTGAAATGCATGGAATGCCTTTGACTCTTTAAGTGAATGATTGTGGGGTATTTGTGCACTTGAGACTGACAAGGTTGCGCCCTATTTTGAATATAGGGAATGCCACCTAAGACTACGAGGAGCGCAGTTCGGCTTTCACTGTCTGAGCAGATGGATCAGACTCCTCATTCTGGCACTCGTCCGGACCCTGCTGTGGATCCGATTCCTGAGACGGTTCGATCGTCTCAGCCTGCTGTTGGTCCTACAGGTGGACCAGCGCCATTTACACCATCAGTTCGAGAGCCACAGCGCGCATCTACTTCCGCACCTCATCCGCCACAGCCTGCTCCACCCCCTGATAGATTCGAGCAAATGAGGGCCATGATGCTACAGCAGCAGCAGCTTTTGACCACTATAGTTGGGACTTTAGCCCAGGGTGGGGGTGCGACTACCTCTACCCCACCTGCACCGCCTGCGCATCCAGCTGAGGATGCCTACATTTACGCCCAGGATGAGGGCATAGCACATCCTGCGCAGCCTGCTTTCCCTGCGGGGAATCCTGCCGACACGCGGGGCCTCCTGGAGCGATTTCAGCGCTTGCGGCCTCCTACTTTTTCGGGTTCTCACCGGCCCGAGGAGGCAGAGTTCTGGCTCGACCGAGTGTCGAAGATTCTACGCATGTTACACTGTACCGAGGCAGAGCAGGTAGAGCTGGCTACCTTCCTATTTGAGAGAGAGGCCAGTATGTGGTGGGATAGTATATTGCGGACGGTTGCTGTAGATTTCGTATGGACATGGGCAGCATTCGAGTTCCGCTTCCATGAGAAGTATTATCCCCAGACCTACAGGCACGAGAGGGAGAATGAGTTTCTCCGTCTCAGGCAGGCAGCGATGACGGTTACTGAGTATGAGCATCGGTTTACAGAGTTGGACAGGTACGTCCCGACGATACTAGCTGATGAGCAGATGCGCATACGGCGCTTTTTGGAGGGCTTGCGACCGGATATTCGGTCGAAGATGTGCTGCGTCAGTTTCCCTTCCTATGCGGAGTTGGTTCACATGTCCATGCGGGCAGAGCAGGACGTGGATCGACTGGCGCGATCTTGAGGCCCGACTACTTCCAGGCCGCGACCGGAGTTGCCAGATAGGCCCTTCGCGGGCAAGAGGCCTCGCATTGATCCTCCTACCAGGACCACGGCGCCTGTACGACCGTTTCGGCGCCCTGATTTATCATGCACGTACTGTGGGAGGACGGGCCATTTGGCGCAGAGTTGCTTCTCCAGGATGCGGGACAGTGGGTTCTCGCCGCCGCAGAAGATTGATCGTGTACGTCCACAGGCGATATCAGCACCGCCTATACGGTCAGCTCCTGCGCATCCTTCATTCAGACCCACGGTATCGCAGATTCGACAGCCTCCACGGCCCTTGACACAGCGGCCGAACCGGCCACAGCAGGCACGAGTTCATGCACTGACCGCCGAGGCAGCTACGACACCGGCTTTTCAGCATTCAGCCTTCGAGGTCACGGGCCACATCGGAGGTACTCCCGTTCTTATCATGGTGGACACTGGTTCCACGATTTCTTTGATATCGCGTGCCGTCGTCAGACGTCTTGGGTTGCAGACTATCACTATGGATAGCGTGCGAGTCCTTGCAGCTCATGGTGATTATTCGGATGTCACCCAGATGTGTGAGGGTTGTTTAGTTGATCTGGGAGGCAGGACGATGACTCTTGATCTGGTCGTCGATCCCTCGCTCTATTATCTCGATGTCATTCTTGGCATGGACTGGTTGACTGCAGCGAGAGCCGAGATTGACTGCGAGGCTCGTGTGGTGACGGTGTACGAGCCTGAGGGCACGCCTTTCACATTTTCAGTGCGGGTAAATCTTCCTTTCCGCATTCTTAGCTACGCCACTATATTGCGCGACGCTGGTGCCCAGGTCCTTGAGCAGACGCCAGTTGTTTCTGAGTTCGGGGATCTGTTCAGGAAGATCCCTGGTTTGCCGCCCCGACGTGAGATCGATTTCACTATCGATCTGATTCCTGGTTCTACACCCGTCTCACTGCCGACGTATCGCATGGCACCTTGTGAGATGGAGGAGTTGCGGACGCAGATTGATGGTCTGCTAGAGCTTGGCTTTATACGGCCTAGCGTATCTCCTTGGGGAGCACCAGTCTTGTTCGTAAAGAAGAAGGATGGTTCGCTGCGATTGTGTATTGATTATCGCAGGTTGAACCAGCTCACGGTGAAGAACAAGTACCCTTTGCCCAGGATCGATGACTTGTTTGATCAGTTGAGAGGAGCGCAGTACTTCTCGAAGATTGATCTTCAGTCAGGATATCATCAGCTGCGCGTCAGAGATGAGGACGTGCAGAAGACAGCATTCAGGACCAGTTTTGGTCACTACGAGTTCCTCGTGATGTCGTTCGGTCTCACGAACGCACCGGCCGTGTTCATGGATCTGATGAACCGGGTTTTTCGGCCTTTCCTCTATCGATTCGTCGTTGTCTTCATCGACGACATTTTGGTATACTCTAGGAGTCGAGAGGAGCATGAGGAGCATTTGCGTTTGGTTCTGGATACGCTCAGACGACACCAGTTGTTCGCACAGTACAAGAAGTGCGACTTCTGGAAGCAGGAGGTGAAGTTTCTGGGACACGTGGTGTCCAAGGATGGCATGGCAGTTGACCTGTCTAAGGTAGCTGCGGTGCAGGACTGGGAGCAGCCTAGTTCTGTCACTGAGGTGAGGAGTTTCTTGGGTCTCGCTGGCTACTATCGGCGTTTCATTCAGGATTTCTCGAAGATCGCGAAACCCTTATCTCAGTTGACCCGGAAGGACGTGAAGTTCGCCTGGAATGATAAGGCGGAGTCAGCTTTTCAGGAGCTGAAGGACAGACTTACGTCCGCCCCTGTGCTAGTATTGCCAGAGCAGGGGGTTAGATATACTATATACACTGACGCGTCTAGCGTTGGTTTGGGTTGTGTCCTTATGCAGAGGGACAGGGTAATTTCGTATGCCTCGAGACAATTAAGGAAGCACGAGGAGAATTACCCTACACACGACCTGGAGTTGGCAGCCGTTATATTCGCACTGAGACTCTGGAGACATTACCTCTACGGAGAGGAGTTCGAGCTCTTTTGCGACCATAAGAGCCTCAAGTACATATTCACGCAGCGAGACTTGAATATGAGGCAGCGGCGATGGATGGAGACGCTGAAGGACTTCAATTTTGAAGTCTCTTACCATCCTGGGAAGGCGAACCTTGTGGCTGATGCGTTGAGCCGCAAGAAGGCGATAGAGTTTGCGGCTCCGCTGATGGTTGCCGAGTGGGATATGGTTGAGTTTTTGCGAGACTTTGAGCAGAAACTCACCGTAGAGGAGCCATTTGAGTTCATCGCACATGTACAGGTGCGATCCCAGATCGATGACCGTGTCATCGAGGCGCAGAGGGACGACGCGCATCTTACTGAGCTTCGAGAGCAGGCCAGTGATGATGCTGACGCCGACTGGCGAGTTGGTATGGATGGAGGCTTACGTTACCGTGGCCGCCTATGCGTCCCAGATGTCCCTGACTTGAGACGAGAGATTCTCGAGGCTGCGCATTCTACTAGACTCGCGATGCATCCTGGCAGCACGAAGATGTATCGTGACGTGAAGAGAACGTATTGGTGGGAAGGTATGAAGACCCACATTGCTGAGTTCGTGTCCCGTTGTCTCACTTGTCAGCAGGTGAAGGCAGAGCATCGCCGACCACCTGGACTTTTGCAGCCTATGCCGATTGCAGAATGGAAATGGGATTTCATTTCCATGGACTTCATTTCTGGGTTGCCGAGGACGAGGAAGGGGCATGATTCCATTTGGGTGATCGTCGACCGATTGACGAAGTCGGCGCACTTCCTACCGATCAGAGTTACGAACTCTGCAGACGAGCTGGCTAGATTGTATATCCGAGAGATTGTGCGTCTGCATGGAGTTCCGTTGGAGATCGTGTCGGACAGAGACACGCGGTTCACTTCCATTTTCTGGACTCGCATTCAGGAGGCTATGGGTGTGAAGTTGAAGTTCAGTACTGCCTTCCACCCACAGACGGACGGACAGACGGAGCGAGTGAACCAGATCCTGGAGGACATGTTGCGGGCTTGCGCATTGGACTTTAAGGACAGTTTGGATGACTGTCTTGCATATGCGGAGTTTGCGTACAACAATAGTTTCCAGACGAGTATCGGCATGGCACCTTATGAGGCGCTGTATGGGCGACCTTGTCGCGCACCGCATTGCTGGTTAGAGGTCGGTGAGCGCAGCTTGATTGGCCCAGAGTTGGTGCAGGCGACGTCAGAGAAGATTGATATTATTCGACGTCGGCTTCTTACAGCGCAGAGCAGACAGAAGAGCTACGCCGATACGAGACGGAGGCCACTAGAGTTTACAGTCGGGGATCATGTGTTTTTGCGGGTTTCCCCTATGAAGGGAGTCCTTCGGTTCGGGAAGAAGGGGAAACTGGCACCGCGCTTCATTGGTCCATTTCAGATCCTCGATCGTGTGGGAGCAGTGGCTTACCGATTGGCTTTACCCACGCCCCTCGCGAGCGTCCACAACGTATTTCATGTTTCTATGCTGAAGAAGTACGTTGATGATCCTTCCCACATCATCAGATGGGAGCAGGTGCAGTTAGGAGAGGATGTTACTTATATCCTGCGACCGACACGTATCTTAGACCGGAAGGAGCAGGTACTGCGTAGCAAGGTGATTCCCCTTGTGAAGGTACTATGGACGCATCACTCTGAGGAGGAGGCTACTTGGGAGACAGAAGCCGAGATCAGAAAGAACTACCCACAGCTTCTCGAGGAGTACGAACAGGTACAAATTTCGAGGACGAAATTATTTGTTAAGGGGGGTAGATTGTAACGCCCGTAAAAAATCCGTACTTGGAATCGAGTACCGATTTGACCCGAAATCGCGTATAAATAATTTCCATGAAAATTTCACGTAAGTTAGCTAGCGCAATGCTAGAGTAGCTGGGAAATAGTCCCTGATCACTTTAAATACGTTCTACAAGACCCAAATCGAGTAGAACAGACAACTCTACAATACTCTATAACCTTGGATCCAACTCTAAGCAGGTTTGTCCTCTGGACCATATGGAACTTTTGTATTGGATTTAGACCGCGCGTCGAAGGTCTGATACCTCCTATCTTAGACCGTTAGAACCGCCCAGCTGGACTTGACAATCATCTCAAAAATCAAGTCAAACCGATAATCACAGAGTATTTCGTTGAACCCGGACTGAAGCGACCGCGAATAGGGACGAATTGGGAATTTCAAATTTAGATCTGGCACACGACTTGACGCGTCAGTATTAAGCGTTCTGACCGTCAGAATTCATCCAGATTACACCCTCGGATCAGGAAAAATATCTAATTATTGTCACGGAACTTTCAGTCCTGATCTATGTGCGGTGACCGCTGAACTGAAACTGGTCCGCCACGTGCGATCTGCGAACCCTGCCAGACTGAAAACTTAATACGAGGTACATCTGGTACCCATGAGCTTAAGTCTGATCGCAATCGACCAGGGGACCACCAGAAATCAGTTTTTGGACCGAAACAGCCCCGAAATGGATAGGCAATAAGTAAACTTCGTCCCGGAGCCTATTTCGGGCGTTTCCAAGCTTATAAAAGGGGTTGAAACCCTCATTCCTTCCTTGCATACGAATTTCCCTAAACCCTAGAAAAGAGAGAGAGAGTTTGAGAGAAAGGGAAGAGGAGATTTTTCCCGCTTCCGAGCCGCCAACAGTTGCTGCATCAACGCTTCCTTCCAATCACCTGGCTGGTGATTTCTACGCTTTTTCAGGTATAGAAAAACCCTAAAAACTTGCTGATTTAGGGTTCACGTAGATTCTGAACGTATTAGCTAACGTAATCCATGAATCAGGTTCTCCTACTGTCGTAGACGAAGCCTACACGCTCCGTTCAAATTCCCGCGACCGTAAGAGATTAGGTGAGGATTTTAGACGCTTTGATTGTCGGTTTACAACGCTTTCAATGTCGTCTAATAGTAGATGATCGACGGCATCGCCGTTTGACATGTACAACATGCTCTCCGTTTCCTGTTTCGCAAACTAACGAAGAATATGAGATTTAGGGCATTTTAGGTATATGTAGGAAGTACGGTCTACATGCATAATTTGCTGACGTGATTGACATGATTTGTCGCCGCATTAGAGAGTTAGGAATGCCTACATAATTAGTTTGGCGAAGAGATTCGCCAAGTTGCGCACTTTGGGTCGACATACTATATGTGGACTTAAGGGTGTAGTGTATGTGTTTGTATAAATGCTTGTATTAGTATGTATTGTATTGAATGATGTTATGTAGTAGTTTGAGATTGATTTCATGATTAATAGGCTGACCTAAATGATTTCCTATATGTTGACCTTATGCATGATTGCATCATATGCATAGAAATGATGCCTTAAGAATTGCCTAAGTTGAATATGCTTGGAAAGCATGCCTTGAAGATTTGCCTAAATTGAATGTTATAACATGTGCTAACATGCTCACATGATGTATTTCAATTCCAATACCTTTGTATCGTATTAATGAAATTCCATAGATGTGTGGGACTTGATTTAGTCCAGGCAGTCGGTAACCGAGCGAATTCGTGGCTGACTGGTCATAGCCACGAACGACGCGTCGATGAATGTGATTCGTGTTGAGAGTTGGCGGCAGTGGTTAGGCCACGCGAAGTGTTTTACGCACTTCATGTCGTTCAATTCGAGATGCGATCGCGCTAGTCGAGCCCGTCAAGTAACCCGACTGGCCGATGTTTGTTCACCTTGTATGTATCATAACTACTTGAACCTAGGGTACTGAACTTACCATTGTAAACCCTATTAACCGTGGTACCTTGATCCACGAAGACTCATGAGCCGGGCATGGTGGTATGGGACACCGTGGTCGAGCTGTCGGCCTACGCTGGGGCCACAAACCTCCCCGTAGTGACCAGTGAGCACCTAAACTCGTGAGCAGATTATGGTGGTATGGGACACTATATTCTAGCTGTCGGCCTACACTGATCAGGCGACGAGCCCTTTGTAGTGACCGCGAGTGTATTCTGAGTCCACGCGAGGCGACGACCCTTCCGTGCAGTAGAGTACAGTAGGCCTGTATTGATAAGGTGATGGGGGAGCGGTGCAACGAGTGCGAGCAACAGCCCTGGCAGCCCTTGCAGTGACCTACGAAATGTACATCGTATGAGATTACTAGGAGTGACGACCCTAGACAGGATCCGTGTTGGGATTGATACAAGGGAAGTACCTTAGATTCCCAATCCTGCTGTTTGAATGGACTAATAACAACTTGGTAATCATATCACCATAGCATTGCATGTGCCTGGAAGATGTGGAGCACTCTAGGGAGTGTGGCATGCCGCGGTCGTAAGATGTTGCCGCATGAGGGAGATCGTCGGTGAGGGCATACATCATGTCATATCATCTTGCATTAAACAACAGTATTAGGTTTGTCTGATTTACTGCTTTACTATTATCGCGTGATTGAATTGTGAACATGCTAATCTTTGCTCTATGATTCCACTGAGTTGATCACTCATTCCCACGTTACGGGATGGTGTTTGCAACACCCACCAGACCCTGTTGTAGTTGCAGGTGACGACGAGATCCAGGACGTGGAGCCGGAGATTGACGAGGACCAGGATGAGTTCTCTTATATGCAATACCACGACGGCTTCCCGTAGGTGACCTGGATCGAGGGGGACTTCAGCGGGACTATTTTGAACTTATTTTTTTTGTCTATTTACATGTATATGAGACTCAGAGATGTAGTCATACTTTGGAGACAGTTGAGAGTATTTTATTTTTTTTTTATATACAGTGATATATATTGTTTAGTCTTCCGCTTGCTTTTATCACTGGATCTGAAGTATGAATTGCAGTTTTGGTATACTTTTACTCATGTGGATGCTTTAAATCAGACAACATTGAATCATAACCATTTTGGTTGCATAAGTGACGGTCTGGAACTCGGGAGTTGAGTTTATACACGACCCCCGATTTTCAGGGTGTTACAGGATATGACCCATTTGACATATATATGAAAAGCCCAATGGGATGAACCTAAGGTCCATTGCAATGTGTAATCCCAATACCGATTATGTAGCGATGTTTAAGAAGATCGTACTTGGGATGCAATGTTGGTTTGACGTCCACATTGCGAGTGTAATCCTGGTTGGATGTCCACATTACGACTCTCCTTAGGGCCCATTGTTAGGCCTGTACTTATTGTATATAGGCCGTTTAGGTCCATCTGCATTGTAAGATAGTTCATTTTATAACATGTTTAGTACAGTTCCATGATTCATGATCATACGCATCACATGTATGCTTGACGTGAGAATTGTCTAATCATAGCATTTGCCTTCGGGCAGGTTGTTTATGGGCTCCCGGTTAGGTGGTGTTGTCCTACATGAGAGCATGATAGGCGCAGGATTTGATGCATGACTGGATAGCGTGAATCATGCATATCACATTTGTATGACATGGATATTGTACGCCCTAGCAACATCGGGATCGTAACTTCCCCAGATGTATCGTGGTTGGCAGGATTGAATACTGAAAATCTTATTTTACATGGGGTACTATAGATATCCCTGGGTGAAAGTCCCTAAACCCTTATGGTACCAAGAGGTTGCTCCAATGTCTAGATCGAGTGGGTAGATGAGCGTTGAGTGCCGATTACCAGACGGTTACGCTCTCCACTGTGTCGTGGTTAGTTGGAAGGGGGTGCGGCCTTACCCGCCCGAGTGTAGGGGGCAATCCTAGGCTGAGTCTGACCAGCTCGAGGAATGGGTCCGCTATCGACGAGTCGCGCCCGATATTGGCAGACAGATAGTGTGATCTCTTCCACTTACCTTATTGTGTGCGATGTGGTGGCAATCTGGTTTAGAGTGTACTAGACCCTGGTGATATCCCACATTTGAGCTGTATTGATGTATGGACATTGATGAGGATCTGTATGCTTGAGTTGCATCGCACATCGCATGGCCTTGGGATGGCCGATACCATTCATGTCTTGCATCGCATAAGCCTTGGTACGGCTCATGATATTATGGATCCATCTGCATATTCCGCATTACTCTGACATTACATATTCATATTACTACCTTGCGCACACACTTTCACCACCCTCTAAGCTTTCTGTAAGCTTATGCACGACCGTTGCGTGCAGGTGACGTTGGTTCGCAGCAGCGCTGAGGCGGGAGCACGTTGCAGATCGTTTGGGATTTTTTATTCTTTACCATTGTATTTTCCTTTATGCTCATTGTACTTGTAAAGTTTTTAATCATAGTGGAAATGTAATGGGGTTCTTGGTTGTTGTTTGTGGGTTATGCCTTTGGTTATGCTTATTACGAATCAAACTGACATTGAAAATCCTCCTCGTAGCATCCCAGGATCGGAACCTGGCGAATGGGAGCTAGGAGCTGAGAATGGGGTTCTACGGAGGCTGTCGGCACCGGATTCGGCGATCAAGAATTTTGTGAGCCCGGTATCCGAGTTTGGGGCGTGACACAAATCCAAAGGGGTGTAAAAAAAAGTAATAATGAACCGATACTCTAATCACTTACTCAGCGGAAATGAAGTGAACGGTTAGAATCATCTATCATAATTGCTCATGGGTTTATTCTCTTGTGAGTTTCCTCTCCTAGGCAACCTTTTAATACTTTAACAGATCACTATGATTTATACACATGCAATCTATAATTTTATGTGCTATATCTTTGGATAATCTAATCCAAGCCCAATTTTGATGGTCAAGACTATTCAGTTAAAGTGTCGGACCATGTATAATGTGTCACCAAAATATTTTTCTATTGAAAAATCTTACATGTCCAACTTATGGACTGCAAGTGGATGGTTTACTGTCTACTTTATGATAGAATATTTTGAGAAGATATTTGATGGCGACTGATGGTGGGTGGCACAAGAGTGCATGGTTTGAATCGTGAAAAAATGGGGCCTACTAAATTGTTGGTACTAGAACAGATATAACATGTCATTTTGATCAAGTGCATGTTAAGGAGTTGATTTTTGTGTGATTGATGCGTATAGAATGAATATCTATATTGATGTTGATCTTTAAAATGTAGTAGAATGCACAGTTTCACACTAAGGCGTCACTGCACATGTTTGTAACATAAATAGTTCCTTAGTGGATTATTCTTTGTATTTATAATGACCTAAAAAGTAAGTTATAACATGGACCAACCATTAGTATGAATAACTTTTATAATAATGAGTGCACATAAGGAATAAATGAGTATGTTATATTGAACTTGATCAGATCAATGACCAAGTCTATCAAACCATGGGCTCACTTATCACCGTGTATTATTCCTTTTGTATCATCGCATGTATCTTGTGGCCTTTGATCCATCATATGTAGATTTATGATTGATATGTTTGAATCTTTTATTCATGTGTCACATGTACAAAATAGTCTTCCTATTATAATATGAAACATTAGACAATGTATGACACTTGATACGTAAACACTTAGAAGTTGTACATGTGGAAAATATCTCATTTGTAAAGATTTGAAATTATGGGGGTTATGTACTTATATGCACTACAATGTTCCATACAAATATTATATTGGCTCATGTGGGATGATTAGGTTGGTGCATTTTTAAAATATTACCTTTTGCAGGCCCAATAAATGAAAGGTCTAGATCTTGCGTATGTATTACTTTTATGAATATTAAGTGCTTGAAACTCACATTATATGAATGCTTGTCTTTCTAGAGTTTCACTTACCATGAAGCAAATGGTGACTTAAGTTTCTCAAGTGGACTAGTAGTAAATGTACATTAATTCAATGTTAATTCTGACTTACATTCTATTATATAGAAAGTGATATTATAGAATATTGAGTCTAATAACAAACGAACCATTGACACATATCACTTAACTGTTTAACACACTTATCGTTGTTTTTCTATAAACAGTTCATACTTGTAATGCCCTGAAAATCGGGGGTCGATCATATACCCAACTACCGAGTTCCAACGCATCACTTATGCAACAAAGATAATGTTGATTTAATGTTGTCTGTGTTAGTGCCTTAAACATGAGTGAGATTCTACCAAAACATCATATCATACTCCAGAGATAGTTGATTAGCGCAGGCAGAAGACTGTGATATGTATAGATAAAACCATAACTAATATACGTCTCTAGAATATGATACTGTTACCAGGTTACACCTGTACATGTATACTCCCCAAGAAGAGATCCAAAATAATATACATGAGTGTCAAAAATAACTGTAAAGTGGTAAAGATAATATCAACTAGTCAACATCCTAGAAGTCCCCAACGATCAGGACACGGCTCACATGAACCCGCCTAAATACTGTATATAAGAGAAAGCATCCTCATTGTCTGTAAAGTCTAGCTCTACCTCGAAAGCATTGTCATCATCTGCATCTACAACAGGGTCTGGTTGGTATTGCGAACACCATACCAGAATGTGGGAGTGAGTGATCAACTCAGTGGAATAATAAAGCAGAGGTTAACATGTTATCAATTCAATCAAGCAGTAATGATAAAGCAGTACAACACTCAGATCCTAAGTACTCTTGTTAATGCAAGAATGACATGGATTAATGATGCTTAGGAGATCGTGGTAACAAGGTTAACGGGATTTCACTAGTAAGTTTGGTACCCTAGATTCAAGCAGTAGCGTCCAAACATGGTGACCATACATCGAGTCAATCGGGTTATTTGATGAACTCGACTAGCACGAGCGCAGGTTAAATTGATCGACATGAAGTGCGTAAGCACTCCGTGTGGCCTAATCACTGTCGATAACCGTAGTACGACTCAGATTCATTGATCACATCCTGTGTGGCGAAAACAACCTCAGCCACCAATCCATGGCCTATTACTGATTGCTTGGACTATATAATAACCCCATACACATTCATTTATAACAGGTAATCACATGAGATAGTGAAAGTAGTAGTGAATAAATAGTTCAATTCCTATAATCATATAAGCAGTTGAGAAAATGCAACCCAAACATGAATTCATACATATGCATCCCATAAACACATAGACACTACAATATATCGTACATGGAGGAAATCATACAAATAACTGAGGTAGTTGAGATTCATATCTCAACACTCATATAAACTGTAATTTACTAATTACTTACTCATTCAGACATTTATACAAATACTTAGCTTACACATTTCAACATACATAACATATGTTGGTTATAACACATATTAGGACAAATCCTTTCATCAAGGAGTTGTTACACATACAACTAGCACATATGCATGACAATAAATCATGGCAAAAGCAGTACCAGATTCTATACGTATATGGTCATTTTTACAAACACACAAAATACCCTATATAGAACATAGTTTATATGTATACAAAAAGTGAATTAGACATCGCATTTGGCATGTGTAATGACACCCACATCAGTAATAAATCATTATCTGACATTGAAAGCCTTGAAAACCATAACCTAAATGTATATAATCCGCACCTTTCTCCGGTAAACGTGTATAGAACTCAGTTTGTATGTCAAGCCGTTGCCTACGACACGAGGGCCACCTATAGCACGCAATAGGTTAGCTATTTCCTCACTTAAACTATCTGAAACCCTAGAACGGATTAGGGTTGGGTTTTTGTAACATCCAGAAAATCGAGGATCGAGATAAACTCCACTCTCAAGTTCCAGAACATTACTTATGCAACATTTTCAATGATAGATGAATGTCGGTTGTCATAGTGCATGAAACATGAAGTGGATTAAGCCAAAACAGCATATCATACTCCAGAGACAGTTAAATTAGCAAGCGGAAGAATGTGATTGATATAGAGAATATATGAACTGTTGTAGGTCTCCAGAGTGTGAACATGTTACCAGGTTAACCAAATACATGTATACTCCAAAATAAAAAGAAAGAATATATATGAGTGTGTAAATACAAGGTAAAATACCAAGTGTATTGGCATCTAATCAGTAACCCTGTAAACCCCGTCAATCAGAACACGCATATAGGAGAAATCCTCCTCACCATCATCAAGTCCGGCTCCACTTCACAAGCAGCGCCATCATCTGCAACTAAAACAGGGACTGGTTGGTGTGCGCGACACCGTCCCGTAACGTGGGAGTGAGTGATCAACTCAGTGGAATCATAGAGCAAAGATTAACATATTATCAAATCAATCACGTGATAATAGTAATGCAAGCAATCAAACATTCCTAGATACTGTTGTTAATGCAAGCATGAAATGACATGATGGATGCCCTCACCAACATACTCCCTCATATGGCACCATCTTACGCCCGCGGCATGCTTTCTTCTCATAGTGCTCCACATCTTCCAGGCACATGCAGTGCGATATGGATAATGATTACCGAGTTGTTATTAGTCCTTTTCATACAGCAGGATTGAAAAACTAAGGTACCTTCGTTATATCAATCCCAACACAGATCCTGTCTAGGGTCGTCACTCCTAGTAATCTCATATGATGTTATATTTATAGGTCGCTGCAAGGGCTGTTAGGGCTGTTACACGTACTCATTGCTCCTCTCCCCCATCACCTTATCAATACAGGCCTATTTATATCCTTAAGACTACATCAGGACTCGTCGCCCCCATGCGGTGTCAGGATAAACTCAAGGTCACTACAAAGGGTTCGTCACCAATCAGTGTAGCTGACAACAAAAATATAGTGTCCCATACCACCATAATCTACTCAGAGTAGGGTTCTCACTGGTCACTACGGGGAGGTTTGTGACCCCAGCGTAGGCCGACAGCTCGACCACGGTGTCCCATACCACCATGCCCGGCTCATGAGTCTTTATGGATCAAGGTACCATGGTTAACAGGGTTTTCAATGGTAAGGCCAGTACCCTAGGTTCAAGCAGTTATGACTCATACAAGGTGAATATACAATGGCCAGTCGGGTTACTTGACGGGCTCGACTAGTACGAGCGCATCTCAAGTTAAGCGACATGAAGTGCATAAAACACTTCGTGTGGCCTAACCACTGCCGCCAACCCAAAACACGACTCACATTCATCGACGCATCCTTCGTGGCAAATAGAAACCAACCACGAATTCAATCCATTACCGATTGCCTGGACTAGAGTATAGCCCCAAACATTTGTAGACCACATCAATGATCATATGAGAGTAACAGGAATGAATATAAAAAATACAAGCATGTTGACACATGTTATAACAAAAAACGTAAGCAAATCAACCAACACATGTATTCCATATATATAATGAAATCAATTCATATTGCCAACATGGTGGAAATTATATACATCGGCATATTAATTGAGAATTCAATCTCAAAACTAATTCACAACACCATTTACTCAATACATACTAATACAAACATTTATACAAACACTTAGTCTACACACTTTAGTCTACATAGCGTATGTCGACCCAAAGTGCGCATTAGGGCGAATCTCTTCTCCAAACAGATCATACACGCATTTCGAATATCATAACACGACAAAAAGCCATGGAAATCATTTCAGCAAAATACGGACGTATACAGTATTTCCTATTAATGACTAAAATGCCCTAAATCTCATATTCACCGTACGCATGCGAAATGAAAAACGGACAGCATGTTCTACATGTCAAATGGCGTTCTCGTCGATAATCTACTATTAAACGACATTGAAAGCCTTGAAATCAGTCAATCTAAGCGTCTAAAATCCTCACCTTTCATCGTAGAAGCGTAACGAATCGAACAGGAAGTCTACGCTTCGTCAACGGCGATATGACGACCTAATTCACAAGATACATCAGCTACTTCGCTACTTGTATTGATAGAATCCCTAAAACAGGTTAAGGTTAGGGTTTTCTTACCTAGAACGAAGTCGGAATCGCCGGAGAAGCGATACAGAAGCGTGGATTTGACACGTAGAGCAGCAGGGAAGAATCCCAAGAGAAATCATCAGCTTCTCCCTCACTTCTCTCTCTTTTCTCTCATCTCTCTCTTAGGGTTTGTCCCAAATTCGTATGGGTAAGAAAGCTAAGGGTTTAAGCCCCTTTTATAAGCCCAAACATAACCAAAATAGACTCCAAGTCAAGGTATACTTGGGTTATAGCCAAATCGGGTCTTTTCTGATCCAAAAGAGCATTTCGGGAGGTCCCCTGGCCGAACGCGGTCGGACTTAAGCTCATGTATTTCGGATTTAGCACATATCAAGTTTTCAGTTCGGTAGAGTTCCCAGATCACACGTGGCGGTCTAGTTTCAGTTCAGTGGTCACGGAGACTCGATCGAAGATTCCAAGTACACTGACCTGAGTGAGAAATGTTTCCTGATCCGAGGGTGTATTTGGGTTAGATTTCGACGGTCTGAATGCTTATGCTGATCCCGCAAACGAAACGTGCCAGATTCATTTAAATCCCATTTAAATTTTTATGAATTTCACTCTTTCTCACACTCCCTGCTCCATGCTCAATGAAATTGCATCAGAGCATCGGTTGAGTTTGATTTTCGAAACGATTGTCAAGTCCAGCTAAGCGGTCATAACGGTCTAGGATTGTAAACATCGGGCTTTCGACGCGTGGTCTAAATCAAATACGAAGTTTCAAAGGATTCCTGAGAGCAAACGGGTTTAGAGTTTGACCTTAGGTTTCAGGGTATTATAGCGTCATTAGTTCTACAGGTTTTCGGTCTTGTAGAACGTATTTAAAGCCATCAGGGACAATTTCACAGCTAATCTAACGTAGCGCTAGTTAACTTACGCTTAATTTCTAAAGGATTTGGTTCTACATGATTTCTTTGGCTTTGGAATTGGGTTTTGAGAGGTTACCAAGGTGTTATGGTTGGCCCATTGCCTAAGGACGTCTAACCCCAGGTTGGTAAAAATTCGGGGTGTTACAATTTACCTCCCTTAAAATAAAATTTCGTCCCCAAAATTTGCCTAAGTGTAATGAGTCCCTAGAGAGACTTTAGTATTGACATTCTAAGGAAAGTCCAAATTCTATTTAATGACCTAATGTTACGTATAACCTAAACCAACTGTTTCGATCCTGGGCCAGTGGAGAAGAGGCTAACCACGCTTCCGCTGCGCCACTCTGGTCTAACGGTTGCATTGGCTGACCTAATTAGATTGGGCTAAAAATGTTCTACCCCCCTTAAAACTTAGTTCTACTTAAGGTTCAAGAATCTATGTCTCGATCCGTATATCGGAACGAGGTGCAACTTAGGGCCTATCCTTGACATGAAATCGAAACGAGGTGTAACTCAGGGGAAGGTGTGAGTTGGTGGGAAGATACATAATTCTCTACTGGCTATAAGTCCTCGCCATTTTCCAAAGGCAATACAATAACTTTTGGTTGTAGATGGTCGAGCCAACACGGAAGAAAAGTTGTGTAATGGGTCTGAGCCGGATACATAGACTTTCTGTTTAGCCAGGACAGAAAATTTATTGTATCAATTCTTAATCCGAGTCGATGCCAATCTTCTACTTGATCAGAGCATTGGATTCATTAGTAGCTACTAGGATTAAGAAGTCGATTCAAACCGCGAATACACCACTAATATACAATTCCTTTACTCCGCGTTCCCGATTGCAATAAATCCTTGGAAAGGCAATTCTAAGGGGAATTCTAAGGGCGTGCTAGTTTATTCTAAGTTCAATCTGAGGGATTTATAAGTTTTCCCTAAGAGTGAATGGTTCTGAGTTAAAACAACATCCATAAGGGTTATAACAGAAATCTATAAGTATTAAGGGGACCTATCGAAGAAATGAGGTCCTTCTCCAACCAAATCTAACCTACTATTCCTTAGCATATACAGGCTTTACACTGCTTAATTCAACTAGTAGCCAAGTCTATAACTCACTAGCTATAATCCAAAACCTAAGCCTATATGCTAAATGGTTTCATACCATTTCTACTATAGGTGATTGTTCTATCCCTACATCGTCAGATCTTTCAAATCTTGGAGCACTAACTCTAAGTCCAAAACTCTAGATGTCCTAGCACCAGATGGTCATTATTTGTGGATTAAGCTACCGTATTTGGTCTTGCCCGACGGTAAATCGGAGAGATCGAGAAGACGGCTATAACTAGCTCGAAAGAGCCATGGAAAATGAAGGAAAGGGGGTGAAAGGTCTTTCCAAATGGGCTGTCACGAATCTAGGTCCTATAGAGGAGTGAAACAGGCCCCAAATGGCTAGGATTTCAAAGGAAAAAGAGTAAGATAGGTAGGAATGGAGGCTCACACGAATTTCAGCCTTCCATGGAGGGTGTGGGAGTTCCAAACGATGAAAATGGAGAGCAAAGGGAGTGCCAACTGCTATGGATGATGGAGTGGCGTCAGTTGAGGCAGGAAATGGGATTGGAGGTGATTTGAAACGGGATTGGATAGAGAAAACAACAAAGAGGAGAAGAAAGGAGAGCTTGGGGGGTCTTTTATGAAGGAGGTAATCCTTTGAGAGGGTTTTGACGGACGGCTCACATACCAGGGGACTACTCTAGCCCCCAAAGCTCGTCGGCCCGAAGCCCAGCCCGAGTGGGGCCCGATGTAAGGCGAGGCCTCGCCGAACCGGCTAGGTCCTCACCGGTGAAACTCATTTCCAGTGAGGCCGATCATATGGGTTGGGTTCCTCCTGCCCTAGGGGTCCCAAAAATGTGTGGTTCCCCCCCTGGTTCATTGTATTTTAGCCTGGATAGGCCCATGACCCCATTCAAGGCGTTTTGGGGCCAATTTGTGAACCGGGATGAATTTATGCATCATGTAATATATGATTTTGGGGTAGGATAGGCTAATCCATCCAACTCACCCATTTATTCCATGAGATTCCCTAATAAGAATGGCCAAAAGTCTAATTTATACACATATTTACTATTTATAGTAAATTTTTATTTAGGTATGATTCACTATCCTTCACACATTAGGATTTATGTCTAGTCTGAAAGGACTTAGAAAAAGTTGAAGAATGGGGTGGTGGAAGGAGAGATTCTGAAGGAATGGGATGAAAAGGGATTTTAGGCCTTGAGATTGAGTGTAAGGGTGTTGTGGTTGCCTCACAATCCAAGAAAATTCATTGCTCGGTTTGGAATCCTTTAGGGAACGACTCAAACCCATCGATTTACGACATAGAGGTGACTTAGGTCGCTTCACGTGATCAAAGATGTGTTATGGCCTAAATTACCGTATAGTCTCTGTAACACCCCAGATTTTGGCTAATCTGGGATTAGACGTCCTTAGGCAATGGGTTAACTAAAACACCTGAGAAATCGCTCAGAACCCAATTCCATAGCCAAAGAAATCACGTAGGATTAATTCCTTTGAAAAATAAGTGTATGTTAGCTAGCGCGACGCTGGAGTAGCTGGAAAATAGTCCCTGATCACTTTAAATACATTCTACAAGACCCAAATCGAGTAGAACCAACGACTCTATAATACTCTATAACCTCGGACCAAACTCTAAGCAGGTTTTTTCTCTGTACCACTTTGAAATTTTGTATTAGATCTAGACCGCGCGTCGAAAGTCCGATACCTCCTATCTTAGACCGTTAGAACCGCCTATCTGGACTTGACACTCATTTCAAAAATCAAGTCAAACCGATAATCACAGACTATTTCATTGAGCCCGGACTGAAGAGAGTGCGAATAGGGACAGATTTGGAATTTGAAATTCAAATCTGGCACACGACTTGACGCGTCTGTATTGAGCGTTCTGACCGTCACAATTCAGCCAGATTACACCTTCGGATCAGGAGAAATTTCTATTTTATATCATGAGACTTTCAGCCCTGATCTACGTGCGGTGACCGCTGAACTGAAACAGGTCCGCCACGTGCGATCTGTGGACCTAGCCGGACTGAAAACTTAATACGTGCTAGATCTGGTACGCATGAGCTTAAGTCCGATCGCATTCGGTCAGGGGACCACCAGAAAGCATCTTTTGGACCGAAACAGCCCCGATTTGGATATGCACTAAGTGAACTTTGTACCGGAGCCTATTTCGGGCAAGTTTGGGCTTATAAAAGGGGTTGAAACCCTCATTCCTCTCTCCCATCCGAATTTGTAAAAATCCCTAGATTGGGAGAGAGAAAAGGTGAGAGTTTGTGAGGGAAGGTGGGAGAGTTTTCCCTGTTGCTTGTGCCACGTGCTGTACATGCTTAGGCAAAGCACTCCGATCACTTTCCTGGCGATTCCTCCACGTTTTCAGGTAAGAAAATACCCTAGAAGTTGCTGATTTGAGGTTCCTTTCGTTTCCTAGCAAAGTAGCTAATAGAATTTGTGTATTAGGTTCTCTAATCGCCGTATACGAAGCGTATACGCTCCGTTCGAATTTACTCATCCATAAGAGACAAGGTGCAGATTTTAGACGCTTTGATTGACTGTTTCCAAAGCTTTCAATGTCGTTTAATAGTAAATTCTTGACGGCAACGCCGTTTGACATGTACAACATGCTGTCTGTTTCCTGTTTCGTAAACCAACGAAGAATATGAGATTTAGGGCATTTTAGTCATTTGTAGGAAGTACTGTTTTTTCTCATATTTTGCTGATATGATTGACATGGTTTATTGTCGCATTAGAATGTTAGAAATACGTGCATAATTAGTTTGGCGAAGAGATTCGCCTAAATGCGCACTTCGGGTCGACATACTATATGTAGACTTAAGTGTGTAGTGTAAGTGTTTGTATAAATGCTTGTATTAGTATGTATTGAATTAAATGGTGTTATGAATTAGTTTGAGATTGATTTCTCAATTAATATGCTGGTGTGAATGGTTTCCTACATGTTAGCCATATGCATGATTTCATGATATGAATGAAATGCATGTGCTTGACGATTCGCTTAAGCTGTATGTTATAATATGTGCTTGATGATTTCCTTATGATTTACTTTGAGATTGAATTCTCAATTAATATGTTGATGGAGAGGATTTCGTATATGTTGGCGACATGCTTAATTTCATTATATGTGTGAAAGACATGTGTAAGATGATTTGCTTAAGTTGTATGTAATAACATGTGTTAACATGCTCACATGGTTCTATTTCATTTCCATTACCCTTACACAACTGCTGATGTGATTCTATGATTGTTTGGGACTATGTCTAGTCCAGGCAGTCGGTAACCGAGCGAATTCGTGGTTAACTTATCTTCGCCACGAACGACGCGTCGATGAACATGAGTCGTGTTTAGAGTTGACGGCAGTGGTTGGGCCACGCGAAGTGTTTTACGCACTTCATGTCGTTCGACTTGCGATGCGCTCGTGCTAGTCGAGCCCGTCAAGTAACCTGACTGGCCGTTGTATGTTTACCCTGCATGAGTCATAACTGCTTGAACTTAGGGTACTAAACTTACCATTGTAAACCCTGTTAATCATGGTACCTTGATCCACGAAGACTCATGAGCCGGGCATGGTGGTATGGGACACCGTGGTCGAGCAGTCGGCTTACGCTGGGGCCACAAACCTCCCCGTAGTGACCAGTGAGCACCTAGTCTCGTGAGCAGATTATGGTGGTATGGGACACTATATTCTTGCTGTCGGCCTACACTGATCAGGCGACGAGTCCGTTGTAGTGACCGCGAGCGTATTCTGAGTCTACGGGAGGCGACGACCCTTCAATAACAGTAGAGTACAGTAGGCCTGTATTGATAAGGTGATGGGGGAGCGGAGCAACGAGTGCGTGCAACAGCCCTGGCAGCGACCTACAAAATATACATCGTATGAGATTACTAGGTGTGACGACCCTAGACAGGATCTGTGTTGGGATTGATAAAAGGGAAGTACCTTAGTTTCCCAATCCTGCTGTTTGAATGGACCAATAACAACTTGGAAATCATATCACCATAACATTGCATGTGCCTGGAAGATGTGGAGCACTCTAGGGAGTGTGGCATGCCGCGGTCGTAAGATGTTGCCGTATGAGGGAGATCGTCGGTGAGGGCATACATCACGTCATGTCATATTGCATTAACAACAGTATTAGGATTGTTTGATTTACTGCTTTACTATTATCGTATGATTGATTTGATAACATACTAATCTTTGCTCTCTTATCCCACTGAGTTGATCACTCACTCCCACGTTACGGGATGGTGTTTCCGGACACCCACCAGTCCCTATTGTGATTGCAGATGATGACGCGGCCTGCGAGGCAGAGTTGGACTTGATGATGAGGAGGAGGATTCCTCCTTTATGCGTGATCTGATTGACGGGATTACAGGGAGGTTGATTAGATACCTTGACACTTGTCATTTTATATTTTTAGAACACTCATGTATATTCATTTTGTTTACTTTTGAAGTATACATGTATGTGTATAACCTGGTAATATATTCACACTCTGGAGACACACAACAGTTTATATACGTTATACATACTATCACAGTCTTCCGCTTACAAATTTAACTGTCTCTGGAGTATGATATGCTGTTCTAGCTTAATCTCACTCATGTTTAATACATTATCACAGACAACATTCAAACATACATACCTATGTTGCATAAATAACATTTTGAAACTCGGGAGTTGGGTTTTTGCTCGACCCCCCCGATTTTCGGGATGTTACAAATGGTATCAGAGCATGATTTGGATTAAACCGGGCCTGGGTTATGGTCACGCGACGTACGCTGTCGCTTCCTTTGACTTAGGTGGGTGCGAGAAGGGTCTAGAAACACTCATAGGATCCCAGATTCGCCAATAGGCGAAGTCTATTCATTTCGATCGCGTGATCGAGTCCGTATCGCACCTAGGGTCGCGTAAAACAACCCGAATAGCTCCTAGGTTGTAGGTAAGTGGGTTGAGACGTTATTTGAATGATTCTAAACCCGTTAATGTGAATTCTTGGGCCGTGGGACAATCACGACCCCTGTATTCAATCGTCAGGGCTTAAAAATCCCGTTTCACCGAAAATCTTCGAAATTCTTCCTCTCACCACTCTAATATTCAATTTTCTCTTATCTTTTTCATGTTAGGCATCAATAATATTGTGAAAATAACATAAAATCATAAGGCCATTCTAGACCCTTCTCGCACCCGAAAATAACAGTGAATAGTAAAATTTCATGAAAAATGGACATAAGGCCATTCTAACTTCTCTTTCTTTAGCAAATAATGGGCTAGATGGATGTACTAGCTCCTTCTACCTAAAAATCATATGCTGCATGATAGGGTTTTGTATTCGGGATTACAGATTGTCCCCGAAAAGCCTCGGATGGATGTTTGGGCCTCCCTAGGGCAATCTCCAATGAACCAAGTTGGGAACCATACATTTTTAGAATTCCTAGGGCAAGGGGAACCCATCCCATATGGCCTCATTGGCCAATTTGAAAGTTCACCGGTGATGCATCGCCGGTCAAACTTGTCAGATGGGTCTGACCTTTGGGCTGGAGGAGTTTGGAGGCTAGGGTAGCCCCCTGGTATGCGGTCCGTACCTTGAAACCCCCTAAAAGATGTACTTCCTTCAAAAACGGCCCCCATTCCAAGCTCCATTTTCATTTTTACTGCCCTATTCCAAAAACCGTGACTTTAAATCACTCCCAAATCCATCCTTGGTTGAAAACAACCACTCTCCACCATTCTATTTCGGTTTGCAGCCCTTCCTCTTGAAGATTTCATCGTTTGGAGCTCTTACAACGCCCAAATCGAGCTGAAATCGTGAGGTGCTCCATTCCCCTTTTTCATTCTCTTTTCTTTCTGAAAATACATCCTAGGGGAGCTTGAAGCATCCCTCTACAATGCCTAGATCTCCCTTTTCTAGTTTGGTTAACCATTTCCATGTATTTCCCCCATTTTCCATGGCTATTGTTAAGCTGTTTTAGCCTTTTTCTCCTTTTTCACCATCCTCCTTCTCATGTCCCTTTTACTTGAGACTTTATCCTCTTTTTGGGTCTCAAAATCGTGCTAACCACAAATCCCATTTCTCAACTTTCTCCGTTTGAGAAGTATTGAAATACCTGGCCGATAGAGCTCTAGTGGGCAACTGACAGTACTGAACTAGATTGTATTCAAGAAGGTTAGTTGGGACCATGGTAGAAGAATTAGGCATCTATGCCGTTGTCCTATAGCTTAATTGATTACTGTTTTAAGAATTTTTGTGTTTTGTTGTTGTTAGGTTTAGTGAAGTTATAGGTAGAAACTGTGTTTGTGTTGTGGTTTGGGCTTAAAATAGTCGAATTTTGTTGAATGGAATGCATGCCGTCTCATTTCGCTGTAAGGTATGGTCCCTAGATTGGGAGTATTGTAACTCTCGGGATTCAGCCTGCAAATTAATTTTATCCCAACCCACCCTCCTACCAAGCATGCCACTTCCGATCCCGCTATGGGACTAGGAATGCGGTTCCATTTAATACAACTAAGCGCTACCTGCCACATAGGCCCTAGGCGTTTTGGATCTAGTGTTAGCACTCCTAGATTTGAAGGGTCTGACGACATAAGAAATCCAATTCCATTTAGACAATCTTGACCCTAAGCGATAGAACAACTCCCTGTAGTAGAAATGGTATGGAACCATTTAACGTATAAACTTAGGCTTTGGATTATAGCTACTGAGTTACAGACTAGCCTACTAGTTACCTTAAGTAGTGTAAAGCCTGTATATGCTAAGGAATTGTAGGTTAGATTTGGTTGAAGTAGAACCTTATTTCTTCGATAGATCCCCTTATGACTTATAGACTGCTGTTGTTGCCCATAGGAAGGAACCATTCACTCTCAGGGAACATTTATAAATCCCTCAGATTGAACTTAGAATGTACTAGCACGCCCCTTAGAATTGCCTTCCCCAAGGGCTTATTGCATTCGGGAATGCGGAATAAAGGAACTACATGTAAGCGATGTATTCGTGGTTTGAATCGACTTCTTAGTCCTAGTGGTTACCAATAAATCCAATGCTCTGATCAAGCAGAGGATCGGCATCGACTCGGATTAAGAACTGATACAACGCATTTTGTCCTGATTAGACAGAAGGTTCAACGTATCCGGCTTAGACCCACTACACAACCTTTCTTCTGTGATGGCCCAACCACCTACAACCAAACGGGATCACATTGCCTTTGGGAAATGGCGAGGACTTGAAGCCAGTAGAGAATTCGACATCTTGCCATCAACTCATACCTGCCCCTGAACTCAATCACAATAGAGATTAGGCTCATCTCTATGATCATAGGTACCAATGTCATAGAACGCATCATTAGCAAGGAAAACCATATAGAGAAAGGCTGTTTCCATTTTAGGTTAAGGATAGCCCCTAAGTTGCGTCTCGTTCCGATATACGGATCGATGCAACGATTCTTCAACCTTAAGTAAAACCAAGTTTTAAGGGGGGTAGAACGAATTAAGTCTAATCCAGTTAGGTTAGTCAACGCTACCGTTCGATCAGAGTGGCGCAGCGGAAGAGTGGTTGGCCTCTTTCCCACTGGCCCAGGATCGAAACATTTGATTTAGGTTATATGTACGGTTAGGTTATTAAATAGGATTTGAACCTTCCTTAGAAAAGGTACTCCTTGCCCTTCGCCAATTTCGGGGACGAAATTTTATTTTAAGGGGGGTAGATTGTAACACCCTGGATTTTGGCTAATCTGGGATTAGACGTCCTTAGGCAATGGGTTAACTAAAACACCTGAGAAATCGCTCAAAACCCAATTCCATAGCCAAAGAAATCACGTAGGATTAATTCCTTTGAAAAATAAGTGTATGTTAGCTAGCGCGACGCTGGAGTAGCTAGGAAATAGTCCCTGATCACTTTAAATACGTTCTACAAGACCCAAATCGAGTAGAACCAACTGTAACGCCCGTGAAAAATCCGTACTTGGAATCGAGTACCGATTTGACCCGAAATCGCGTATAAATAATTTCCATGGAAATTAAACGTAAGTTAGCTAGCGCAACGCTAGAGTAGCTGGGAAATAGTCCCTGATCACTTTAAATACGTTCTACAAGACCCAAATCGAGTAGAACAGACAACTCTACAATACTCTATAACCTTGGATCAAACTCTAAGCGGGTTTGTCCTCTTGACCATGTTGAACTTTTGTATTGGATTTAGACCGCGCGTCGAAGGTCCGATACCTCCTATCTTAGACTGTTAGAACCGCCCAGCTGGACTTGACAATCATCTCAAAAATCAAGTCAAACCGATAATCACAGAGTATTTCGTTGAACCCGGACTGAAGCGACCGCGAATAGGGACGAATTGGGAATTTCAAATTCAAATCTGGCACACGACTTGACGCGTCAGTATTAAGCGTTCTGACCATCAGAATTCATCCAGATTACACCCTCGGATCAGGAAAAATATCTATTTATTATCATGGGACTTTCAGCCCTGATCTATGTGCGGTGACCGCTGAACTGAAACTGGTCCGCCACGTGCGATCTGTGAACCCTGCCAGACTGAAAACTTAATACGAGGTACATCTGGTACCCATGAGCTTAAGTCTGATCGCAATCGACCAGGGGACCACCAGAAATCAGTTTTTGGACCGAAACAGCCCCGAAATGGATAGGCAATAAGTAAACTTCGTCCCGGAGCCTATTTTCGGCGTTTCCAAGCTTATAAAAGGGGTTGAAACCCTCATTTCTCCTTCACATCCGAATTTCGCTAAACCCTAGAAAAGAGAGAGAGAGTTTGAGAGAAAGGGAAGAGGAGATTTTTCCCGCTTCCGAGCCACCAACGGTTGCTGCATCAGCACTTCCTTCCAATCACCTGGCTGGTGATTTCTACACTTTCTCAGGTATGAAATAATCCCAAAAACTTGCTGATTTAGGGTTTGCTTAGATGCACAACATGTTAGATAACTAAATCCATAAATCAAGTTCTCCTACAGCCGTTGACGAAGCGTACACGCTCCGTTCAAATTCCCGCGACCGTAAGAGACTAGGTGAGGATTTTAGACGCTTTGATTGTCGGTTTACAACGCTTTCAATGTCGTTTAATAGTAGATTATCGACGGCATCGCCGTTTGACATGTACAACATGCTCTCCGTTTCCTGTTTCGCAAATTAACGAAGAATATGAGATTTAGGGCATTTTAGTCATTTGTAGGAAGTACGGTCTCCATGCATATTTTGCTGACGTGATTGACATAATTTGTCGCCGCATTAGAGAGTTAGGAATGCTTGCATAATCAGTTTGGCGAAGAGATTCGCCAAGTTGCGCACGTTGGGTCGACATACTATATGTGGACTTAAGTGTGTAGTGTATGTGTTTGTATAAATGCTTGTATTATTATGTATTGAATTAAATGATGTTATGTAGTAGATTGAGATTGATTTCATGATTAATATGCTGACCTGAATGATTTCCTACATGCTTACCGTATGCATGATTACACCACATGCATAGAAACTACGCCTTGAAGATTTGCTTAAGTTGAATATACATGGGAAAGTATGCCTTGAAGATTTGCCTTAGTTGAATGTTATAACATGTGCTAACATGCTCACATGATGTGTTTCAATTCCAATACCCTGATATATAGCGTTAATGTGATTCAATAGATGTGTGGGACTTGACTTAGTCCAGGGAGTCGGTAACCGAACGAATTCGTGACTGACTGGTCATAGCCACGAACGACGCGTCGATGAATGTGATTCGTGTTGAGAGTTGGCGATAGTGGTTAGGCCACGCGAAGTGTTTTACGCACTTCATGTCATTCAATTCGAGATGCGATCGCGCTAGTCGAGCCTGTCAAGTAACCCGACTGGCCGATGTTTGTTCACCTTATATGTATCATAACTGCTTGAACCTAGGGTACTGAACTTACCATTGTAAACCCTATTAACCGTGGTACCTTGATCCACGAAGACTCATGAGTCGGGCATGGTGGTATGGGACACCGTGGTCGAGCTGTCGGCCTACGCTGGGGCCACAAACCTCCCCGTAGTGACCAGTGAGCACCTTGACTCGTGAGCAGATTATGGTGGTATGGGACACTATATTCTAGCTGTCGGCCTACACTGATCAGGCGACGAGCCCTTTGTAGTGACCGCGAGCGTATTCTGAGTCCACGGGAGGCGACGACCCTTCCGTGCAGTAGAGTACAGTAGGCCTGTATTGATAAGGTGATGGGGGAGCGGTGCAACGAGTGCGAGCAACAGCCCTGGCAGCCCTTGCAGTGACCTACGAAATGTACATCGTATGAGATTACTAGGAGTGACGACCCTAGACAGGATCCGTGTTGGGATTGATACAAGGGAAGTACCATAGTTTCCCAATCCTGCTGTTTGAATGGACTAATAATAACTTGGTAATCATATCACCATAGCATTGCATGTGCCTGGAAGATGTGGAGCACTCTAGGGAGTGTGGCATGCCGCGGTCGTAAGATGTTGCCGCATGAGGGTGATCGTCGGTGAGGGCATACATCACGTCATATCATCTTGCATTAACAACAGTATTAGGATTGTCTGATTTACTGCTTTACTATTATCGCGTGATTGAATTGTGAACATGCTAATCTTTGCTCTATGATTCCACTGAGTTGATCACTCATTCCCACGTTACGGGATGGTGTTTGCAACACCCACCAGACCCTGTTGTAGTTGCAGGTGAGGACGAGATCCAGGAGGTGGAGCCGGAGATTGACGAGGACCAGGATGAGTTCTCGTATATGCAGTATCACGACGGCTTCCCGTAGGTGACCTGGATCGAGGGGGACTTCAGTGGGACTATTTTGAACTTATTCTTTTATCTATTTACATGTATATGAGACTCAGAGATGTAGTCATACTTTGGAGACAGCTGAGATTACTTTGTTTTTCCATACAGTGATATATATATTGTTTAGTCTTCCGCTTGCTTTTATCACTGGATCTGAAGTATGAATTGCAGTTTTGGTATACTTTTACTCATGTGAATGCTTTAAATCAGACAACATTGAATCATAACCATTTTTGTTGCATAAGTGACGGTCTGGAACTCGGGATTTGAGTTTATACACGACCCCCGATTTTCAGAGTGTTACACCAACGACTCTATAATACTCTATAACCTCGGACCAAACTCTAAGCAGGTTTTTTCTCTGTACCACTTTAAAATTTTGTATTAGATCTAGACCGCGCGTCGAAAGTCCGATACCTCCTATCTTAGACCGTTAGAACCGCCTACCTGGACTTGACACTCATTTCGAAAATCAAGTCAAACCGATAATCACAGACTATTTCATTGAGCCCGGACTGAAGAGAGTGCGAATAGGGACAGATTTAGAATTTGAAATTCGAATCTGGCACACGACTTGAGTCCGTATTGAGCGTTCTGACCGTCACAATTCAGCCAGATTACACCCTTGGATCAGGAGAAATTTCTATTTTATATCATGAGACTTTCAGCCCTGATCTACGTGCGGTGACCGCTGAACTGAAACTGGTCCGCCACGTGCGATCTGCGGACCCAGACGTACGCATGAGCTTAAGTACGATCGCATTCGGTCAGGAGACCACCAGAAACCATCTTTTGGACCGAAACAGCCCCGATTTGGATATGCACTAAGTGAACTTTGTACCGGAGCCTATTTCGGGCAAGTTTGGGCTTATAAAAGGGGTTGAAACCCTCATTTCTCTCTCCCATCCGAATTTGTAAAAATCCCTAGATTGGGAGAGAGAAAAGATGAGAGTTTGTGAGAGAAGGTGGGAGAGTTTTCCCTGCTGCTTGTGCCACGTTCTGTACGTGCTTAGGCAAGGCACTCTGATCACTTTCCTGGCGATTCCTCCACGTTTTCAGGTAAGAAAATACCCTAGAAGTTGCTGATTTGAGGTTCCTTTCGTTTCCTAGCGAAGTAGCTAATAGAATTTGTGTATTAGGTTCTCTAATCGCCGTAGACGAAGCGTATACGCTCCGTTCGAATTTACTCATCCATAAGAGACAAGGTGCAGATTTTAGACGCTTTGATTGACTGTTTCCAAAGCTTTCAATGTCATTTAATAGTAGATTCTTGATGACAACGCCGTTTGACATGTACAACATGCTGTCTGTTTCCTGTTTCGTAAACCAACGAAGAATATGAGATTTAGGGCATTTTAGTCATTTGTAGGAAGTACTGTTTTTACTCATATTTTTCTGATGTGATTGACATGGTTTATTGTCGCATTAGAATGTTAGGAATACATGCATAATTAGTTTGGCGAAGAGATTCGCCTAAATGCGCACTTCGGGTCGACATACTATATGTAGACTTAAGTGTGTAGTTTAAGTGTTTGTATAAATGCTTGTATTAGTATGTATTGAATTAAATGGTGTTATGAATTAGTTTGAGATTGATTTCTCAATTAATATGCTGGTGTGAATGGTTTCCTACATGTTAGCCATATGCATGATTTCATGATATGAATGAAATGCATGTGCTTGACGATTCGCTTAAGCTGTATGTTATAATATGTGCTTGATGATTTCCTTATGATTTACTTTGAGATTGAATTCTCAATTAATATGTTGATGGAGAGGATTTCCTATATGTTGGTGACATGCTTAATTTCATTATATGTGTGAAAGACATGTGTAAGATGATTTGCTTAAGTTTTATGTAATAACATGTGTTAACATGCTCACATGGTTCTATTTCATTTCCATTACCCTTACACAACTGCTGATGTGATTCTATGATTGTTTGGGACTATGCCTAGTCCAGGAAGTCGGTAACAGAGCGAATTCGTGGTTAGCTTATCTTAGCCACGAACGACGCGTCGATGAACGTGAGTCGTGTTTGGAGTTGACGGCAGTGGTTGGGCCACGCGAAGTGTTTTACGCACTTCATGTCGTTCGACTTGCGATGCGCTCGTGCTAGTCGAGCCCGTCAAGTAACCCGACTGGCCGTTGTATGTTTACCCTGCATGAGTCATAACTGCTTGAACCTAGGGTACTGAACTTACTATTGTAAACCCTGTTAACCATGGTACCTTGATCCACGAAGACTCATGAGCCGGGCATGGTGGTATGGGACACCGTGGTCGAGCTGTCGGCCTACGCTGGGGCCACAAACCTCCCCATAGTGACCAGTGAGCGCCTAGTCTCGTGAGCAGATTATGGTGGTATGAGACACTATATTCTTGCTGTCGGCCTACATTGATCAGGCAACGAGTCCGTTGTAGTGACCGCGAGCGTATTCTGAGTCTACGGGAGGCGACGACCCTTCAATAGCAGTAGAGTACAGTAGGCCTGTATTGATAAGGTGATGGGGGAGCGGAGCAACGAGTGCGTGCAACAGCCCTGACAGCCCTTGCAGCGACCTACAAAATATACATCGTATGAGATTACTAGGAGTGACGACCCTAGACAGGATCTGTGTTGGGATTGATAAAAGGGAAGTACCTTAGTTTCCCAATCCTGCTGTTTGAATGGACTAATAACAACTTGGAAATCATATCACCATAACATTGCATGTGCCTGAAAGATGTGGAGCACTCTAGGGAGTGTGGCATGCCGCGGTCGTAAGATGTTGCCGTATGAGGGAGATCGTCGGTGAGGGCATACATCACGTCATGTCATATTGCATTAACAACAGTATTAGGATTGTTTGATTTACTGCTTTACTATTATCGCATGATTGATTTGATAACATGCTAATCTTTGCTCTCTTATCCCACTGAGTTGATCACTCACTCCCACGTTACGGGATGGTGTTTCCGGACACCCACCAGTCCCTATTGTGATTGTAGATGATGGCGCGGCCTGCGAGGCGGAGTTGGACTTGATGATGAGGAGGAGGATTCCTCCTTTATGCGTGATCTGATTGACGGGATTACAGGGAGGTTGATTAGATACCTTGACACTTGTCATTTTATATTTTTAGAACACTCATGTATATTCATTTTGTTTACTTTTGAAGTATACATGTATGTGTATAACCTGGTAATATATTCACACTCTGGAGACACACAACAGTTTATATACGTTATACATACTATCACAGTCTTCCGCTTGCAAATTTAACTGTCTCTGGAGTATGATATGCTGTTCTGGCTTAATCTCACTCATGTTTAATACATTATCACAGACAACATTCAAACATACATACCTATGTTGCATAAATAACATTTTGAAACTCGGGAATTGGATTTTTGCTCGACCCCCCCAGTTTTCGGGATGTTACAGTCTCACCTGTCGGCGAAACTTGAGACTCTAATGTGGTTTCTAAGTTTCTATCGTCCTCTTCTTAAGTCAAAGTGCGTCAGTGTACGGTGTGTTACCATAACCCAGGTCCGGTTTTATCCAAATCACTCTCTGATACCATCTGTAACATTCCGAAAATAGAGGATCAAGCATAAACTCCACTCCCGAGTTCTAGAACATCACTTATGCAACATTTTCAATGATGGATGAATGTCGGTTGTCATAGTGCATGAAACATGAAGTGGATTAAGCCAAAACAACATATCATACTCTAGAGATAGTTAAATTAGCAAGCGGAAGAATGTGATAGATATATAGAATATATGAACTGTTGTAGGTCTCCAGAGTGTGAACATGTTACCAGGTTAACCAAATACATGTATACTCCAAAATAAAAAGAAAGAATATACATGAGTGTGTAAATACAAGGTAAAATACCAAGTGTATTGGCATCTAATCAGTAACCCTGTAAACCCCGTCAATCAGAACACGCATATAGGAGAAATCCTCCTCACCATCATCAAGTACAGCTCCACTTCACAAGCAGCGCCATCATTTGCAACTAAAACAGGGACTGGTTGGTGTGCGCGACACCGTCCCATAACGTATGAGTGAGTGATTAATTCAGTGGAATCATTGAACAAAGATTAGCATGTTATCAAATCAATCACGCGATAATAGTAATGCAAGCAATCAAACATTCCTAAATACTGTTGTTAATGTAAGCATGAAATGACATGATGGATGCCCTCACCGACATACTCCCTCATACGGCACCATCTTACGCCCGCGGCATGTTTTCTTCCCACAGTGTTCCACATCTTCCAAGCACATGCAGTGCAATATGGATAATGATTACCGGGTTGTTATTAGTCCTTTTCATACAGTAGGATTGAGAAACTAAGGTACTTTCCTTATATCAATCCCAACACAGATCCTGTCTAGGGTCATCACTCCTAGTAATCTCATACGATGTTATATTTATAGGTCGCTGCAAGGGCTGTCAGGGCTGTTGCACGCACTCGTTACTCCTCTCCCCCATCACCTTATCAATACAGGCCTATTTATATCCTTAAGACTACATCAAGACTCGTCGCCCCCATGCGGTGTCAGGATAAACTCGAGGTCACTACAAAGGGCTCATCACCAATCAGTGTAGGCCGACAGCAAGAATATAGTATCCCATACCACCATAATCTGCTCGGAGTAGGGTGCTCACTGGTCACTACGGGGAGGTTTGTGACCCTATTGTAGGTCGACAGCTCGACCACGGTGTCCCATACCACCATGCCCGGCTCATGAGTCTTTATGGATTAAGGTACCATGGTTAACAGGGTTTTTAATGGTAAGGCCAGTACCCTAGGTTCAAGCAGTTATGACTCATACAAGGTGAACATACAATGGCCAGTCGGGTTACTTGACGGGCTCGACTAGTACGAGCGCATCTCAAGTTGAGCGACATGAAGTGCATAAAATACTTCGTGTAGCCTAACCACTGCCGCTAACCCAAAACACGACTCGCATTCATCGACGCATCCTTCGTGGCAAATAGAAGCCAACCACGAATTCAATCCATTACCGACTGCCTGGACTAGAGTATAGCCCCAAACATTTGTAGACCACATCAATGATCATATAAGAGTAACAAGAATGAATATAAACAATACAAGCATGTTGACACATGTTATAACAAAAAACGTAAGCAAATCAACCAACACATGTATTCCATATATATAATGAAATCAATTCATATCGCCAACATGGTGGAAATCATATACATTGGCATATTAATTGATAATTCAATCTCAAAACTAATTCACAACACCATTTACTCAATACATACTAATACAAACATTTATACAAACACTTAGTCTA
Source organism: Magnolia kwangsiensis (assembly GCA_037074715.1). Lineage (NCBI taxonomy): Eukaryota > Viridiplantae > Streptophyta > Magnoliopsida > Magnoliales > Magnoliaceae > Magnolia > Magnolia kwangsiensis. Next base: position 78,807,398 of record CM073586.1, on the reverse strand, counting down.
CACACTTTAGTCTACATAGCGTATGTCGACCCAAAGTGCGCATTAGGGCGAATCTCTTCGACAAACAGATCATACACGCATTTCTATTATCATAACATGACAAAAATCCATGGAAATCATTTCAGTAAAATACGGACGTATACAGTATTTCCTATTAATGACTAAAATGCCCTAAATCTCATATTCACCGTACGTATGCGAAATGGAAAACGGACAGCATGTTCTACATGTCAAACGGCGTTCTCATCGATAATCTACTATTAAATGACATTAAAAGCTTTGAAATCAGTCAATCTAAGCGTCTAAAATCCTCACCTTTCGCCGTAGAAGTGTAACGAATCGAACAGGAAGTCTACGCTTCGTCAACGGCGATATGACGACCTAATTCACAAGATACATCATCTACTTCGCTACTTGTATTGATAGAATCCCTAAAACAGGTTAAGGTTAGGGTTTTCTTACCTGGAACGAAGCCGAAATCGCCGGAGAAGCGATACAGAAGGGTGAATTTGACACGTAGAGCAGGAGGGAAGAATCCCAAGAGAAATCATCAGCTTCTCCCTCACTTCTCTCTCTTTTCTCTCTTCTCTCTCCTAGGGTTTTCCCCAAATTTGTATGGGTTAGAAAGCTAAGCTTTAAGCCTCTTTTATAAGCCCAAACATAACCAAAACAGACTCCAAGTCAAGGTATACTTGGGTTATAGCCAAATCGGGTCTTTTCTGATCCAAAAGAGCATTTCGGGAGGTCCCCTGGCCGAACGCGGTCGGACTTAAGCTCATGTATATCAGATCTAGCACACATCAAGTTTTCAGTCTGGTAGAGTTCGTAGATCGCACGTGGCAGTCTAGTTTCAGTTCAGCGGTCACGGAGACTCGATCAAAGATTCCAAGTACACTGACCTGAGTGAGAAATATTTCCTGATTCAAGGGTGTATTTGGGTCAGATTCCGACGGTCTGAATGCTTATGCTGATCCCGCAAACGAAACGTGCCAGATTCATTTAAATCCCATTTAAATTTTTATGAATTTCACTCTTTCTCACACTCCCTGCTCCAGGCTCAATGAAATAGCCTCAGAGCATCAGTTGGGTTTGATTTTCGAAAAGATTGTCAAGTCCAGCTAGGCGGTCATAACGGTCTAGGATTGTAGACATCGGACTTTCGACGTGCGGTCTAAATCAAATAAGAAGTTTCAAAGGGTTCCTGAGAGCAAACGGGTTTAGAGTTTGAGCCTAGGTTTCAGGATATTATAGCGTCATTGGTTCTACATGTTTTGGGTCTTATAGAACGTATTTAAAGTGATCAGGGACAATTTCACAGCTAATCTAACGTAGCGCAGTTAACTTACGCTTAATTTCTAAAGGATTTGGTTCTACATGATTTCTTTGGCTTTGGAATTGGGTTATGAGAGGTTACCAAGGTGTTATGGTTAGCCCATTGCCTAAGGACGTCTAACCCCAGGTTGGCAAAAATTTGGGGTGTTATAGTTTTCTTACCAAATACTGGAATTAGAATCGCCGGAATAGCTATCTGGTAGCAGTGGATAAACACGAGGAGAGACAGGGTAGAATCCCTGTAACAAAGCCCTAACTTCCCTCACCTTTTTTCTCTCTTTCCTTCTCTTTCTTCTCTGCTCTCTCTTAGGGTTTAGAGAATTCGTATGGAATATGAAAGAGAGGGTTTGAGGCCCTTATATAGGCCCAGAACTGATGGAAATAGCCCTAGGGTCGAGGTATACTTAGGTTATAGCCAAAGGAGGCTTGTTCCGATCCAACAGAGCACTTCTGGAGGCCCCTTTTTAACGTGCGGTCGGACTTAAGTTTTCTGACCTTGGATCTAGGTCATGCTAATTTTTTGATCCGATCGGATTTATAGATCAGACGTGGTGTACCAGTTTCAATTCAACGGTTACCGTACTCGATCAGGGCCACAAGTGCTCTGACATGTGTTGGCAAATATCCATGATCCGAGGGTGTATTTGGGTCAGATTATGATGGTTTGATTCCTTACATCTGGCCCGCAAGCGACACGACTCAGTTTACTTAAATTCGGATTTAAATTCTAAAGGTCTTCGCGTTTCTCACACACTTCGCTCTGGGCTCAAGCAAATAGCCTTAGAATACTATCTGGACTTGACTTTCGAGGAGGTTGTCAAGTCCAGCAAAGCGGTCATGATTGTATAACTTGGTAGTAATCGGATTTTCGACGTGTGGTCCAGATCTAATACAAAGTTTCAACGGGCTCCCGAGAGTAATCGGGTTTAGAGATGGATCTAAGATTTCAGGATAAAGTAACCTTAACGATCCCACAAGTTTTGGGTCTTGCAGATCGTATTTAAAGTGATTAATGCGAATTTCATAGGTAATCAGGCTTAACACTTAGCTAATTCTCGCCTAATCTCTAAAGGATTTGGTCCTGGGTGATTTCTGCCTGAGGTGGTACTCGGGTCTTTGTACGGATTTTTTTTCGAGACTTTAAAATATTATTATTCTTATACATAAAGTTGTTGATAGAGTGACGAGTACACATGCCTAATTTACGAGACAAGTTACATTCACTTTTGGCATCATTCACAATACTTTCTAGACAATATTACTTGCTTAGAAAGGCGGAGGAAATGTTAATTCCATCGATCATGTGCCAACCTAAGACACGTGTTAGTCAATTCATATGATGGTTCTTACGAAAGATTTCTCTTAACTCTTAGTTAATGGGTTTATCAGGTGGGCCATAGATATATTTATCGAAGCTAAATATGAAATTGTGGGGGTGCACTTGGATGCATTTAAATAAACCACTTAACACATTGAGTACAAGTTTAGTCAATATGTATTTGATAAATGAGTTAACATAAAATTGAAGATTTGCACTAAGAAAACTATATGTTGAATGTTATGGATCAATATGCACATGTTTTATGTTGATGTGTAGGTCTTGGAGATAAGGTGTCTAGAATTAAACATATTATATGTTTTAATGATCAAATTGGTAGCCATCAAATGAATGCTAGAAAGAATATTAGTAGTAGTCTGAATTCATAAGATGATTATTGGATCAATGAGATTTTTAAGCTATATTCTATTCTCATTGGAGGCTAGATTTGGACATTTGAAATTGATATTCATATGAGACTATAAGTTTATGTGATGAACTGTGTTATTTTACCATCAACAAATGTATATAATGGCCAAACTTATGCACTTATGGAGCTCATTGTTCAATCCGTCGATCAAGATACTTGATAATAAACTTGAACATTTCTCCTTCATATTCAGTTGCCAAATATCCATTGATTGTATTGAATTCTAATCACTAATTGATAAATTGGCCAACCTTTCATGTGTCAGGGAACATATGATAACATGATAATATTGCGATATGATTACATGAAAGTTATATTCTATTTTAGTTGTCATATGTTTATGCATGACAGATTACTCCAGTCTCTTTGTATTGCAGATACAATAAGGTCGATTGACTTTACCACCAGTTAGTTGAATGGTGGGCTAGTGAAGTTGCTTGAAATGTAAGAGTACTTTAAAGGTTAAGAAAGTTGGTTGTATTCAGAGCCGGTGATATAACTACTATCATAATAAAAGTGATGTTCAGTATCTGTTACTTGATGGAGTCATAATTGTTGACTCTGTGAGGTTAGAAATGAGTTCAGTATGCTTTGACTTGAGATATGAATAATCAAAGAGGCTGCAACTAATTGCCAAAGACTTGATTGAGGAGCAAAAGGAGGAATCAGCCTGGGCAAAGGCTCATTTATGAGTAGCTAGTTGGTGAGGCAATAGCTTGTCAATACGATGATCCCTAGCTGATTTGAAACGATGATTAGCCACAATGGGACTAAGACATGGCCAAACTCGTATGAGAAAAAAGTCTGACGAAGCAAAGACGGGTGGAGGTAAAAGGCCTACGGGTCATAAATCCTCTGACCAAGTGACTATCTAAAAGATTAGTCAATGATACATCGAAGGGAATGATGCTGAGCCTAATATATGAGCTACCAGTGTTAGCAACCCAACCTATACGAGTAGAGATCCTATTAGATAGGATCAATGGGTAAACAATAAGACACGAGGTAGACGATTACACTGATGTAAATGAGCCCCTTATATGGTGTACAGTGCGAGCAACAATGAAGAAGGATGAGTTTTCAAACTCTTAAAGAATCCATAGCCATATATTTTGTGGTATACCTAATTGCTGTGTACACTTGATGAAATTCACCTATATGGGTGTGGAGGTGGAGGCCGCTTCCTATGAGAATCTAGGCGAATTCTCTAGAGCACTCATGAAATCCAGGTAATGGTGCTTGACCGAAACGCACTAAACCGCAGAATCACTTGTAGTGGAAAAGTCATGTGAGTGGCATGTACTTGCACTCTACATCTAAAGAAATCAGGTTCAAGACTATGGTGTCACCTTATTCCTGTAAACCTGTCATGTTTACTCTAATGTTGGTTAAGTCTATGGTGACATCGGCACCATTGCACAACTCTTCCATCTTAACCCGAAATATCAAAAATTTTGAAACATGTGGGGGATTGTTGTATTTTAAATTATTTTAAAATAATTTAGTGTTTCAGAATATCCGCTGGGACGGACCATGGCTATGGCCATAGGTGCGCATGTACCCTACGGATGTATCTTTTCACTAAAAGGTTATATCTTTTCAATTTTTATTTTGAAAAGTTGTGTCTTTTGAAGCCTAAGGGTCACACCACTTGGGTTTAAACTCAATAGTCACAACCCTTTGTGAAAGGGTGTCTTCACAAAGTCTATAAATAGACTTTCTCTCATCTGTTTTAAAAAAGTAAGAAAAATTTTGCTTTATATTAAAAGTACGGTTTAAGTGTTTTCTAGTTCGGGTTAAGACTACAAAGTGGTTCGAACCTATGTACAGTGAGTGCACCGCTGGGACTGGGTCATAGTTGTTGTATCCTGGAGGTCGATTGCTTTGGAAACCTACTACACTTAGGACACTGTCCAAGGGGAACAAATTCGATTTCAAGCCGAGTGACTCATGTCATGCCTCAACTTCTATAAACCGATAAGTTTTCTCTTTTTCTCAATTTAAATTTATTTTATTTAAATAGTTTTTCAAACTCCGTATCCCAACAGTAAACAAAAGAAAGCAACTAGGTGTGAGCAAACACTAAGGGGGTGTTCAGATAATAAGTTACTTAAGATGAGCTACTAACTTATCTTGATTTATACTTATAAATCTAAAGTAATTAACTAAGTAAAAAAAAAAAAAAAAGTTACTTATAATTGATTTTAAACCAAACTTACTTATCTTGAATAAAATACTTATCTAATGCTATAAGTAGAAAAAGTAATAAAATTAAACCTAGCCGACAACATAATTCAAAAATAAACTCCAACATATACCTGCAACATTGTGATGCTAATAAGTGGTTAATTGATAAAGTTAGGGTTTCTTGCTTTTCGCCAATAATATAATTTTCTTGATTTGTAGAAGATAATTGATGAGCAAGGTTTTCCAAATCAGTTGTAATGGGCCACGGACCATTACGATGCATAGTAACGGCATAATGCCGGCACCACCACCGATTATCAGATTTTTTTTTTTATTTTTTTAAAAGTCAGTGATAAGAAAAGGCGTACTTTTTTCTTCGCCTCCTGCATTCTTATTGGTCCATCTCACCGCCCCTGCCACGTCGGACTAGCAAATCCATTTCCGTTTCATAATTATTAAAAAAAAGAAAAAAAATCTCTCTGTCGTCTTCCCTAACGGCAACGGCACCATGAGAAAATCTCTCTGTCGTTTTCGCTAACGGCAACGGCACCACGAGATTTTCTCTTGTCGTCTTCCCTAACGGCAATGGCACAACGAACAACACTTTCCATTTCCGATTCGCGGTGATTTTTCAAGATTTCTCTTCCCCTCGTTTCTAATTTCAAATTCTTTCCTTCTACGAATGGATTTCATCAAAGCGGAAGAAAAAGAGGGGTTTTTTCTTTTGAAGATTCGAGGCCCCCTTTCCCCCATCTGTCACAATCCCTCTCGGCCATTTTCCACCAGGTAGCCGATAGTTGATTTCTACTATTACGTCTATTCATCCATCGAGGATCCACCCCACCTCACAGGTATTTTATTTTATTTTTATATAATTTTTTACACATTATTTATGATCTGCCTCCAATGCCTGCGGTATATCTTTTTTTCTTTTTTTTTTCTAATGAAGATTATTAAATGAGGAACATTGGATGTTGTTTTTGAATTGCCTGTATGCATGTAGATTTCAGGATTCTTCCTATGGTGAATCCGAATTTTTTATGTTTTAAGTTGTTTCTACTCATGCATTGTTTAATGTGATATAAAGATAGGTAACGTGGTTGGTGATAGATTTCTTCAGATTTTATTTTATATGGTTTTATATTGATGATGATAGATTGATTTCTATGGCACATGTACATTCTAAGTATGTTTTGTTTGTTTATCCTCATTGTGGAAATCTTATTTTCAACTAGTGCATGTGAAAAGTTCTAAATGGTGGGGACTGCATGCCTGGAAATAAGGGGGAAGAACTAAAAGGGCTTGAATTTTAGCCTCTTGCACATGTAGAACAGGGAGCTAAGAACTCATTATCATGGATTGATTAATGGGGTATCAGCAGCATGGCCTTCTATGTTAGAAGGGTAAAAAAGAAATGGCAGGTGTGAAGTTAGTGAATTATGTATGTTACAAAAGAGACCAAGATTGCACCATTATCATCATCTCTTTCACATGGTAGAGAATAAATTACCTGTGCTAATAAGGAAATGCTATTAGTCTTGAGTATGGGAAGTATCATGTATTGTGGTCATCAAAACCTGAATTCAGGATTCAGGCAGTGCATGTATCTGAGGGAGAATGTTGGACATATGTTATTGTTTCTTTTGCCGCCACTTTTCCATATTCAGTGCTGGTTCAGGAGCAATCATATTCCCCCGACCTCGACCCTGTTTTCTTGTAATTTTTTTGTAACATCCCGAAAATCGGGGGGTCGAGCAAAAACCTAACTCCCGAGTTCCAAAATGTTATTTATGCAACATGGATATGTATGATTGAATGTTGTCTGTGATAATGTATTAAACATGAGTGAGATTAAGCCAAAACAGCATATCGTACTCCAGAGACAGTTAAATTTGCAAGCGGAAGACTGTAATAGTATGTATAACGTATATAAACCGTTGTATGTCTCCAGAGTGTGAATATATTACCAGGTTATACACATACATGTATACTTCAAAAGTAAACAAAATGAATATACATGAGGGCGCTAAAAATACAAAATGACAAATGTCAAAGTATCTAATCAACCTCCCTGCAATCCCGTCAATCAGAACACGCATAAAGGAGGAATCCTCATCCTCATCATCAAGTCCAGCTCCGCCTCACAGGCCGCGCCATCATCTGCAATCACAAAAGGGACTGGTGGGTGTCCGGAAACACCATCCCGTAACGTGGGAGTGAGTGATCAACTCAGTGGAATCATAGAGCAAAGATTGGCATGTTCACAATTCAATCACGCGATAATAGTAAAGCAGTAAATCAGACAATCCTAATACTGTTGTTAATGCAAGATGACATGACGTGATGTATGCCCTCACCGACGATCTCCCTCATGCGGCAACATCTTACGACCGCGGCATGCCACACTCCCTAGAGTGCTCTACATCTTCCAGGCACATGCAATGCTATGGTGATATGATTTCCAAGTTGTTATTAAGTCCATTCAAACAGCAGGATTGGGAAACTAAGGTACTTCCCTTGTATCAATCCCAACACAGATCCTGTCTAGGGTCGTCACTCCTAGTAATCTCATACGATGTATATTTCGTAGGTCACTGCAAGGGCTGCCAGGGCTGTTGCTCGCACTCGTTGCACCGCTCCCCCATCACCTTATCAATACAGGCCTACCGTACTCTACTGCAACGGAAGGGTCGTCGCCTCCCGTGGACTCAGAATACGCTCGCGGTCACTACAAAGGGCTCGTCGCCTGATCAGTGTAGGCCGACAGCTAGAATATAGTGTCCCATACCACCATAATCTGCTCACGAGTCAAGGTGCTCACTGGTCACTACGGGGAGGTTTGTGGCCCCAGCGTAGGCCGACAGCTCGACCACGGTGTCCCATACCACCATGCCCGGCTCATGAGTCTTCGTGGATCAAGGTACCATGGTTAACAGGGTTTACAATGGTAAGTTCAGTACCCTAGGTTCAAGCAGTTATGACTCATACAAGGTGAACATACATCGGCCAGTCGGGTTACTTGACGGGCTCGACTAGCGCGATCGCATCTCAAGTCGAACGATATGAAGTGCGTAAAACACTTCGCGTGGCCTAACCACTGCCGCCAACTCTAAACACGAATCACGTTCATCGACGCGTCGTTCGTGGCTATGACCAGTCAGCCACGAATTCGCTCGGTTACCGACTGCCTGGACTAAGTCAAGTCCCAAACATCTATGGAATCACATTAGCAACATATGCAAAGGTATTGGAATTGAAACATGATCATGTGAGCATGTTAACACATGTTATAATATTCAACTTAAGCAAATCTTCACGGCATACTTTCTATGCATGTAATGCAATCATGCATAAGGTCAACATGTAGGAAATCATTTAGGTCAGCATATTAATCAAGAAATCCATCTCAAACTACTACATAACATCATTTAGTTCAATACATACTAATACAAGCATTTATACAAACACATACACTACACACTTAAGTCTACATATAGTATGTCGACCCAAAGTGCGCAACTAGGCGAATCTCTTCGCCAAACTGATTATGCAAGCATTCCTAACTCCCTAATGCGGCAACAAACCATGTCAATCACGTCAGCAAAATATGCATGTAGACCGTACTTCCTACGAATGACTAAAATGCCCTAAATCTCATATTCTTCGTTAATTTACGAAACAGGAAACGGAGAGCAGGTTGTACATGTCAAACGGCGATGCCGTCGATAATCTTCTATTAAACGACATTGAAAGCGTTGTAAACCATCAATCAAAGCGTCTAAAATCCTCACCTTGTCTCTTATGGATGTTGAAATTCGAACGGAGCGTATACGCTTCGTCTACGGCGAATAGACAACCTAATTTACAAGATCTATGAGTTAACAAGCTATGGAACGGAAAGAATCTCAAATCAGCAACTTATTAGGGTTATTTCTTACCCAGAAACGCGGAGAAATCACCGGCAAAGTGATTGCAATACGCCGCTTAAACACGTGCAGCAGCAGCAGGAAAAGCTCTCCCACCTTCTCTCACAAACTCTCACTTTCTCTCTCACTCTTGCTAGGGTTTCTAGAAAATTCGGATGGGTGAGAGAAGTGAGGGTTTCAACCCCTTTTATAAGCACAAACATGCCCAAAACAGGCTCCAGGTCAAGGTACACTTGAGGTATGTCCAATTCGGGGCTGTTTCGGTCCAAAAGACCATTTCTGGTGGTCCCCTGGTCGATTGCGATCAAACTTAAGCTCATGCGTACCAGATGTAGCACGTATTAAGTTTTCAGTCTGGCAGGGTTCGCAGATCGCACGTGGCGGACCAGTTTCAGTTCAGCGGTCATCGCACGTAGATCAGGGCTGAAAGTCTCATGATAATAAATAGAAATTTTTCCTGATCCGAGGGTGTAATCTGGATGAATTCTGACGGTCAGAACGCCTAATACTGACGCGTCAAGTCGTGTGCCAGATTTGAATTTGAAATTTCAAATCCATCCCTATTCGCGGTCGCTTCAGTCCGGGTTCGACGAAATAGTCTGTGATTATCGGTTTGACTTGATTTTCGAGATGATTGTCAAGTCCAGCTGGGCGGTTCTAACGGTCTAAGATGGGAGGTATCGGACCTTCGACGCGTGGTCTAAATCCAATACAAAAATTCAATGTGGTCCAGAGGACAAACCCGCTTAGAGTTTGATCCGAGTTTATAGAGTATTGTAGAGTTGTTTGTTCTACTCGATTTGGGTCTTGTAGAACGTATTTAAAGTGATCAGGGACTGTTTTCCAGCCACTCCAACGTTGCGCTAGCTAACTTATGCTTAGTTTCTAAAGAAATTAATCTTAAGTGGTTTCTTTGGCTATGGAATTGGATTCTGAACGATTTTTCAGGTATTTTAATTGACCCACTGCCTAAGGACGTCAAATCCCAGATTAGCCAAAATCCGGGGTGTTACATTTTTGGTTTTGTCTAGCATAGCAGGTGGGTATATGATAGGTATGGCCCTTGATTTTTTGTTGGGGCCCACTTGAATGGCTGTAAATTCTCTGGATTTAATGAAAAAAAAAAAAACTTCTTCCAAAAAAAAAAGAAAAAAAGCTCGCACCAAACTTTTAAAGATAATATTCTTCCCCATATATTCTCTTTTGAGTTGACTTCTTGAGTGGATCAATTTAAATAATCATAAAGAATAAGGTAGTCTATTACAGTTTTGAACTTCCAGTTAAGGTTCGTAGTTCTTATCTCAAGAATCCAGATACTGTGGAAATAATGCAGCACCAGTCATAGCACATGTGCAGAATTTTTATCAGTAACTTCTCTAAAACTTTATTGAGAGAGTGAAATTTTCCATAAAATTAGCATTGCATGACCTTTGATCCATGTGGTATTCATGAAAGCATGGTTTTCACTACTGCTATCATAGAACTCCATGGATCACAATTATAATGTTCTTGCAGCATACTGGTGAATCCCTCCAAAACATGATTTCAGAACTCCATATGAATTGGCTCTGGTTTTAGTCTTAACAAGTAGGGGTTACTTCATGGGCTTAGGCACCTAATATTCTATCTTACTCTTGAGTAGGGTTCTTAATATTGTCCAATACGATGTGTATCAACAATACTTATCAGTTTTTTGACCCCTAGCATTAGCATATAACTTTTGTGTTTATTGCTGGCAAGGCACTAAAATTGTTGAAATTTTCACTGATAAGGATGATACACCATGCATATCATCGATTAAGTACTGAGACATCTAGGTTTGGAGTTAGCAGAAACATTATTTGAGGCCCAATGGTTAACAAAAAAAAAAAAAACTCCAAGACAGGTTAGAACCGTGCTCGTCATATAAACATTTAGTGCCAATGTCTATAATCTATAACGTTGTCTTGGTCAATTAGTTCTTAATTTTTCTGCCTATTTGTTTTTGGTTATCGCTATCAAAGATGCCATAAAATATTGGAGAAGGTGACTAAAGAAAGTTATCATGTGGGCCCAAGGAGTTTCCTCAAATCCTCGGAAAGTATATAATATGTTTGATGAAATCCGGCTTTTGGCCTACCTGCTATACATATCGTTTGCCCATATTGGTCAAGAGGTGAATGATTTGTCTAATGATCAGCCAAAGGGGGCATTGCCTTTCATTGTGTATTGGGAGTTCTCTTCCTTTGCATTACTGCTCCTTTTTACTTACTGGTACAAACGACCATTAAAATGACACACTGCTGCAGAGAGAGAGAGAGAGAGAGAGAGAGAGAGAGAGAGAGAGAGAGAGCTTATTTGCAGTGGGATAAGCTGGATAAACGTTAGAAGTAATGGATTGGGATTCTCTCATGGCTTTTATTTTAAAATGTGAGCAATCTGTCTATATGTGTAGACCTGATCAATACATAAACCTGCCATGTGTCATGTGGATGGATTGCTCTACCACATTACAGTTTCTTCCAGTTCTATGTATGATTAATGGTTCCACAAGGCTGGAACTTTTTTAGATGTCTGTATACCAATGTCATCTCTTCCCTTTTTTCTAGTCTTCTGATCCATTATGGCTGGATTCTTATATTTAGTTAGTCATGTGCAGATTGTTTTCAATCTACATTGTCCAGCTCAGCATCAAACTCTCCAAAGGTCATTCCATCTATTTTCTTTTCATTTTCTTTTGTAAAACCTCTTTATTTCTTTTCCAAATTCTCTGTTGTAATGTATGCTTGTCTTGTTGAAGAAACTTGATTCAGGAATATAGCCATTTCAAGCTTATTGCTGCAGTCTTGATGTTTCAATATGATAAAGAAAGATGGTAATCCAGGAAGAGGAATTATATGATCCTTGAGCAAGGATATCAATAAGATACGCATGTAGTATGTACAATTTGTTGCAGTTATCCACATCATTGATCTAATGGGCCCCAATGGATTTATTAGCCCCCAAAAGATCTACTGAATGGAACAATCCTATGTAACTTGTACCTCATGCTTCAAATAGGTGAACACTAAGCTACATGCTATTTGATATTTAAACACTAATGTAGATATACCATGGTCTGAACTCTAGACCTATATATTAGGATCAAGTGACTAGTACCATTGGGCCACTTGTCTAATATGTGAATATTATTGAAGCAACAATTGTACATCATCCTAACATTTCATTGCTTGTAACTTTTTGGGTTGATTATGAGGAGGCACACTAGATTCACAGTTTTATTAGAATTCCAAACAAGCATCACAGCTGGGTCCACAGATGATCATTCCCTGTTTAAACTCTCAATAAACAGAACATCTTAAAATTTCATTGGTTTTAACTTTTTGGGTTGAATGCATTATGCTTCTGTATTTTTTCCTTACCTTCCCAGCTTTGGGCCACTGATTCAAGTGTTTAAGATTAGGCTGTCAATTGGCTGGCTCAGGCTTAAAATTCAAAAGTTAGTTGGGGCTTGGACCTTGTACATATGGGTGTCAATGGGTCGGGCTTTGGCCTGCTAAATTCAAAATTTTAAACAGATTCTACCAAACAGGCCAGCCTGAAATAGTTCAAAATCTGGACTGAGAGGAACCACAGCCCGACCGGTTGATAGTTCTACTTGTAGAACAGCATGTTGGGCCCAAATAGTTTGCAAGGGTAATTTTGTCATCGCCAAAATTCCTTGATGATTTGGATTTTTACCAAACAGTTTCGAGACAATTAAGAATTATGTGGATGTGCTTTTTGAGGGATGAAAGTACATGCCCTCGCATGATTATTATACGAACAAAAAATTGGCATATCCAATCATAAGGTGAGCCAATTTATAAAAAATAATATACACCACTCAAAATATTTAAGTTTAATTGTTCTAAATTGAATAAATCTAATTCTTATTTTGCTTTCCCAATAAAAAATCTAACTCTTATTTATGGTTACTCTCCACCATCCACCCATGATTTAGATGAAATTCGGAATGAAAATCATCTACTTAGAAAAAGGCAAATGTCCCTTCAAATTCTCATCAACTTCAAGAATACAAGATCAAGGGTAAGAAAAATATAGCTTACTACATCTAGGTCAATCTGAGCAGTCAAGACCTCAACATCCTTCAAGGAAAACTGGGATCCTTGAGCAATAGTGAACATCAATCTAATACCCATTAAACAGTGAACATAGTGTATAAGGCACAATAACCATTAACCACTGAACGTGGCGGAATACACAAAATTGAATATTACAAGTATTATAGATATGTACAAATATAATATAAAAGCACGTGTACGTACATGTAAATTTTTTATTTTTTATTTTTTTTGAAAAAATATTTTTTTGAATAGCAATCTTTTGTCATTAAGCAGGTGTCTATCCCTTTAATTTGACAAGTTCTTCAAAAGCATATTGTGCTTAACATGGTGAGTAATCTCTCCTTATGTTTCTTAATTTTTTTAAATCAAATTTTAAAATGAGATATAAAAGTTATGTATGGCTTTAATCATTATTAATTTTCATGATTGCAGGATAAGTCAGTTCAATCAAAAAAATATGATTACAACACCAGATGTACTCCATCAAAATTTTTTGATTTTATCAATCAAATTAATTTAAAAGATGAACATAAAAAAGTAATTTCAACTACTCCTTTTAAAGAATTTTTACGTTTTCCAAGGTCAACAGTTGAACGCACATTTTTAAATACTATTATACATAGATGGGACAACAAAACCAAAAGTTTCACAATTGGAGGAAATAAGCTATTTATTAAACCCCAAGACATTGCTTTGATATTGAGGTTGAGTATGAATGGAGAGTCTTTAGATATGAAGAAGAAACTAGATGTTTGCGATGAAAATTTTAAAAATAAATATTTTTCAAATGCTCTTATATTAAGGAATTTAATTGAGGAGAATATTAAGAGGTGAATGAAAGAAACTTTGGATGAATGTTTAGCCGACTTTACTAAACTATTTATTTTGTATATATTTAATACTATTTTATTTCCAACTTCAAATCATGCCACACCAAAATTCTTGTTGCACTATGTGAATAACTTAGAAAAGTTGAATAATTATGATTGGGCAACTGCTGTTTATGAGTTCTTGGTTAGAAGTATTTCTAAATGTGTGGAGGAAAAGAAGAGCTATGTGAACGGATGTGTCATGATACTAGAAGTAAGTAAACAAATACTTTTATTATTTTTTTTTTCCTTTTGTTCTAATATATCTTTCTCATATGAATTTTTTTTATGCATAGCCATGGTTATAAGAGCACATCATTCATCAGCCAATGTTAACAACAAAAATGGTATATCCATGTTTATTGAGATGGGTAGAAGGTGGTTACCAACATGCTTACACACAGGAAATATATTGATAATCTCATCTACACTTAGGTAATCAATTATATAACTCAATTAAGATTATAAAATTAATATTTAATTTGTTCAAATAAAATATATACATTTATTTATTTATATCCATCAGGTTATTAAAGAAATAAAGCCTACGTATGAAGAGAGAAATCTATTACCTCCTCTTATAAGTGATTCGTGTTTCTTTTTTGTACTTGATATGCAATCAATAGTTATCACACATTAAAAAATATTTGTATTTTTAATTGGAATACAGGATACATCAAACACTACAGAAGAAATGTGCCGTCATTTGGAACTTAAATTGGTCAACATGTTAGAGAAAATTGTAACTATTCCCCACTTAACAAATATTTTATATATGCATATATTTTTTTAATCATGTTATCTTGTACTAATTCCTTATTATCTTTGTTGTGATTTGCATATAGGCATCAAATATCACCCAAGAAACATGTAGTCGTTTGAAGCCCATAATTTTACAAAATAAAGAGAAAAATGTAATTATTCTGAATATGTTAATTATTTTTAATTTGATTATATTTTATAGATCTCAATGCGTTAGAATACTAATTCCTTTTCATTGATTCTTGTGATTTTTATACAGGAGATGTTAAGTGCAGTCAATGAAATGTGCAGACAATTTGAACCTAAATTTGTGAACATTATAGAGAATTTAATGATACAAGTAATCACAATAAACCTTTTTCATATGTATTTATTTTTCATTCGTAATAATTATGAATGCTTTAATATCTAAGTAAGATATTATGTTTTTTTTTTTTTTTTTTTTTTTTTTTTTTTTTTTTTTTTTTTTTTTTACATATAGAATAAGAAAAATGAAGACAGTATTGAGTATAGAGAATTACTGATGGAAAACAAAGACTTAAGAGATAAGATAGTTGATAAAGAAATAATCATACAACGGTTGTCTGATGAAGTGAAAGAGTTAAAGAGAAACCGCGATTGGGAAGCTACGAAGATTAAAAAGACTTTTATTACAAATCAAAACTCTTTAGTGAAGCGTATCAAAGCGCAAGGTAGGAAGAGGATTCCTTCAAAAGTATTACAATCTCCATACACTAAAATTTCAATTAAAACCAAAGGTAAAAGTATATATAAAACACCTGGAATCCAATCACGTATGGAAAAGAGTGATGAGTATATGTTATCCCAAGAAGAGGTGAATGCAATTACGACTCTTAAAGCTCAGAATAAAATCAAGTAAGATACTTTGAGTATTTAATTTTTAATCCACCCATTAATTTTTTTTAAATCTTTTTGTACTAATACGATAATATATGTCCTTAGGGATGAAATATTTGACCCACTTCATGTCGAAAGGAGATCCTTAGAGTCATTGTTAGATCCAATGAAATGGGTAGATGATGAGGTATAATTTAAATGTTATATTACGAGGAAATATAATCCATCATTCATGGATATGACTTAATTGATTAATATGTTAAATTTGATGCAGGTTATATCCAAATATACCGAATTGTTGGCTATTCGAGAAAATAGTGGTGGGCATAATTTGTTAAAATGTCACTTCTTCAACGCATGGTTTCACGTAAGCTTTCTCATTTATATGTGTAACAAAATTATCACATATATGTAATTTCTGTTTAAATGATGTTAATTTCATTAAAATTGAACCATTGCAGAAATATGTGTGTACAACGAGAATTATAGAGAAAGGAGACAAGAAAATTGAAGATATATATTATGATGGTGATGATGCAAAAATTAAATGTATTATAAGGAAGATTCCTTACCAGCTAAAGAGTAAAGAAAAAATTATGATCCCAATAAATAAAATGTCGCATTGGTACTTGCTTGTCATTGACTTAAAGAGATTTTTTTTTTCAATTTACAACTCTCTCAAAGGTCACCAAACATCAACCTACATCAATATGGTGGTATGTATATTAATTTGTTCATTGGAATAACATTCAACTTAAAAAATTGTGATTGTGAAAGTACTTAATACTTCTTCATTATAAATGTAGGTTTCACGTTTGAAGATCCATTTATTAAAATATTGTGAAATAGAATGTGATGGATTTACTGTCTCTATGGACCAAGAATGCCCCCAGCAACCAAATTCGTAAGTCATTTTCCATTTAAAATATGATTTTACTCTTATTTAATAATATTTACTTATCTCTGTATGGTATTAGCAGGGTTGATTGTAGTGTCTACTTAATGAAATTTATGGAATGTCTTTCCCGTGGAGATATATTTGATTTCAACTCGGTAAATTCTTCTTCTTCTTCTTCTATTTTTTTTTTTCCTTTTTCTTATACAAAATTTATGATACAAAATTACGATCCACTTTCATCATCAGGGGCCGATGAATTTTGAACGAAAAAAGTTGGTTGCACAACTGATGCTGGGCAAAATGATTTCACCACAGTAATGTGAAATGTATAGGTATGAAACATACTTACAATCTTGTTGCTCTTTTTTATGGAAGGTATGTGCTTTGATTTTATTTTTTATTATTATCATAGTTGTTGTGGGATGCAAATATGCCCTACTTGAATTCATGATGGGTCTTGTTGTGGATGGAATTCAGGCCATGAACAGCAATCATATTTATTAGCATTGGAGGCTGCCGGTCATATTAGGGGCTGCCTGTCATATGATTGCTGTTCTTGGAGCAACCTACACACTCTTTATCGTGCCAAATTTAAATCTCTGGTTAAAAGACCCGGTGATTCAGATAGACTTGTTCGGCTCTTAGTCAAGTCGGGAGTCACCCTAGTAGGGGCAGAATCGGCCCGGTTCGTCCAAGTCAGGGTATCAAAATCATTTTATGCACTACTGAATACGAATCGACTGGGACAAGTCTGTGTGAGTCTTAAAACCATGATTCACCATGCCTAACCAAACCTGACACAACACAAGTCGCATCACTAACCTTTAATATGATTAGAAGGCTTGCACGATTATGGTTGATGATCATTTTGTATCTTGAATTATGGTTGATGATCATTTTCTTCAATTTTGTATCTTGAATTATGGTTGATGATCATTTTTAAGCAGTAAGAAAATCATGTGCAATATAAATCATTTCATAAGCAGGAAGAAAATCATGTGCAAAATAAATCATTTCTTAAGAAGCATGTTTCTAAGTTCTTTCATTTCTTTCATTTATTTTTTTCTTTTGACAGGCTTGTCGGTTGATGACAATTCGCAAGGAGTATATTGGCTATATGGAGCTCTTTCTGCTCATATGTGGTCGGGGATGATCCTCTCAGGGGTTTTTTTGTTTTCAAGGTGTCCAATGAATGCAATTGTTGCATGGTAGCCTGTTAAAAATAACAGTTTAGATTGTTCAATTGGAGTATCCAATTTTTTATTTTTTTTTTGGGGGGGGGGGGGGGGGGGGGGGGGGGGGGGGAAACTGTGTGTATATTACTAAACAGAAGAAGGATTACAACAAAAGAAGCCTCCCTGGGACAAAAATAGCCAGGGATGCCCATGGAACAACCTATACAACATAAACGGCAAGTATCCAAGTTATGAATTGGATCATCCTATCAATACAGGCTTCTGTTTTTTCTTTTTCTTTTTTTGTGTGGTGGCCTGTTAAATGTGTTTTGGATTTAATTGGACAATTCAGATTGTTATAACTGCATAACTGTGCACAGGATTCATACATCAGCGATGCCAGTGATTATTCTAGCTACGGCTTTATGTAGGCCACCACACGAATTTGAAGATTTTGGGTGTTTTTCCATCACTTTCTATGGGGCGGACTACATGATGATTATGTAGGCCTGAAATTTTTCATGAATACCATCATCATGGTCAAATCACTTGATGCGAAGTTTACTTCACATAAAAACAATATGGTGGGCCACACCATAGAAAACAATAAGTAACCATCTAAAAAATATAGATTTAATGGTAGCCTGCATCATAGTTGGATCGATCTGATTTTTTACATGTACAAATTTCATGGTTCATAGACTCTATTGTCTTCCGATCAATCTTTTTCCCTACAAGGAAAGCAGATTTATGAGCGGCAGCTACCAGCACATGGAATCCAAGAGGCTCATTTTACAGATGATTCACAGATGCATATTTTGCATATCAATGTCTACCGACTATTGGGATCACAGCTCAGAATTTCACTAAACAGACTGTGGAACCTACAATATTTGCAATCTAAGGAGGACGGATACTCTTATCTTTCAAAAGATTCCATCATCGAATGCATGTGTGCATTGGTGATGTACGAGGCTGAAAGTAGATTCTAGCATTTCCTTTCTGATTTTAAGATCTTTTTTTTTTTTTCTTTCTAAATCTGCGAAAAGGCTACAGACGTACAAAAGCAAACAGATCTTGTAAACAACATAGAAGAAAGTAGAACATTGTAGGTTTACCACTGTAGATAGTCACGCCAATGGTTGTGCTGGCAAAGCCAATGGTGCTGCCCGTGCATAGCGCATTCACCCATCGTAATGAGTGGATATCTGGGAATTGGGATAGGAGAAGCTCAAAGGCCCCAAAAAAGATAATGAATATCTGCAAGGTTAATGTACCGTCCCTGTGGTAATACTTGTAAACTGCCTAGACATAAAGCAGCAATGTTAGAGTTTGTGTCCTGATGCACAAGTGAAAAGAATTGCAAAAACATTCAGCTCAGCAAATGATGTATCCCAGCATTCTTAATTAGGAAGTAGCCTCAAATGTGATCACATTTTCTTAGGTCCAACTTGGAAGTAACATAGTTACATTTACTCACACTTAACGAGACTAATAATTTCAATTTGATTTGATTGTGCATCCATACGTGCCCTGCCAATCAAAGGCAAGATCAACCACACTTGCATAAGACTAACCTTTAGGCTGCTTCCTGCAGCAATTTGGATGGCAATGTTATTGCCCACAGAAGCCACCTGCTGGAAAATTGTGATTGACCAGTAAGCCAAGGATCCTTCAAAGATTCAAACAGACAATAGTCAAGGGAGAAATAGAAATAGGTAGAAATTATACAAACACCAAATGCAAAAACTGAATTTTGGGCACTAAATAAATCTAAGAGATTCGAAAGATAGAGGACTACTTTATAAAATATCCAACAAGGCTAAACAACCACGATGAACAAAACGAAAATTACAGAATGACGGGGTTCACAAGACAAAGTGACAGGGTTCACAAGACAAAGTTTTCGTCTAGTGAAGAGTGACGGGTTTCACTAAAAAAAGTGACAAGGTTGTAGTGAAAAGTTACGGGGTTCACTAAACAAAGTGACGAGGTTCACTAGACAAAGTGACGGGGTTCACAAGACAGTTTTCGTTTAGTAAAAAGTGACGAGGTTCACTAAAGAAAGTGACGGGGTTGTAGTGAAAAGTGACGGGGTTCACTAACAAAGTGACGAGGTTGCATGCAAAGTGACAGGGTTCGCTAAACAAAGTGATGAGGTTGTAGTGAAAAGTGCCGGGGTTCACTAGACAAAGTGACGGAGTTCACAAGACAAAGTGACGGGGTTCACAAGACAAAGTTTTCGTTTAGTGAAAAGTGACGGGGTTCACTAAAGAAAGTGACGAGGTTGTAGTGAAAAGTGACGGGGTTCACTAAACAAAGTGACGAGGTTGCATGCAAAGTGACAGGGTTCACTAGACAAGGTTACGAGGTTGTAGTGAAAAGTGACGGGGTTCACTAGACAAAGTGACGGGGTTCACAAGACAAAGTTTTCGTTTACTGAAAAGTGACAGGGTTCACTAAATAAAGTGACGAGGTTGTAGTGAAAAGTGACGGGGTTCACTAGACAAAGTGACAGGGTTCACTAGACAAAGTGACGAGGTTGTAGTGCAAAGTGACGGGGTTCACTAGACAAAGTGATGGGGTTCACAAGACAAAGTTTTCGTTTAGTGAAAAGTGACGGGGTTCACTAAAGAAAGTGATGGAGTTGTAGTGAAAAGTGACGGGGTTCACTAAACAAAGTGATGTGGTTGCATGCAAAGTGACAGGGTTCACTAGGCAAAGTGACGAGGTTGTAGTAAAAAGTGACGGAGTTCACTAGACAAAGTGACAGGGTTCACAAGACAAAGTTTTCGTTTGGTGAAAAGTGACGGGGTTCACTAAAGAAAGTGACGGGGTTGTAGTGAAAAGTGACGGGGTTCACTAAACAAAGTGACGAGGTTGCATGCAAAGTGACAGGGTTCACTAGACAAAGTGACGAGGTTGTAGTGAAAAGTGATGGGGTTCACTAGACAAAGTGACAGGGTTCACAAAACAAAGTTTTCGTTTAGTGAAAAGTGACGGGGTTCACTAAACAAAGTGACGAGGTTGTAGTAAAAAGTGATGGGGTTCACTAGACAAAGTGACGGGGTTCACATGACAAAGTTTTCGTTTAGTGAAAAGTGACGGGGTTCACTAAACAAAGTAACGAGGTTGTAGTGAAAAGTGACGGGGTTCACTAGACAAAGTGACGGGGTTCACAACACAGTTTTCGTTTAGTGAAAAGTGACGGGGTTCACTAAAAAAAGTGACAAGGTTGTAGTGAAAAGTGAAGGGGTTCACTAAACAAAGTGACGAGGTTGCATGCAAAGTGACGAGGTTCACTAGACAAAGTGACGAGGTTGTAGTGAAAAGTGACGGGGTTCACTAGACAAAGTGACGGAGTTCACTAGACAAAGTGACGGGGTTCACAAGACAAAGTTTTCGTTTAGTGAAAAGTAACGGGGTTCACTAAAGAAAGTGACGGGGTTGTAGTGAAAAGTGACGGGGTTCACTAAACAAAGTGACGGGGTTGTAGTGAAAAGTGACGGTGTTCACTAGACAAAGTGACGAGGTTGCAGTGCAAAGTGACGGGGTTCACTAAAGAAAGTGACGGGGTTGTAGTGAAAAGTGACGGGGTTCATTAGATAAAGTGACAAGGTTGTAGTGCAAAGTGACGGGGTGCTGACTAGAATAAAAAAAGTTACATTTGTCTCTGCATGGTTTCAAAAAAATTACACAAAAATGCTTAAAAAATTAAATTAAATAAATCCCTCCACCCAGCCTGCATCCGCATCCATCTCATAAACAAAAATGAAGTAGATACAAATTTTGTGGACCACACCATAGGAAACAATGGTTAATGACCATTAGAAACCTTTCGTGGGCCACATAAGTTTTGGATCAAGCTGATATTTGTGTTTTTTTTTTCCATTTCATTCAGGTCTGTTTGACCTTATCAACAGGTTAGATGGTCAAAAAATGGTCAAAAAATATTACTATGGACCTTAGGGAAATTTTAATGGTGAGCATTCAACCACTATTTCCTGTAGTGTGGAAGACCTGTAATTTATATCTTCTGAATTTTTTTTATCATGCCTTAACAAGTGGACCCTTTAGGCACCCATGCCACCGGTTCCCGGGTCACACCCAAGTCACGTTCTAATGAGGATCAAGTGCAAACTCACACAAGACGGTGCAACCCTTAGTGTGGGGACTACCTTGATATATGTCTTTTATATCCATGCTATCCATCCAATTTTTAAGATTATTTTAAGGCATGACCCCAAAAAATGAAGTAGATCCAATTCTCAGTTGAACCCTACCTTAGGAAAAAGTGGTGATTGTCCATTAATGGGCCACAAAAGTTTTGAATCAAGCTGATATTTATTTTTTTTCCTTCATCTACGGTCACGTGACCTTATTAACATTTTGGATGTCAAATAAACATCACAAAAACGTTATGGTGGGCCCAAGGATCACATGACCTTATCAACACGTTGGATCCAAACATCACGTGACCTTATCAACATGTTGTATGTCAAATAAACATCACGTAACCTTACCAAAAGTTGTGTATCTATACCGTCCATTCATTTTGGCAAATCATTTTAAGGCATCGGACAAAAAATGAGACATCTAAATTTAAGGTGGACCACATGGCAGGAAACAATAGTCATTGAATGGCCACCATTAAAAACTCATCAGGAGCTACAAAAGTATGAAGAAATTCCAAATGTACACATTGACTAAATCCCTCCACCCAGCCTGCATCTGCATTGTCACTTTGTTTATTTATCGACTAAATTTGATAAATAAAATGTATGAAGAAATTCCAAATGTACAATACCAGAAAGAGGACAAAAGGCTACGGATGAAATCTGTAGCAATATGATTTTCGATACAGATTATATCCATAGCTGATTATTCCTTGGGGTTGCACTAAACCTAATTAATCCCATTGTAAGGGAATCTTGCACATGAACTGTAGTTGGACAACTTTCTGTAAAATCTTCAGATAGTACACATTGACACCAAATAAGTAGATAGTGCAATTGAAACCAGTTGTTGACATGCCAACAATAATCCACCTCTGGTTCAGCAAAAGGATTGCTGTTCTTGAGATCCTTTGGAAAATACCCAACAGAGAGGTGTCTTTCTCTGCTACAATTTTCTTTGGAAATCCAATCCCCAGGTGGGCCGAGCCTTGAAAGAATCCTCTCAGCTCCAGCTTTTTCTCTTCTGTAACTTGAAAGGATCTTCTATCCCTTACCAACCAATCCCTTTCATTAGGAATCAGATCAAGAAACTACTGGCAGGACTCTCCTTCCCTTGAATCTCTCTCCATTTTCTCAGCAAATGTGAAAGTAAAACACCTGGGACTCTTGAGAAACCATGGACCAAAATGATACACCCATCGAATATAACATCTTGGCTGAGCATGGCGATGGTCCTGCGCGCCTGAAAGTAAAGGTTTTGTTGACATTTTGTTTCATAAGTGCAGTTTTGCATGTATAAGAAATGCCAAATGATATTGGCAGCAAACTGAAAGTACATTATATTTATACCTTAAGAGATATTTCCCCAAACTTCTCCTCCCCCCCCTCGCTCAATCAGACGGGACTTTGCAGCATTGAAATTCTTGTACTCCAACGCTGAAATTCGAGTTACATACCGCATGAACAAGTCACAGCCAGCTGACAGAGAGATAGAGGTCTCGTCCCATGCCTGAAATCGAAGAATGGGATCAACGTGGTAAGTAACTGAAAAACACATCTTTATTAAACATGGCCATCTAATTTGAAGGCCATCCATTTAATCGAACAGCATGGCCAAGCATGACATCATTGATTGCTAATTCAAATTTGTAAAGCAGTAATACTTGTTGTTGTTCAAAGAAAGCACTAGCAGTCAAATGCAAAAGCTTAGTTCATTTTCAGAAACCCACTAGAAATGGAAAGGAAAGGAATAACATTAATTATTACTAAATTACTATTTCCACCAGCTGGATAAGAAATGGATTCCAGTACTAGCAGTCTTGTTTGGATGGTGAGCAAAAACCTCATATTTGATGGTTATATAGTTCCTCGCAGAAATATGGAAAGGTTTAATTATGCTTCTATGTGAAATCTAGTGGGGGAAAACCAAACACCACTAACAACCACCTTCTCAAACCACCTCTTGAATCCCCACCTCTAACAACCACCTTCTCAAACCATCCCAAAAACCAAAAACCGAGATTTTGAAAGGGGGAAAAAAAAAACCCTCCTTAACACCATTCAAACAGCTGGAAAACAAAACCCAAAGGAAAACAAAACCCAAAGAAAAACAAAAACCCACCCTCGCTATAAAAAAGGCAAGCATCACTTTGTTTTCTTTCTTTATTAAGTACATGATATCAAAGATTGATTTTTAAAGAAAGAGTGTTTGAACTCTCATTTCTACTTGACTTTTGATGATTTGCAGTATAAATCTGATATGGGTTTTTCTTCTTTTTGGATTCTATTGAAGCTTTATTGATTTTTAGAGAGAATTTTTTAAGCATTACAAAATAATGGTCTTGAATACTCCTACAAAGGGTAAGAGCTGACAATATACAACTTTTATAATGGTCTTGAAGAAATGAATAGCAGAACATTAAAAAACAGAAGATAAAACAAAATAAACCCTGCTGAAAAATCATTGTTTTGCATGTAGAAAAACCAGCAACTTTTAATTTTTTTTAAAAAAAAACAATAACAAAAACAAAAACAAAACAAAACAGGGATTCTTTACCAAAACACAAATTGAAAAAAAAAACCACCAACACCCACATCTTAAATCAGCCAAATACACATTTTCTAGTCCAAAAGACCAAAGAAAACCCAAAAACCAAAAACCAAGATTTTGAAAGGGGGAAAAAAAACCCACCTTAACACCATTTAAACAGTTGGAAAACAAAACCCAAAGAAAAACAAAAACCCAAATTTTTGTTCTCTTTTGCTTTATAATTTCACAAGAAATGGAGGGGTTGAGGGATGAGAGAGAATAAAATGCATAAATGAATGAATGAATAGTACAAAACTCAAAATGAATGAATAGTACACAACTCACCTTGATGCCCATTCTCCCTCCTCCTTTACCCGGGCTTGGGACCGGCAATGCAAGGAGTTGCATTGGCGGAGTTAAAAAGGGGCTTAGGCTCCATTTGGCTTGTGACAACCATATGGAGTCTAATATGATAAAAAAGGGGCTTAGGCTCCATTTGGCTTTTGAAGACAAAGGGAAGACAAAGAATCGGATTTGGTAATGCATCAATCCAAAGGAAGGGTGGGAACCCTCTTCGTCCTTCACTTTTAAGTCTTTTCTCTTCTTTGATCTAATATGCTCTATTAAAAATTCAACTCACAGTGTCTCCATTTTTTGTCCATCCAATTTGTGGTGGAAAAATCCAGGCTGTTCCATTTATGTCACTAATTCTCCTGCATATCAAGATCTCCAGAAGCTCTAGTTACAACAAATTCAGATCCCTCCACTACTTTTTACATAATTGGTTATAATGCAAATTGATATGCTACACGAAGCAACTAATAAGCCTTTTTCTTACATGTCAGTCATGTTTTCCAAAATAAAAATAACAGAGGGAACAGGTCCCTGCAATATTCGAATTGAGGAACTCAACGTCGTTGATGAATTTCCCCGCAAGTGGAGTATCGATTGCCCAGACGAAATCGTCGATGTTCTTTAGGGGCTTGTCTATTACTCTTGCAAATATAAGAGATGTGGAACTAGTTCAAAAGGAAAATTCAGAGAGAATTGGCTGTCACTAGAAGATAGATTTTGAAAATTAAGAAAATAATGGGAAAATTAAGATTAAGATCTGAAAATTAGAAGTATAGGACATATGTTACAAATATTTTCATTGCCATTTTTTTATGATGATCAGATGGTCAGGTGTGGCTGCCATCTGCTAGAGAAGTTGTGGATGATTCTGCCAGGATGGCCCTCACATCTGATGACTATCTAAAATTGATGCCATTAAAAAATATCGAAATGTACTATAACAGCTCCTTTTGCAGCAGCTCCTTGAAGAAGAGTGGGGCACACCATCAACAGCCTGATGGAAACACCATAAGCTTCCACATATGAAATCTCAGTCACATTCAACTATTCAAAACCATAAGCCCATCTCATCATCACCAACCCAACAAGAGGCAAAACCCACAAAAGATCAACAACAATTGGAATGCCACTATAAACAGTAAGCCGCTAACAACACATTTCTCTACAGATACGTACATCAAAAGATTAGGATCCCAGATTAGGTTTTTTGCAGTCCATGTGCTATATATACTAGAGAACAATGGAGTGTCGTCTATAGAACAAATTTCATGAACTAGTTTAAAATAAATAACAAAAAGAGTAAAGCACCCATAGTTTAATCATCTAATTTTTGAACTAGTTATTTATGGAAAAAATGCATACCATTCACAAAAACTACAAATGTAAGGAAAAAGTAACAGCCACCAAAAGCAAATAATGAGAAGAACAAATGTGCCTAGAATTTGTAATCTACTGTCTATACAAGCAAACATTTGTGATAGTAGGAGTAGAAAATCAATGACATTTAGATAATAAATTTGTCGTAGAACATTCATAAATCACGAGGATTGTTGTCCTTCTTTTCCAATTATTGAACTACTACAACCTGCGACAGGATGTTGGAATGCTGCGTAATTTGTAGTATTCTGCATATTAATCATTCCATGAATCCAAGTTAGTATAAAAAAAAACATAAGAGAATTAATATGCATTATTTAAATTGTTCATAAATGCAATTTCCTAACTTAAGTAACTGAGTGAAACTTAAATTATTAGGAAACTGAATCGAGGGTTGGAGATGGTCCTGGACAGCTTGATGTGGTTGAATGATGGAATGAGATAACCCTGATTGAAAGTACGTAATCATGGGATCCAAACAAACACCATTGTATCCCTGATACAAGTAACAACATGAAAATCATATTCACAAATAAATATAAATTTATCATTCAATTTTTTCCATTGGATTTAAAATATTTAAATTTCTACATATTAAATCAAGATAGTTACAACGTACCTGTGTGAGACATGTATGATGATGGATTGGATTTGAGGCATCTCTGAGATCTTCAATAGTAGGATATAGCATTACTTCACTTTTCTGCACTTTCTTTTGGCATTTCTTTGTTTTTTCCTTTTCCAAACAATTCTTAAATCTACGTCTTCCACGACATTGCTCATTTCTCTTGATTTTATAAGCTGCTTCTTTACCTTCAACAATTTCAGCTCCTTTTCTTTTAATTCCATGATCTTCTTTGTTAAAGTCATTGAGATTCCCCATTCTTGTTTCATGAGCTTCTTTTTTTATTTCAACAATTTTGAATTTCAACTGTGCATTGTCAACATTTAAAATTACACAATCATCCTGTCTATAACTCTCGTTATTATTGCAACAATCTTCAGCGGATGATGGTCCTTTTAATGTTGCTTTTTCTTTAAATATTTTTTGCAATTCCTGATGCATCAACTCAGAATATTTAGTAACACATTGAAATGACTCTTCACTTTCACAACCCATTGATGACAACTTAACAAAGTTGGAAATCAAGCTGTTATAACGATGAGAACGTAGTTTCTTAGAGTCTCCATTCAAGCCACATCCTCTAACAACCGACGGAAAGGAATATGTAGAAGCTTCTCTGGTCCACCTCTTTAAGATGTATTTCGATGGAAGTCTTGTGAGGGTATGATTTGTTGCTTTTAATATATGGGAACATAAAATACCCATAAATTCAAACTTTCTGCAACTGCATTCAAAAACCTCATCCGTTGAATTCACGGTAACGATGTGGAGTTTATGCTTTTTACTTTCACGTACTTGGTATTTAATCACCAACCCAGACTCTTCTAGTTTTTCAACAGTTTGACCAAGACTCTTGGTATACTCAGACTAGAATAATTTAAAAATAGTTGTTGTGTAGACACTAGCTGCATGCTCCAAGATATTAATATGAAACAACATAATTGGTGAACTTTGAGTCATTTTGAAATTTGCTTCCAATTCGGCCTTCCTTCTATCATCCACCAATCGTTCGAAGTGTTCAAAAAATCTGAGAATATTTTGTCCTGGATGTAAGTATCTCTTCAAATCCTTGTTCAAACTTTCGCAACGTTGTGTGCTTTTCATATCAGTACAAAATACTTTTTTTCCATACACTAATGCCCACTTCTCTTTTTCATTGAATAATTGTTGCAACCATGTATTATTTGTAAGATCATATTTCTGAATCATTGTTTCCCATGCATGGTAGAATTCACCCTCATCATCAAAATTATAGACGCATTTACTAAAATCGTTGCCAAAAGATTCAGAAGAACTAAATAAATGACTTAGGTGTTTGCACGCATTTTGAAACATATGCCAAACACAAATACGATGAACTGTTCTTGTTAATTCCGTTTTAATCGCACTTGACATTGCCTTATCTTGATCTGTGAGAATGGTTTGAGGCATTTTTCTAGACATTGCATCACAAAAAGTTTTAAAAAACCATCTGAAAGAATCAATGGTTTCATCATATAAAAGTGCAGCCCCAAAAAAAAAAACAGTTTGTCTATGATGATTAACACCAAGAAATGGTGCAAATGGTAGTCCGTACTCATTTGTTCTATACGTTGTGTCAAAACAAATCACATCTCCAAAAAGATCGTAATCTAAAATCATTCTTCCATCTACCCAAAAAATATTGGTAATACGATCTTCAGAATCAATTTGAATAGAGTAAAAGAACTTTGGATTTCAACTTGCTTTGTTTTGAAAAATTGCAGTAGACCCTCAGCATCGAATTGTTTCATTACATTCATCCTTTTCGTCCCTAAATAATTCTTGAAATCTACCATATTATGTCCAACATATTGTCGACCACCAGCTTGTCTGCTCATTAAATCAAATGTTGCTTTTGGCTTTATACCGGATCTGTCGCAGTCATCAGCTACCATTACTTGAGCTACAGAAAGTTTTCGTTGTGACCTTAGTAAATGTGATTCTTCTGGAGATGCAAGTATATGATTATGATCACTATTAAAATTCGTAATTTGATATTTACCGTTAACTCCCAACCTAATTGTCATGAATGCCTTACAACTTGTTCTTGTTTCATCGCGGTGTTGCTTCACATTTACGTCACGTTTATCAAATGGTCGTTTACCTTCTCTAGAGCAGACGAATTTTCTCATTTTCACTAGTCTCGTCTTACGGTCTATAGTTCTAGTATCAATACGAACACTAAAACCGACTTTCCGTCCATAACTATTGTAAAACTTGTATGCATCTTTCTCTGTTTCAAATTCATTACCAATTTTCAAATTAGATGCATTTTCATCTATGCCTGAATCACCCGTATATACATTAGAGCTTCTTAATTCATTTATGTCATTTTCTGATTCAATGTCTATATGAGGTTGTGATTGAGACGTGTCCTCCACCTCACGTGGTGTGCATGATTTGAAGAAAATAGTACTTTCCATTGACCTGAAAGGAAAAAAATAGTATTTGAAAATAAATGACCTACTTTACAACAATAATCTAAACAATTTATGCATACACATGGCATATTAATTTTTAGTTCTAACTACAAATTATTGTATAGTGGCAAAATAACATCAAAACTAACAGTGGTGGAAATGTCAATATCTTGTAGCTAAAGCTAAGGCCAAATTTGAGGATATTTTTTCGGTTATCTTTTTTAAGGTATCCATGTCCACAAGGGGGTTGCAAAGAAATCAACTATTATCATGGGTCCTGTATGTAAATTTTGATTACTGTATGTTAGAAACTTTCAAGTCTTTTAAATAGCTTAATGTTTCTATGGTATTATTTCAGCAAGTTAATTAAGTTTAACTATGGTTGAACTCAGCAGTTGTCGTATGTTGTGCATATGGGCCAGTTGTGGATTTTCCTATAGAATTTTGATTGTTGGAATCTAGCAATAGGTGCTGCAATTCACTCCGGTCATTTGGATTTAT
Organism: Magnolia kwangsiensis; assembly: GCA_037074715.1. NCBI lineage: Eukaryota > Viridiplantae > Streptophyta > Magnoliopsida > Magnoliales > Magnoliaceae > Magnolia > Magnolia kwangsiensis. Next base: position 78,777,534 of record CM073586.1, on the reverse strand, counting down.
GGTTGATTATGAGCTAGATTTTATATCTAATTGCTGGAAATCCAATTTTGGTGGCTGAAATTTGTGTTTGCACTGTTGGAAACTAATCATAGTTTCTTGCATTGAAATATATGTATAGATCTTATTGGAAAATTACCGCCAATGCTAATATTTGGGTAGTTGGAATTGTTGGGGTCATATACTATGGTGACTCTGTGTTCGAATATCAAAATCAATCAAAAAGTTAGTTAAAATCCTACATAAACTTCATCACCAACCAGTTGCCCTAAGTAATCTGGAACATCAACATAACTTTGAGTAGGATTAATACCTAGCTACGTATCTCCTAAGCAAAAAATTACAAAGGTGCGTTATTTTGGTCAGATTTCATTTTTTAATTTTTTTTTAAAGATCTAATATAAGGTTCAACAGTAGTCATTCAATCAACAGTGATCGTTCAATCCCTACAGTATTCTCTGCTTTGGCCCACTTAAGTTTTGGATGCACCCCCTTTTTTTTTCTTCTGTCTAGTGTCCTAAAATGAGCTAAAAAAATGCAAGGATTATAAATTTTTTTTTAGACTTCCTAGTTGGCCCCACCTACCTACCTAAGTAAAGGCATGAAATCCTCTACCCATAAACTGTGGTATGGTCGCCATCACAAAGTTTCCAACAATGGGAATTTAATCCCCATGTTTGGTTTTCCTTATCTACTCTATTTTTTAGCTCATGGACTGAAATAATAATCCAAAATGGATAGACAACATGGATAAAATAAACATTATAGTGGGCCACCGTCACTTGAAACCCAACCCAATCCGCCAGACACATCACCTCTCCCACGCGTCCCTCGACCCTCACCAACCTTCGAACTTCTACACTTATAAATTGAAGAACATTCTCCTGCTGGAATATAGAGGAGAAAACTAATACAATTTCCATGGATTGGACATTGGTTATGTGGTTGTGGGCTTTGGTTTTTGTTCAGTACCATATTCATGGGTGTCTTGGGTACTTGGACAAGGAGAGGACTTCTCTCTTGGAGATCAAAGCTTCCATCAATTATCTGAATGGGTCTTCTCTTCCTACATGGGAGGATGGGACTGACTGTTGTAGTTGGGAAAGAATCAAGTGCAACAATGCAACAGGCCGAGTGACCAAAATTTCTCTCAATCATACAGGGGAATGGGAATTGGGAGAATGGTATCTGAATGCTGACTTCCTTCTATCCTTTGGAGAACTGCACAGACTCGATTTGTCCGGGAATAACCTCACTGGTTGGGTTGATCATGAAGGTACCTTTATCTCCTACAATCTTAACATTCTTCCTTGATGATTTAAAACAGGGCTGCCTTCATAGGTCCTAATAAATTGAATTGCAAATGTGTCAAGGTATGTAGTGATTTCTCATTTCTGAATTATAATTCTGTCAATTTTAATTTGGACTTGAAAAAAAAGGGCTTCAATGACAACGAGGGTGACTTGGAGGAAAAAAAAAAACAAAGTTATTGGAATTTAGGCCTTCTCCTACATAAATACAGGGAAAACATTTTTAACCATTACAATTTAATTCACTCCAGCATCACCATCTGTTTTATGCTGAACAAAAGATCTGACGCAGTGTGTTGGAAATAAAGGCCCCTGGTGTTTCCTCTTCGGCATGATGCATTTGATGAAATTTATTTATTTTTCTAATAGAAGATTAAGAATGGTTGGGATTTTTCCAATTCTAAGCAGGATCTAAATACAGGATGTCACCCATATGGGATTTTTCCCATTCTAAGAGGCACTAAATACAAGACATCACCCATATGCAGGTTTCGAAAGAAGGCCCAGATTGCCCAACCTAGAGCTCCTTGACCTCAGTGATAACTCCTTCAATGAAAGCATTTTTCTCTATTTGGGTTCACTCTCATCCCTCAGAACTCTTGATCTAAGCTACAATAATATTGAAAGACACTTCCCCATTAGTCTACATGCATATAGGCAATTCAAAAACAGCAACCAATGTTCCTCATTTAAAAATCTGGTATCTGAACCATTCATTCAGTGGGTCCATTGCATATCACAAAAAATAGCCTTGAAAAAAAAAAGAAATTTTGAATGGAGGAAAAAATAAATAAAAAATATTAATCTGTAAAAAATTATATAAAAAAAATTAAAATACCTGTGACGTGGGGTGGATCTTCGATGGATGAACTCGGCTGCCCGATGGAAAATGGGCAAGAGGGACTGTGAGAGATTGGGGAAAGAGGGCCTCGATCTTCAAAAGAAAAAACCCCTCTTTTTCTTCCGCTTTGATGAAATCCATCTGTAAAAGGAAAGAATTTGAAATTAGAAACGAGGGGAGAAGAAATCTTTGAAAAATCACCGCGAACCGGAAATGGAAAGTGTCGTTCATGGTGCCGTAGCCGTTAGCGAAGACGGCAGAGAGATTTTCTCGTGGTGCCGTTGCCGTTAGGGAAGACGGCCGAGAGATTTTTTTTTTTTTTTTTTTTTTTAATATGAAAAGGAAATGTATTTGCTAGTCTGACGTGGCAGCGGCGGTGAGATGGAACAATGATATTGCGGGAGGCAGAGTACGGGAGGCAGAGACTCTCTGCCTCCCGGAGGCAAGAGTATCCGGACTCTTTTTCTTCTCTTCCCCTCGCGTCTCGCTTTCTCTCTCTTCTTTGGCCCCTCTGCAAAGTGGGTCTCGCTCTTATAATCGTTCTTCTGAACTCTGGTCCGTCAAGACGGATGGAATCGAATTGCGTATAAGAAAAAAAAAGAAGCATATGCGTGTTAAAACTCAGTGGGCCTCACCACGATGGATGTGTTTTATCCACTCCGTCCATTCATTTTTCAAAATCATTTTAAGACATGAACCTTAAAACGAGGCAAATTCAAAACTTAAGTGGACCACACCACAGGAAGCAGTGGTGATAATGACCCACACCATTGACACCTTCCAAGGGTCCACCTTTATGTTTATTTGCCATCCAACATGTTGATAAAGTCAGACACACGTGGATGGAAGGAAAACACAAATATTAGTTTGAATCCAAAACTTATCTGGCCCAAGAATTTTTCAATGGTAGTCGTTCAATCTTCATGGGTTCCTACGGTGTGGTCCACATCTTTGAATCTGTTTTATTTTTTGGATCATACCTTGAAAAAAAAATGTATGGACGGTCTAGATTAAACATACACATCATTGTCGTAACACATTACAAAGGTCGGTGTTGTGTTCTCAGCAATGCAATCCGAGTCGGATTCGAATTCGGCAGTGGACGCTATTTTGACATGGATTTCCTGTGAAAAGCCATAGCATGAAGTTCCTGTGCACGGATGCTGAGAGGGGCTCACTATGATGTTTGTGAGACTCTGTCCATAAGTTTTTAGAGCTCATTTTAAAGCATTATATCAAAATTGGGGTGTATTAAAATCTCATGTGGGTCACACGAAAGATACAATTAGGGAAAGAAACTTTTACAATTGAAATCTTCTTTGGTTCCACCTTGATGTTTATATGTCATCTAAATCGGTCATAAGGTCATTACCACTGGGATGAAGTGAAAATATACAAAACTTAGCCTGAATCAAAATTTTTATGGCCACAAGAATGCTTCAACGGTTCTCATTTGAATCCCACTGCTTCCTCTGAGTGGCCCAATTAAGCTTTTTATCTATCATAAAATGAGCTCCAAAAATGGATGGACGGGGTAGATTTCCCAAAACATACCTATAGGCTCTACCCAGCATCCTTCGGCAGGAACTTACTGCGAAAGCCTTTGGCAGGAAATCCCGTGGCCCTCTCTTAACCATTTCCACTCGGTCGCGGATGGAAGCGGATTGCGTAGTGAACCTATGTGAGCCATCCATTCCGTACATCTCTTTAACCATATAATTTTAGCTTCATTCGAAAAATAGACCATATCCAAACCTCAAGTGGACCACACCACCGAAAATAGTGTGAATTGAACATCTACTGTTGAAAATTTCTTTGGGGGCAACTGAAGTTTTTGATCAAGCTGACATTTAAGTTTTTCCTTTTTCCATGTCTGTCTAATCTTATGAACAGGTTGGATGAGAAATAAACATCATTAGACGCCGGAGAAAGTTTTCAACGGTAGAAATCAATACTTACACTTTTTTCTATGGTACAATCCACTTGAGTTTTGAATACCAATCAATTTTGGGTTTAACCCTTAAAATGATTTGGAAAAACGAATTGACGGCGTGGATAAACCACGCGCGTTCACGGTGGACTGAGTAACTCAGCAAGATAAGAGCGTGCTGAGTTGCGCAATCCGATTTCACCGCGGATTGTACTTTAATTTTTCCGGCTCATTTTGGCCCATGAAATTAAAATTCAAGCAGGTAAAAAGCTCAAGTGGACCACACCGCATAAAACAGTAGGGATAATGATGTCTACTGGTAAAACTTTACGATGGCTACGCTGTGATGCTTATTTTTTGTTAACAACCTAAATATTAGTTTGATTCAAGACTTATGTGGCCCAAAAAAAGCTTTCATGGGTAGGCATTCAATTCTCATTATATCTTCTGGCATGGTGTACTTAATATACTTCCATTTTGATATCATGTCCTAAATAAGCTAGAAAACCATGGACTACATGCATAAAATACATACCTCATAGTGGAGTTTTTACATCAATGAAAAGGTTGGTGAGGGTCTCATGCTGCTTCTTAATAGAGGTGTACACGAGTCAAGTCGAGCCGAGCTTTGTCTACCTCGTGCTCTCGATCTTCGAGCTTGGGATAGCAGCTTGTGCTCGGCTCGTTCGAGTTTGAGCCTATTTAATATTTGTGTGCATGGTCAGGTATGGATATATAATGATCTACATGTGTGTGAGATTAGTAAACTATCCAATTAATTAATCAATTAATCAATTCATACAATAATAGGGCAGGGGCTTACCGGACTGGCTTGGGGCAACCGGACTGATAGAGTAGTGGCAGCCGGAAGGGGCGACCGAGCACTGGCTGGCAGGGCCTGTAACACCCCGAATTTTCACGGCTAGAGTTTATACTCGTGCCCGAGGAAAACGGGTGTTAATAATGTAAAGTGAAAACATCTTGAGGACTTGCCCTGAGACTTTCTCCTATCGACATCACATTCATTTACACTTATAATGGAAACCAGCCATAAGAATGAAATTAACCATCTCTCTTATTCCAAAAGGAAATAAATAAACTATCAAAGGTTCTCACAATGGGAGCATAACATAAACTTCATTAATAGTAGAAACGTAAATAAAACTAATTTCTATTCTCTATTTTATTCGTCGTGTTCTTCCTCGGGTCGGTGATCCTCTGGTTCTTCCATCTGTTCGTCACCTGCATCATCTATACAGTTGGGAGAGGGTCAATACCCTGCTCATAGTGACGTACTCTACTAATACATGAGATATCAATATGCACAAACAACTTACATGAGATGCATGTCTAGCATAGTGTGTGCGGATCATCATACGTAATGATCGTCACAATGTGAAATATAATTCATAGGAAACCCGGCTCGACCCGCAGCTCATAACTACGGATATTTGCCGACATGGCCAACGTTAACGTGGATTTACGCGAACATCTCAAGACAACATAACACGCGATTGGGGGATTTACGTAACATGATGTGTTCATGGAGCGACTATTTGCGACATCCAATCTTAAAAATTTGATATAACACGTATACCGATTTACATACATCGATTGTACACCACACTAACCAACCCACGGAATTACGTGTCGACCAAGAGGAGCGCTACCCGTAACGCATAACGTCCATAATAGGATAATCGATTTACTAGTTGTGATACCTCTTAACACATCACTTGCACTTATAGAGAATATAAATTGAATCATAAAGAATATAACTGAATCGTGAAGAATATAAGCTGAATTATGAAGGTTCTGGAATATCAAGACAATGCCCAAGCTTTAAAAATGGACGATACGAGGCCAACATAATAAAGAGAAGAGTGACAGTGTCAACTCAACAAAGTGGCAATGGCCAACATAATAAGAGAGGAGAGACAATGATCAACTCCATAATAAGGAGAGTGGCAATGGCCAGCTCAATAAAGAGACAAGTGGCAGAGCCAACTCAAATAAACAGACGAGTGGCAGGGCCAACTCAATAAATTTGATAAGGTAAGGGTAAGACTTATATCCATGGCCTCACATAAATTCAGATAATTCACTTGTATTTGACATCATGTCATAATCCCAAAATGACCAATAGTTGTAATGATAAAAACTAAATCAATTGATAGGATAATTCCTAGAAAAATATGTAATCATGAAAGGCAGGATAATTCATAACATTAAAGGCATAAAAAGGCCAGATGAAATAACAGGAATGCAGGTAGAAGGCGGGATAAATAGATCAACTTAAATTATTGTAAGCTTAAAGGATAAAACCCTCGCCCTTTGAGAAAGATCACGCTCTTAATATTGAATATATGTGCTATAGTACCCAACTCTAGCAATATTAACACGATTCATATGATTAGTTTTCCACATCATGGGAATTGTATGTTTGATCAACACTTTGCCTAAGATTTAGTATGGATGTAGATTAGAGTAGTTTCCATCCTAATTTGAGAATTTTTATTCAAATAATCTTGTCTACTCAGTCCAGCAACCATCCCTATTCCAATAATTTACCAGGTTTAGTGAGTCTCTACATCGAGTCTACTCAGTGTGACTCGTTAACTGATTAATCCAACCCGACATAAAAGTTGATGCATGAACTAAACTAAAAAGGAGGTCCGCAGGGAAATCTTACCCATTAAGAAGGATGGCTGAGGCCTCTACCACCGGACTCAACTCGCTCTTAGATTCGGTGATTTCGCTGAGTCGACCCGTAACCTTCTCTCTCTCTCTCTCTCTCTCTCTTCGTTCTTCCTATCGTTCAGTCTCTCTCTTCTTCTCTTCTTTTCACGCTTCCTCTAGCCGTTGGACATCACGCCATTTTATAGGGTGGGGTGCTTGTTCCAGATTCTTTCGGCTAGACCTTTCGCAAGTCACTTCTTTACACAACTCTGTTCTTGCATCGTGAATAGACCTATGTTTGATCCGTGTTTGGTATGGATGGCCTACCAATAAGACCGATCTGACTTCATGGGGATGGTCGGAACTCCCTTTCCCATCATCTGGACGGTCTGGATCATCATCTTAATTCCATATTCATTCCTGCTCCTTGCCGGTTCGTCCGAGCCGGGATGCTCGGACACAAGTTCTTGTGCGTAAGGAAGGCTGCGGTGGGGTCTGTGGGGCCTGTACCCCCTGGTGTTTGTGAAATCCATGCCCTCCATCAGCTGCACGATGGAATTTTGATCTAGGTTCGACCACTTCGATTTGCATTTGGCGCGGCCCACCTGATGGATTGTGCGGAAATCACTCCATCGTCCGGTAAGATGGAGGATGATCCTTGCCGTGCTTCTGACCAAGATTACCAAGGTCTTGGTCGAATTCATCATTCATTCGAATGGACGGTCCGGAAGGGCGTCTGATTAGAGAGGGTAGCCCATTAGAACCGTCTGTGGTTCCCTTGTTTGAATTCTCACAGCAGGAAGCCTTCTGGAGCAGGGACTCTCTCTCTCTCTCTCTCTCTCTCTCTCTCTCTCTCTCTCTCTCTCTCTCTCTCTCTTCGCAAGAATGCTCTTTGATCGGCCTCCCAGTTGCTGTACAATGTGGGTGCGTGTGTGTCGTGCACACACACCTTACATGTGGGGTCCACGGTGATCTTCCAAAGGAATTCACGCCATCCAATCGTTCTTCCATCAACTTTTAAGGGCTAAGCCCAAGTTTGAGTTCCATCCAAGGATTGGGTGGCTCTATTTTGATTGAACATCTGTTTTAACACCAATCATGCTAATTCGATGGCTGATCTTCATCATGCACAGTTCATTCATGATGTTTAGGCCTGATATCAAGTTTCATGCCAAGAGGATTGTGGGAATCATGTGATCTTGAATTCAGGGCTTGGTTCAGTGGTGTTTTTGTAATTATTGTGGATATAGGAGTTTTGTGAAATCTTAATAGTTCCATGTAGTTGTGGTTGTGTTTCTAAGTATTGCTTATGAAAAAACTTATATCTAAATCCTTATGTATGCAGGATCATACATCGATTTTTCTTAAGGGAATGTACATGCACTAATCCCCATGATCAACAGTTAGATAATCTGATTTATGAATGAGGATCATTCCTAATGGTTATATTCATAAGTCTGGGTTTTTGGATTGGCGTAGGATACTCCATATGTTTTACGTTGAATTCTAGGGTAGCGTTGAAACTTTCCTTATTAAGATGGTGGAAAGTTCGGAGCGTTACAGGGCCGCAGGGGAGACCAAGCAGTGGCAGGGCCGCAGGGGTGACCAGACTGACAGAGAGGGAGGAAGACGGACCGTGCGTTGGTGTGGCCGTGCGGGTAAGGAAGGATGAGGGAGAGAGTAGAGAGAGAGAGGCTCGCCGACCGGACAAACAGAGAGGGAGGAAGAGAGGTCGTGCGTCGGTGTGGCTGTGCGGGTAAGGGAAGATGAGGGAGATAGTAGAGAGAGAGAGAGAGAAAGGGAGGAGCTTCGCCGGTCAGACTGACAGAGAGGGAGGAAGAGAGGCTGAGAGGGTTAGGTTCGTGCGGGCGCTGGGCGGTATGGTTTTTGAAAAGGGGTGGGGTAGGGTTTTTTTTTTGAAGGGTATATATACCCTGTAACGAGTCGAGCCAAGTTCGAGTAGTATTCGAGCCAAGTCGAGCTAGGGCAAGATCGAACTCGACTCGATCTTGTTTCGAGCTCCAAAAATCAGCTTGACTCGGTTCGAACTCAGCTTCTATCTGAGTCGAGTCGAGCTTTTTCGAGTCGAGTCAAGCGAGCTACCGAGCTAACTCTGCTCGTGTATAGCTCTACTTCTTAAGGTGAGGTCCACTTAAGCTTTGGATTTGCCTTATTTTTAAAACTCGTGCTCTAAAATTATTGGGCAAAATGAATGGACTGTGGATAAGGCCATTTAACAATCAACTTCATTCTTGATTTAAGTGGACCACATGATTAGAAATAATATATATATATATATATGGCAACCCTCACTCTCTAAACCCCCTTGGTGTGGCCCATCAAATTATCAATGGGCCTAATCTTTAGGCCCTATGCCTGAATTTGCCGCGGCATATGGATGGAGTGGGCCATGAGAAATCCTTGTGGTCATAAGCTATGTGGGCCCTTAGAAGCTGTGTGGCCCACAAAAATGCCGCTAAGAAATTCACTCCATCCATTAGTTTCTCAATATCGCAATAGGATAGGTGTAAAAAATTTAGTCTGATTAACGACACAAAATAGTGAGGATTGAAAAATCAATGGACGTATGAGATGATATTTGTGCCTATAATTTATCCTAGCATTAATAATATTATGAATTGTTCAAATGACATATAAGCATTATGGAGGGCTCCTCAAAAGTTTTCAGTTGTTGACATTACTGTTATGGGAAAATCTAAGGCCAAGTCCACCTAAGGAAGTCGTAATACTCGTAAGTGAATGACCTCGCCGAGTAACAGGGCTCATCGAACCGACACTCAGCTAGGCATGCCCAAACTGAGCTCAAACACAATCCTGACTCTTAGTACCGACGTTAAACCTACCTATCATTTTGGGCAACAGGAGCATGGTTGCTAAAGCCAAGAGGTTGGGTCGGATAGAAACGCGACCTGTGATCATACTAGGGAATCATCCTCAGTAACACACGAGGAGTAACTGCCAGCGCACGATCTCAAAATAACAGCTAATATCAACATGCACGTTCTTAGTGGTTAGAGGCCAAGATCGTGCTGAGAATGACGGACACGTTCACTCTAATTGAAAGGTATAAGTAGGAATCAAACCCACAAGAACAGGTACGCAAAATCTCTCACCCAAAACCCACCTGCACTACATAGACCCAGATTCCTATCCTGACTTTGGCATCGGAGGGTCCCCTGCTCTAGCAAGGGTCTCCTTTGTCCTTCTCCTATGCAGGCTTATAGGGCTCGAAGCGATTGCTTGGAACTAAGTGAGGGTGATCTAGATTTTTTGCATCAACATTTTGGCGCTGTCTGAGGGAAGTGGATAAAAAGTCTTTGTAACTTTACTAGAATTGGCTAAGGGAAAGAAGAAAACACTCCTAGTAGCAGTGGCAGAACTCAAGCCCACTGGTCAATGACACTCATCTTCTGTACTCCATGTCGAATAAGCTCCAACAGGACCGTCTCAATGAACTCGGAGCCGAGGAGGCAAGTACCATGCACTGCAAAACCAACTGCTGACATTAGTCAACGAGATCAACCAAATGAAGCAACAGATGGCAAGACAACAGCCACCCCCCGATCAAGGGGAGGTCGCTCTTATAGGTTCGTAAACAGGAGCATCCCGAGGTATATCAGCTCGGGCCCTAACTCATGCATGAAATACAACAACCTGGGCACCGACTTATGTATCCAAGACCTCGGCATTAGCCCCAACTGACCTCCACCATGAGTTGGAAAGGAGGAGAAGGGACAGAACACCCGAGGTCGAGACACCTCGTGAAACTGTCGCTGAGAACAGAGACCCATGGGGAAGCTCATCTTGAAGAACTCCGAAACCAGATCAAGAGCATGCACCAAGATGACCAGACGCAGGCTCTAGCTACAGTAGAAACGATGATGGAGGAGACCAAGCCTCCGTTTATTAGTGAAATCATGCATGCAGCAATGCCTTCAAGGTTTAAAATGCCCCCCATCATTCAATATTCGGGTTCCAGGGACCCGACAGAACACATGAAATCTTATCGCTCCTGGATGCAGATCCAGTCGGCATCAGAGGCAATGATGTGCAAAGCATTCTCCATAACCCTAATAGGGGTTGCGAGAAGCTGGTACCAAAAACTCAAGCCAAAAACATTTGCCAAGCTCAGTAAAACTTTCTTGATACAATTCATTGTCAGGAAGAAGAGTCGAAAGCCATTAACTCATCTACTCACCCTCAAATAGAAAAGTAGAGAATCGTTGAAGGACTACATTTCTCGATTCAACAAAGAGGCTTTGTAAGTCGACGATTACTCCGACAAGATAGCTCTAATCGCAATGATCAGTGGACTCAAAGATAGGAGGTTCCTCTTTTCGATAGGGAAGAACCCCCAATCACTCTGAGTGATCTCATAAATCGAGCCCAGAAGTATACTAATACCGAGGAGCTCTTTAGCTCGCAAAAAAGTGCCCAAGGCTTGGAGCATTCACCCAAAGACACGAAGCGCAAGGATGCCCCATTCCAACCTAGCACGAGCAAGAAAAGGTCAGATGAGAATGGATCCCACAGCCAAAGGCCAAGTAGAATATTCAAAAGTCGCTTCAGCTCGTATACTCCTCTCAACACATCTCCAGAGAAAATCTTGTTGGAAATCCAAGACAAAAAACTGTTACATTGGCCGATCTGCATGAAGACGGAAGTAGTTCATGAGAGAGACAAGCGCAGATATTGTCGCTTTCATCGCGACCATGGGCATAACACCAGTGATTACGTCGACTTAAAAGAGGAGATCGAGACCCTCATCCACAAGGGTCACTTGTGTCAGTACATAAAAGAAGAAAGATAGGCTCGGAAGGATGAGCAACCAGGCAAAGCTACGGGCGATGGTACTGAGATCCGGATGATATATGGAGGTCCGTTCGGAGGCGGCGACTCAAAACGAGCTCAAAAAGCTCATGCTCGGAGCACCAACCCCGAGTGCTACATCCACTTAACTGACAGGCTGAGAAAGGAGCTCCGAGTGAGTCCGTGCAGTCTTACGTTTATAGAGGATGATGCACGCAGAATTCAACATCTTCATGATGATGCTTTGGTAGTCACGATGACGATATCCAATCGTAAGGTGTACCACATCCTGATCGATACGGGGAGCTCGGCTGACATCTTGTACTCTGAGGCATTTGACAAGATGGGCATTAACAGGTCATGCCTCTGACCTATTCGGACCCCGTTGCATGGCTTTGTAGGCGACAGAGTTATCTCGGAAGGGGTGATCTCTCTTCCGATCAAAGCAGGAGAAGGACAGAATTAAGTCACTATGTTGGTGGACTTTCTGGTGGTACACACGATGTCATTCTTGGACGACCATCTCTAACGCCATGAGGGCGGTGGTATCCACATACCATTGGATGATGAAGTTTCCTATTGTTGAGGGAATTGGTTATGTCAGAGGCGACCAGCGAGAAGCTTGTGGGTGTTATTCCATAACAGTCAAAAAAGGCTCAGTAAAGCAAGCACTCACAATCGGTATGCTTGACATCAGAGAAGACACCTCAATGGAGAGTTCCCCTATGGAGGACCTTTTAATCCTCTTGCTCGATGACGCTGATCTGACAAGAACAGTCCAGCTCGGATCATTATTGAATGTCAATCAGCGAAATTAGATGCTGAATTTTTTGCGACAGCATAAAGATGTCTTCGCGTGGTCCCACCAAGACATGTCGGGCATCACTTTTGAAGTTATGGTCCATAGGCTGAATGTGGATCCGGAGCACAAACCAGTCAAGCAAAAGAGAAGGGTTTTTGAGCCCGAGAGATATGCAGCGATTGCCGAGGAGGTTGCAATCTCCTCATGCTAGCTTCATAGAATAGATCCACTACCCTGACTAGATCGCCAACGTTGTGCTCGTCAAAAGGCCAACGGAAAGTGGCGAGTCTGCGTAGATTACTCTGACCTCAACAAGGCTTGCCCCAAGGATACCTTCCCCCAAAAGAGGATCGACCAACTGGTCGACAACACAACTGAGCACGAGCTCCTAACATTATGGATGCATAGATAGGCCAAATTATCCATTTCCAGTTGAACCTAAGTTTTGATGTTATCCTTTATATGAAAGGTTTTAAATTCCAAAGATCGTTTTATATGGATAGCATGTCGATCCTAGAATTTTAATTTATGATCCGTGCGTCTAATTTATTCAAAATTTGGAAATTAAGTCCTTGACTTATTCTTGAAGTTACATAAAACTTCATGAGGTAATATTCCATGGTATGGGGGCTGTTTCACCCTTGTGACTTGTATAAAAGCTTGTTGTACGGTAGTAATTCCTACCTTTTTTTGTTATTGTCAGATTTTTATAGAAATTTGTACAAATCCGATTGGGTTGAAATTTTAGGAGACTATTTCTAGGGACCTAAGTGAGGTACTATAAAAAAATTTAAATTTTCTGATAAGTATACCTACCGAGACCAGTGGAGGTTTCCTAACGTGTTAGTTTTCATCGAAATGGTAACAAAATTTAGGAAAATTGGAAAATATCCGATTTCGGTTTGGAAAACTAGTTTTTATTACTTGAAAATTTGTGTAAGGATGAATTTTAGTTCATAACAAGTTTATTTAGGATTTTGAGAATTTTTTTTAAAGGTACCAAGATTCATAGTTTCTAAATTCGACATCTAACTTGATATTTTCAATGGGGAACCTAAATATAGGTTTCTAATTCCTCAACTTCCTAGTTACTTTAGGAATCCAATTAAGTATATGTATCTAATTCATAATCCTATCCTAGTCGTGTAAAGCTTATGATGGTCCATTACCTCAGGCCTAGTTAATCTCATTCTCATACTCTGATACCAACGTAACAGCCAGAAATTTTCACGGCCAGAGTTTATACTCGTGCCTGAGGAAACTGGTTGTTAATAAGGTATAAATTGGATGCTTTAAAAATCATACATTATTTTCTGTTTCATTTAGATCACATCCAAATACATTCATGAAGGTAACATTCACAAGAATAAAATCGACTGTGTTGATTATTTCATTAGAGTAAAAGAATTCAGTAAATAATCAAATGCCCTCTCAAATGAGAGCTTATTACATTTATCAAGTTTGCAATGGAAGTATAAAATTAAATCATAAATTAGAATTCAGTAAATAATCAAATGCTCCTTGATCACTACAAGTGGATCCTTGGCACCCTAGTTCCCACCTATAAATTTTTAGTTTTAATTACTCTATCGAATACTTCAAAATTAGTTTCACATCTTCTTCTAGTTCTACTTTTAGTTAATTTCATAAATGTACAAGTTTCAGTCCCTATGGATTTGACCTCGGTCTTACCGAGATTATTACTACATCGCGACCCTACACTTGGGGTTGTGGACAAGTTCTTGGCGTCGTTACTGAGGATTGACGGTTACATTTTCTTGATTTGATTAGTTTTGAAATTAGGTTAAGATTAAAATTTTTTTACTTTATATTTTTAGGTAAAGGTTTTTAAGAATTATTTTAGAAACTAACTTAGCTTTCTATTTCTAGATTTAGATACTTACCTTTTTTGTTTTTAGAAACTAATATACTTTCTAATTCTAGGATAGAATTAAACTTTCCTAATTTATTTTTAGAAACTAATTTTTTATTTTTAAAAAACTTTCCTAATCTATTTTTAGAAACTAATTTCCTTTCCTTTTTAGAAACTAACTTTAAATTTTTAGAAAATTTCCTTTTTCTTTTTTTAGAAACTAAGTTTCTTTCTTAATTCTTTTTGCAGAAAATAATTCACTTTCTTTTTCTTCTGCAAGATCCCAAAATAGAAACTTCTAATTTGGTAACTTCTTTCTAATTCTCTTTCTTTTTATTTTCAGATTTAGAAACTTTCTTAATTTTTTTTTAGAAACTTACTTTTCTTTTTATTTCTAGATTTAGAAACTTTCCTAACTTGTTTTTAGAAACTAACTTTTCTTTATATTTCTAGATTTAGAAAATTTCCTAATTTATTTTTTAAAACTAACTTTTCTTTGTATTTCTAGATTTAGAAACTTTCCTAATTTATTTTATTTTTAACTATTCTTCTCTTTCTTCTTTTTCTCTTCTTTCCCTCACTCTTCCTTTTCTCTTCATGACCTTTCTCAAAGTCTGAAATGGACCTGACGCACACCCAACTCAGTCCGAACTCGGTCCAGCGAGTTGGACTCGCAGCGTGTTGGGCTGGCTCGGTTCGGGCTGATGCAGCCACTCACCCTCGCTTTCCCTTTCCTTCTTCTTTCTTCTCTTTTCTTTCTTTCTTTCTTTCCTCTACTTCTCTTTCCTTCTCCTGACCAGATGGTGTGGCTGGACTCTATCCAGCAATTCAGTCAGGTTGGAACACAGATACTGAGTCATGCATTTATGGCGAAAAATGAAAAATCTTATCGTATTCCCTAAGGATTTGGAATAATCGGGGCCATGGATTTACGAACCATATTCAAACAAGGCACAAGTTAGTTTAATCCAATTACCAAATCTTGGGGTCAAGATTTTTATTTAAGGGGGGGTAGATTGTAGCGTCCTGATTTTTGGTAGCCATATAAAAGCATGCTTAGACACATATATCAATCGTAGGAAGAATACAATGAAAACTTAAACACAATGAATCGATATAAATAATAGAAATAATTCAATTTGGGGGCGAAATTTTATTTACGGGGGTAGATTGTAACACCCTGATGTTTTCAATACCTGAGTATTGAAAGTTCTCGAGTGTTACCATAGAATTTAACCTATTATGTACATGTGTACAATACCAATCATGCTAACATTACCTTACATCCATTCCCCAACGTGAATATGACCATTCGGAAGAGTCTCTATTCATAGATCAACCCATCCATCCGTTAATTTTGAAGATAGGCCATCATGTCATTTCAAAGTTGAATTTATATCGTTAACCTTGAGTCCTAAATCCATTCATACCTAAAACTGCGCGATCTAACTGATAAATACATAGGTAACTGCCTAAATCCACCTAAGATCCTCTTAGGAACCCCTAGTATCACTGATGACCAGGTTAGAAATCAATATAACCATCTAATTGATAGAAATCCACAATAAAACTCAAAAGTCATGAAGTCTGGCCTGCATGAACATTGGATATGCCTGAACTTTGGCTAGGGACCCCATTTGGACCTGAGCAATCTGATGGATGGAATTGATTGGGTCACACGTTGCTATGGACCCTATTCTACGTGTTGCATGTGCATAGCCAGTGCATGCACCTGTGCTGCACAGGATTGGGAAACCCTGTCAAGCGGTTTGACCCGACTTCTATTTAAAAAGGGAGATTTCTCCCTTCTTTTCTCCCGCCCGCAATGAACGAACGAACGATGTCCACTTGGGTGGGTTGTGGCCCACCATGATCACTTGTTTGGACAACCTGAATCGCCCATCATGTTCAAGGAGAGGGTCTGACCAAACCCCGTCTAGTTTTGTGCACTGTCACACGTGTGCATGCGCACAATCACTGGCATAAACAAGTCCGTGTGTGACTGTTTTTTCCAAAAAATGAAAAGATTTTGTTCCTTCCTCTTTCCATGTTGGAGATCCGCGTGAAACCTCCTCCTAACCATCGCAGCCATCCACCCCAGCAAATCCCAGCCCTTCAAAGTAGGGCTTCCTCAACTATTGCTTGAGCTTTTCTCACCCGCCACCGTAAGTGGAAACCAAATCCTATCACTGAAGCACTAAAAACCGTCTGTTTGGATGGTCCCACAGTGATCATGGGACCCATCCACTCCGTCCATGCATTGCGGATCATGCAATTAACAACCCATTGATAATCCGCCATTAATGGTTGGATTATCGACCCATTCACTAATCCAAGTTGATCAATTGGTGTGTCATGATGCTAGAATCATGTTGGTAACATCAGATTTCATCCATGTAACCAAGTTTAAAATCAGTCAGCGACAGATGTGATTTCTTGCTTGAGTTAAAGATGCAAGGATGTAACTAATTCAGGGATTAGTAGCCGATGCTTTTGGGCTTTCCTAGGGCCTATAAAGGATGCCTATTAGGGCAACCCATCTCAAAGAGAGAGAGAGAGAGAGAGAGAGAGAGAGAGAGAGAGAGAGAGAGAGAGAGAGAGAGAGAACGAGTGGAGAGAGCTGTCACAAACTCGCTGCCTCGTCAGCTCAACTCGCTAGGTTCGAGCGGAGCTGTCATGACCCATTGCTAGTTGTAGCATAGGAAGAAAAGAGAGAGAAATGGAAAGAGAAAAAAGAAAGAAAGAAAGAGAATGAGAATGAGAAATGGAGAGAGAAAGAGAAAGAGAAGGAGAAAGAGAATGAGAAGCCTAAACACCCACTTCCTTCTCCATATGTATGGTGTCTCCCACTTGCTCAAGTGATGTTGTGATTCATGTGGAAGCTTTTCATGTAGAAGCTTTCCTACATGGGTATCTACCTAGGATTTAGATCTAAGGCTAATGTAAGGGATTCCTTTGAGCTTACATTAATCAGAATTGGTATGATTTATTCTGTTCCCTCACATGCTTTGAATTATCCGTGCAAATATTTAAATTTAACACCACTAATTATTTATCATTTGAGAATAATGGTTAAAATATGGTGTTAATTATATGTGACCTTTTGGAATTTATGTGAGGGTTTTATCCTCAAGCTTACTTTGATTTAGGTTGATGTGATTTATTCCTCCTTTTATATGCCCTATTATCATGCTATTATGATTCTCTTGATGCAATTCCTTAACAAATTGAACATCTAGAATCAGAGAATATGCATCTAAAGAATGAAAATCATAAACTTATTTTTGATGTAGAAAAATCAAAGCAATCTATTGAACTTAGTCATAGGTTCTCCTAGTGTAATGAAAAACTAGAGAGACTTTTAGGAATGGGACAAAATCAAAAGGATATGAGAGGCTTAGGCTGTGAAATTTGCAAACCAAACTCCTTTCCTTACACCACCCGTGACTAAGAAAATTGTTGCATCTCGAAGCAACACAAAAAACACTATTATTTTTCATTCATGTGGAGACTTGGGACATTACAAGTTTGGGCGTCTTTCGTTTGGTAAGTCTCACTCTACTTCCGGTCTGAATCTTTCTGGTAAATTTAAACCAACTAGAAGAATAATTCAAAAACCAAAGAGCCCTTTTAAAACCACATCAAATGAAGGAAGGAAATGTCCAACTCCACCCAAGATGACCAAAAGGATGAAGGAGCTACTAAATCAAATAGCTCAACTGATTTGAAAAACCAAAGAATTAATGGGACATGGGAATCTGGTTCAGTTGCCCATAAAAAAAAAAAAAAATCCATACAGCCCCAAGGAGAAGACAAAGAATTAACTCTAAAGAAAATTGTCACCAAATGGGTGATAAAGGATAAGAACAATTACCTAGTAATTCATACCACTCTTAAAGTAGGTAGTAGTTCTAAGTGGTATCTTAATAGTGGTTGCTCCAGACACATGACAGGTGACCAAACACATTTTTGTACATATTTAGAATTTAATGGTGGGTCGGTCACATTTGGAGATGGGAGCTCTGCCAAGATAATTGGGCATGGAACAATAGCTAGCCTTGGATTGCTCAAGATTAAATATGTTCTTTGTGTAGAAGGATTAAAACACAATCTCCTTAGTATTTCATAAATCTGTGACAAAGAACAATTGGTCACATTCTCCAAAAATGTGTGTAAGATCTCAGACCATACAGGAAATTTCATTATGAAAGGTCTTCGCACAAGTGATAACTGCTACGTAAATGAAAGTAGTGGGGAGAATGTATTATCTACAAGATGCCACATGGCTATGAATAATGAGTCCAAGCTATGGCACCAAAGGCTTGGACATGTCCACTGCTAGAACTGTAACGCCCCAGAAAATAGGGGGTCGTGTAAACACTTGACTCCCGAGTTCCCGAGTGTCACTTTCATCAATTTTTATGGTTTTATGATTAATCATGTTTAATTGAGCAACTTGGAATTTTCTGAAACATGACACAAAACCACATAATCCACTGAAATGAAAGCAACTTAATATATATATATATATATATATATATATATATATATATATATATATATATATATATATATATATATATATATATATATATGTCCAAAAGAAAAGAAGGGTCGCACACAGCAACACCCGAAAAAATCATAAAAATTAAGATGTCCAAAAGATTAGAGCTGAGCCCACTACTCAGCGCTCCAATCCCGCCTATCAAGCTGGCGGAGAACCATCCATCATCTGAAAGTATGACAGCTCCCCCTCGTCAAGAGTAACATCACCATGCTCTCCCTACTCCGCATCACCTGCATCTATGAGAGGGTCTGGCTGGTGTTTTAAAACACCGTCCCAGAGTGGGAGTGAGTGATCAACTTAGTGGGTGCTATTAATCTTAAGTTACAACAGACATCAATTATAATATGAATTTAATAAAACGTAACCAATCATTAACACCTAACAACTCTTATTAAAATGCATGCATGCGGAATGATATGATGTATGCCCTCGCCACAACACTCCCTCGAGCGACTCCATCTAACGATCGCGTATGTCAGCACTCCCTCATTGTGACCTCGACTTTCGAGTCACCACCCTAACTAATGCGATGCAATGCGATCGTGTTAGCAGAGTTATTAGTTAAGTCCATTCATCCAGCAGATTGGAGAATCTGATGCACCCCACGTATCAATGCCCTAAGCAAGTTGTGAGGCCAAGACCCCCCAATGCGTGAGGCTGAGACCTCATGGTCCGTGATCTTGTCAGGTTCCTCATCTCCGACTTCAAGCTCATGAGGAGTACCAAGAGAAAGGGATCGCTCGCGGTCACTACGGGGAGGCGCAACACCCCAGTGTAGGCCGACAGCTTAGACACAGTGTCTCATTTCACCATGTCCGGCTCACGAGGCTGTGGACCAATTTCAAGTGAGTTATTAATGGGCTACGACGGTTGAAGGGTGGTTCAGGTTCCAGACATATATGAGTAATCAGGGTTAACAATCAAGGTTGGTCAGACTGTATACTGAACCGCAAGAGTCAGGGGAGTGTGAGACGAGCGACATCGGGCACGAGGGACCCATGCAGTCGAACTACAGCTGCCCGAACACACCCGCCCAAATCTATAGGTTTAGTCTTGAGATGGTCCTACCGACGGGACCACCTTCGCTCTCCTCACAATTCTGGCCAACCCAAGGGCATAAATAGTGATCCATAGCATGCCGACTAACAATATATCACCAGCACAACAAATGCATGTTCTCACTCTTCACAACACACAATTCAAATTCTAATAGCATGCAAGACTAACCATATCAATAAACAAGTGTATGTGAGTGTGTGGGTGTGTGTGGGTTTGAGGAAGTTAAGCACTTCCTCCATCATAAGAAATCATATGCATAAGAGTATTGAAATCATACATATTATGAAGCAAGAATACATGAAAATGAATCAATAAGGCATGAGCATAGAATCATCCATACACAACATCATGCAAGAACTAAGAACAACCTCATGAGATCCAAACACACAATTCCACACAATTTCAACAAACATGCAATTCCTAGAAATTCTCTAGATTCTCCAAATATGGCATCCAAACAATCAAAATCATTAATTTCATACTAAAATTGGTGCTAGGCCACCTAAGAGCAATAGTCCGCACCTTCAGATCATTCGAGGCTTGATAAATGACCTAGAAATGAGGGTTTTGGGTGTTGGCCAACCGCAATCCCTAAAGCAAGCTCTTGCATGTCAGAAATTCAAGCCAAACCGTTCTCAATACATGGGTTTTAAGAAAAAGGGTGAAGGATCTTAGCTAGATGCTTCATGGAATGTTATTATGGTGGTGATGGAGGAGGATTTTCGTTAGAGAAAGGAGTAGGGAGTTGCAATGCTTGATCTCCTCGGCCCCACCACGATCTAGGGTGCACCTTGGGTCTCTTCTTCACTCTCTCATTCACTCTTTCTTCCTCTCTTTCTCTCTCTCTTTCTCTCTCTTTTTGTCTCTTTCTTTCATTCCCTAGGGCAAAAATCGTATGGGGAGAGGGGTGCCCAAAAGAAGGCCTTTTTATAATTCCAGATTTAGTGAAAATGGCCCCAAGTGTTGGGTTTTTACTATACTAGACTTATTGGAGGATCTTTGTAAGCTCTAGGGCCCACTATGGGGTGTACATATTGATATAAACCGTAGGATAGGTGTTCCATAGCCCGATGAAGGGCCATGAAAAACTTGAGATCAAACGGATAAGCGGATGTGGGGTTTGACCATATGGTCCCGATCCTTAAGTGGCCCTGTGGGGTCTATTCCAGTTATTGGAGAGGTTCTGGTGGTCCCCTAGGTATGAAACTTATAGGATAGGTGGACCATGGCCCAATGAAGGGCCATGTAAATTTTGGGGACGATCGGATATTTGGTTTGATCGTACGGGTCCGATGTGTGATCAACGGTTACCGTGTCACGATCGGGGCCCAGGTTTTGTTGACGGGCGTAGGCCCGCACATTAGACCTTCACCGTAAATTTAGAAGAAATCCGACGACTGAAAAGCTCGAAGTCTCGATTTCATTTTTAAGTGCCAGATTCTAATTCTGGCATTGGTGGGGTGCATTTGGCCAGTGCTAGATCCCGGTTCTAGGTGTCCGCTAGGTCCATGGTCCGCGATGAACCACAAGCCCAGTGAGACAGACATTACTCTATAATTTCGTAACTAGTGGCCCACCAACGAGCTGTGTAGAGCTTGTTTGAAAAATCAGGATATTTCTGGTATGAATTAGGTCGTGAGATTTCTCATGTGCGATGATTAGGGTTTGGATTAACTGTGTTCATAGTGTGGCCTATTTATAACTAGTGAAAGTAGAGATTTGGTCATGATTACTTTAAGCCGTTGGTTTTAGGCTAAAAGTGTACCGGGGTTCATTTGGTCTACTAGCCAAGATCCGGGTCTCTTCTGACTCAGCTTTGGTTGGATCTTTAATTTAGTTATGAGGGTCTTGATTTATTAGCGATGGGTCGGTTAGATTTGGGTCCTATGTGAGTAAATCATGAGGCTAAACTCGATGTTTGAATGATCGGGCGAATTCGTTGGCTTCCTACGGTTGATTGATCGGATTTGTACGGTTCTTTACTGGTACCACTCATGTATAAACTGACATTGAGTGCTAATGATCATTAATAAGCTAATTAATAAAAAAAAATCAAGAATTTTTGAAAATTCAAAAAAACAACGAAAATACAGAATGTTACAAGAACTTGGCTAAGCTAAGCTCAAAAAATTTAGTGAGGGGCCTTCTTAAGATTTGAAAGGAAGAGAATATTGTATGCGATGATTGTCTCAAGGGAAAATAGATAAAGGTTGGGCATAAAAAGACAACCACTGTAGCAACTTCTAAACCACTTGACTTGTTGCATATGGATCTAGTGGGCCCCACCAAAGTTGAGAGTCATAGTAGAAAAAGATATTTGTGGGTAGTGGTAGATGATTACTCCAAATTCACTTGGCTCACTTTTCTTCGAAAAAAATCCAATGCATTTGATGAATTCCTGATTATGGCAAAACGACTCCAAAATGAGCAAGGATATTGCATAAACCATATTAGGAGTGATCACGGTGGAGAGTTTGAGAATGATCGATTCCAAAGGTATTGTGATGAGAGTAGAAATCGACTTGAATTATCAGCCCCAAACACACCACAATAGAACGAAGTGATTGAAAGAAAGAACCAGGTATTGTAAGAAATGGGCTCTGTCATGCTGAATAGTAAAAACATGGCCAAAAGCTTCTTGGCTGAAGCATTCAATACCACCGGCTGCATAATTAATAAGGTATATCTTAGAGTAGGTTTTAATAAAATAAAACTCCATATGAGTTGTGGTATGGAAAATAGCCTAGTGTGAAATATTTTCGTATCATTAGTAACAAATGTTATATTCTTAAAGATAGAGAACAACTAGGAAAATTTGAATCTAAAAGTGACAACGACATTTTTCTTGGATATTCCCCAAATAGTCGTGCTTATAGAGTGTACAATTTAAGGACACTTAACATTCAAGAATTTGTCAATTTGGTTGTTGATGACCAACCTCATGACAAAAATAGTCCTTCAATTAATATAGAGGATGATGTGGATTCATGCATTCTAGGTAAATCAGACAACAAATCTACCTATTCTAATGAACCTCAGCCGTTAAATAACATACCATTTATTAAGGATCATCCTCTCAATCAAATCATTGGAGATCCTAATGATGGTGTGAAAACTCGACGTCAGCTTGAGGGTATTTATAGTCATTTCTGCTTCACCTTAAAAATTAAGCACAAAAATGTTATAGAAGCACGCCAAGATGAATATTGGATTGCTGTTATGCAGGATGAGCTACAACAATTTTAGAGAAATGAGGTATGGCAGCTAGTTCCCAGACCACTTGATACAATTATCATCGGAACCAAATGGACCTTCAAAAACAAATCCGATCAATCTAGAAATGTGGTAAGAAATAAGGCAAGACTTGTGGCGCAAGAATATTCACAGATAGAGGGTATCGATTTTGATGAAACGTTTGTCCCAGTAGCCCTTGAGTCTATAAGGATTCTCATGTCTATTGCACACTCTTTACAATTCAAATTGTTTCAAATGGACGTCAAAAGTGCCTTTCTCAATGGTGTACTTGAGAAAGAAGTAAATGTTGAACAACCAAAAGGATTTTTAGATCCTAAGTATCCTCAACATATATATCAAGGGTCTTAAACAACCACCCCGTACATGGTATGAACACTTAATGCAATTTCTTATATACCACCAATTTTGTAGGGGAAGTGTTGGTAAAATACTATTTATGCAAAAGACAGAGAATTCTTTACTCATTGCCTAGATTTATGCGGATGATATAGTCTTTGGATCCACTTGTGAAGTTGTTGCTCATAATTTTACAGAATTAATGAAATTTAAATTCAAAATGAGCATGGTTGGTGAGCTAAATTTCTTTCTGGGTCTACAAGTGAAGTAAATGCAGAATGAGATATTTGTATGTTAGTCCAAATATGCAAAAGATCTAGTAAAAAGATTTGGACTTGAATATGGACGTACTCACCATACTCCCATGAGCACCACACTCAAACTTTCCAAAGATACCAATGGCAAGAGTGTGGATCAACACTTATACCGCAGCATGATAGGTAGCTTACTATACCTTATCGCTAGTCGGCTGGATATAGCTTTTAGCATCGGTGCATGTGCATGATTTCTGATCGATCAAAAAGAATCACATGTATCAGCAGTTAAAATAATTATCAAGTATGTGGCTGGAACTACCAATTTGGCTTATGGTACCCGTTTGACACATCTACTCTCATTGCCGGGTATTCCAATGCCGATTGACCTGGAAATATAGACGATCACAAATCAACCAATGATGATTGTTTTTATATCAGTAGCAGTCTTGTATCATAACAAAGTAAAAAAATAGAACTCAATATCTTTGTATGTTACTGAGGCCGAATACATAGCAGCCAGTAGTTGTTGTGCACTTCTTTGGATGAAGCAAATGTTGCTAGACTATGGGATTGACTAATCCATAATGACATTTTTTTGTGATAACACAAGTGCCATCAATATTTCTAAAAATCCAGTCCAACATTCAAGAACAAAGCACATTGACATCCGACACCATTTTATACGAGAACTTTTCGAAGACAAGATTTTATGTTGGATCATGTGCCTACCGAGTGCCAACTTGCAAATATCTTAACAAAGCCCCTGGAGGCCAATAGATTTGGAGATCTCCAAAAATTTATTGGAAAATGTGCGATATGATATATTTAATAGCTCATGTACGTCTAATGATATATCTGAGGACCTTGGGCCTCCAAATTCTTTTTGAACATAAACATAGGATATGTTTATAATTTTGGTTATTATCCTTTTGTATAAATTTTGTAGAGTGTAGGAAGTTGATAAGTAGGTATATTATTTTGTACGTCTCCTTGATCTATTTGAAGCATTCAAAAAAATTCTAAAACACTTGCTTCAATGTCTCATTCAATGAATCGAATGACCCTTCGATGACATCAAATTAGATTCGATGACATCGAAGATATACCAAGAACTGAAGCATTGGACATTGCTTCCTGTCATCGAACACCTCCTCGATGACATCCAATTCCGGATGTTCGATGTCATCGAACCAGATTCAATGACATCAAAGCAACCTGACTTATAAAAGTGTGGGTGAGTGCGAAAATCCCCATTTTAGGTTTCTTTTTTGGTGACCATCTCCTTGCTTCTCTCCTTCCGATTCGGTAGTGTCGTGGTACTCGTCTTGGGATCAAATCATCGTCTATTTTTTAAAATCATCCTCCCTTCCACCCCATTTTCTTCAATAATCTGGATTTGGGTGTGTCTTTCCTCCTAGGATTTCTGCCATTTCTCTAGAAATTTCTGTTTTGAACTATGGCAAAGGACAAAGGGAAGGCTTCTGCCGTTGGGAAAACCTCATGGCCAACTAGAAAAAAGACCTTGGCGCCTAAAGAAAGGACCAAAGCCCCTACGGCATCATCAAATTGGGGTTCCCCTGCCTCACAGCGTGGTAACCCTACCCGATAAACTCCCATTGCTCCTCCTGTTGATTTTCCCATTGCTCCCCCCAAGTGTTGCTTTGCTTGCTAGATATTCAGGGAGATAGCTTGTACATGAGCGACGGGTTAACGCTGAGTGCATCCAACCCTTTAGGATTGAACCTCTTCTTGATACAGTATATTGGACCCCTCTGTTGAATTTTGGGGGTGTTAGTCGGGATGAACAGGTCTATAGGTTTCTTGCACATTGTCTATAACACCCTGTACTTTCCAATACTTGGGTGTTATCATGAATACCTAGATTAATATAATTATGAATCTAACTCAATCTGATAATATTAACCTAAATTGGACTAACAGAGTAAAACCATTGATGACTCTGATTTCAAGTCAGGTCCCATAAAAAAAAGAAAGATAAATAAATAACCATGTGTATAGGTGGTAACAACGATAATAATAATAATAACATAAAATCATGAGTCAGATAGTCCTAATAACCTACCGAGCGGGACCCACAACAGAAGATAGTTGCATATGTGAAAATAACAATAAAAAATAATAAAGTGAAATAATTTATGATTATAATAATATAATAAAATTTCTATTAATATTAGTAATTGGTATAGTGGTATACTATGAAGGTTTTGAACGTACACGTGAACAAGTAAGACTCTTTTAACCGTTGACGCTCAGTCCCGGGATGATCTAACCATTAGATTGACAGAAACCCACCGTTGGGAGTAGAAGTTTAGGTGTGTGGCCCACTTAAGAGTTAGGTCAGCCCCATTCTCGAGATCATAGCCTTATATAAGTAAATGAACCTAGCGAATGGAGTGGATTTCCCACGAGCATCGCCATGGGCCCCATATTAGTGTGCATGTACACTGGTGCCAAAGCACCCGCGGTACACTGGACGACACCTCCGGTCAAACCGGGTTTGACCTGAAATCCCTCCAAAAGAGGGATTTTCTCTCTCGTTCACAGCTGACGGACGCCGTCCGTTTGGGACAGCGGTGGCCCACCATGAGGGGCCATCTTGATGATCTGAACCGTCCATCTATTTTAGGGTGTGGTTTCGATGATAACCCACAAACTTCACTTGATTCGGCATGTGGCGCAAACCGACCCTATAAGCAACATTTCAAAAACAAAAATGTTTTGGTAGGCCAGTTGGCACGACCTGCATGAGGGCAAATCCTCCCATCTTGACCGTCCATTTTAAACCAATCCTAGCCCTCCATGCTAGGTTTTCTCTTCATAAAGAGAATGAGAGAGAGAGAGTAGCTGTTTCCTCTTTCCCTTGAACCCACCGACGCATCCTCCTTGAAGGTTCAATGAAGCTTGTCTATGAGTTTTCTAGAGCCTCTACGGACCATCTGTAAGAGGCAGATCGAAAGAGGAGACCTCCACTCGTGATCCGCCATTAATGACGGATCGTCTTCCTCGGCCAAGTGCGTCGAGTCTGTCCAGATTTGACGCCTACGTTGCTAGGCATTTTCAGTAGCAGACGGGAGGGGAAAGAAGAAGAGAAACATGAAAGATAGGAAAAGAAATGGAGAAAGAAAAGAAAGAAGAAAGAATCAGAGAGAGGGAGAGGCTGCCCTGTTCGGCAGCGGCTCGAACTGAGTCGAGTGCTTGGGTGCACCGGCTCGCTTGAATGATTAAACCACCAGCGAGTGGCTGGCCGTTCTTAGGGAAGGAGCAGGAAGGAAAGAAGGAGAAACGAAGAGAGAAAGGGAAGGTGGGTGCTCTATTTCACAGCTCGAATCAAGCCAAGTTCGGGCCGAGTTGTGCTCGTGACTTAGGCTGAAACCGGAACCAATCCGCTATGCTTGGATCTGTCCGAGTTCCGCCACTCGTTGTCCCATGATCCATCGTGCTCAGAGCTAGTTTGGGAACCCAGCATGTGGGAAGAAAGGGAGAGTAGAAGAGAAGAAAAGAAAGGAGAGGAGAAGAAGAAAAGGAAGGGGGAGAGATGGCTGTCGAGTCAACTCGACTCACCTAAGTTAGACCGGGATATTCATTGCTAGAGTTCCAGCCCACACACACAGGGAAAGCGAAAGATGGAAGAAAGGATAGGGAGAAAGGAAAGGGAAAGAAGAGAGAAGGGTGGTTGGTGGAACCCAGTCAACTCGGTTTGGAACCGAGTCCAGCCAAGTCGAGTTGGGTTCAGACTGTCCAGACTCTTGCTGGATTTCCAGCATGTGGGAAATAGATGAGGAAGAAGAGATAAGAAAGAGAGAGAGAATGAGAGAAGAGTTGAGCTAAGTCAACTCGAACGTCGAGCTGAGTTGATTCAAGTCAAATTAACTACAGGTACGTTTTCTCTAAAAATATTGTATTGGAATTTTAATTAGCATATTGGTAGGTTATTTATGCTATAACTAGGCATTATAATCGAAGGATGTAATTGTCAAATCTTAGTATTTAATATCATCATTAATGTAGCTATAATTATTGTGATTATTAAATATGGCTAACCATTGGTAGGTTAATTTTGCTAGTGTTAGTTATTATGAGCATTAGATATTAACATTTATCATGCTATACCTATTTTGTCAGTGAAGGTTATTAACGATAGGATTAGCGTTGATAACGTTGATCGCATTAATAGGAAATCATCATCTACTTGTACTTCATTCTAAAGTTAGTATGAATTAATTGTATGAGTTGGATTTCAAACTCTAAACCAAAGTCTAAAATTAGGTTAGTGGATAAGACCCTGAATATAAGTAGCCTAAAACCATAAGTTATGATCCTAATCTTATAAGTTAATGAGTTTATTCTCTATGACATCACTACAGGTTCCTTTTACTATTAATATTACTATTATGAGTCACCATTAATATCATTATTCATGGGATGTTAGGTAATTTAATATAATATTAGTAGTTGTATGATTCTCAAAATTTATAACTAAGTTATTTATTAGTTTTACTCATTTATTACTCCCATCACTAATGTCATTAATGGCCACACAAAATAGAGTTCAAATTCTATAATCAAATTCTAAAATCTAAGTTCAAGACTAAACCTTAGAAAGAAAATCCTAATGTTACATTAAAACCCTAAGAATGAGTAATCTAAACCCTAGGTTATAATCTAGACCATAGACAGTCTTGTAGAATCTTAAGTTAACCGTACAAGTTCATAACCTGTGGTAGGATCAAAGTCTAACGGCGTGCGCACTTCCTAATGACATTAAAAGGCGAGTCGACAAACCAGGTGATGATTTCTTCCCCTTGACTTTTCATTTTTCCATTAGCTTAAGTTATAGTCTTTATTTTAATTTATAGTTGATATCTCTATTTCATAGTCACATATGTTAAATTGTTGGAATTGAATTGCTACATTACATGCTTAATGTTTATCTTGTATATTTAATTCATACTATTGGATTACTCGTGGATTGCTTATGGGATTTAAACTAGTACGGTAGTGGGAAACCCCCACTTATAAATGTATACCCATACTTGGGATGTAACTCGATTAATTTTGGTTATAATGAACCTTCGACTTAGTGGTTATTGAATGGTGGGGTGATTCGAATATTGATGTGGGCCTACCATCCAGGGGTTGTATTCAAGTAGTTTTTAAGGATGGTCTTTATTGCATGGTTTTGATACTTGGCCTATGTGGCTTATTTTAATATCTGCCCTAGGTGGCTTGTTTCGATATTGCCCTATGTGGCTTTGGTTTGATATTTGCCCTATATGAGTTCGATGTTTTATTTTGTGTAACCATGCGATGGTAAGCCCCATACACTAACTATGATTGGCCAGTAGTCGATTAGGATTCATTAAACATCCTAAGGTTGTAGCCTCATGAGCTAGGGATGGTGAAATGAGACACTATACCTGAGCTGTCCACCTACGCTGGGTTCTGAGTTCCCCATAGTGACCTTTGAGCTTCTTAAACCTGCTGGTTGTAAACGGACTAATAACAGTTGGGCTAATCATGCATTTTCATAGCATATGGTCTTTTTCAGGTGATTAAATTCTCCTTGGGCGATTTATGGTCTTTTCCGAGTGATTAAATTCTCTTTAGGCGATCTATGTTTTATGGTCCTTTCTGGGTGATTAAACTCTCCTTGGGCAGTCAATATATTATGGTCTTTTTCGGATAGCTGGTTCTCCTCGAGCATACCTTTGTGTATTTTTTCAAGTCACTAGTTCTCTTAGGGCGACCCTTTATTTTGACAGCGGGATGTGCATCCCCAGGTCGATGATGCAACACATCCATGCATTTAATAAGATTGCATCATGTATTATTTTACCTTATCATGTTTTTATAACTATGCTTACCTAATGCGATGGTGTGTAATCTTGAGGGGAATTTACAATGAGTTGGTCACTCATCCATCAAATATATAACTGTACAAGTAGCACTAGTGGCTTACGTGATTTTCAGGTTCGGTCTAATGAAGAGTAGAGTACCATTGTTGAAGATGCATGAACGTATGGCCAAGAGTGGTTACGTGGGTTTACAGCCCTAGAGTTATTATAACTTGCTTTGTTTACATGTAATATTATTTCACTTGTAATTGTAAGTATTTAGGACATTGGTTTGTATAAGTCATTATGGGCAGTGGCTCGTACATTCTGAATAAAATTATAAATTTTTTTTTATGCTGACTTGTCCATTCTACGCTTATCTGTTAACTCTGACAAAAGAAAAAGATTTTTATGAAATTTGGCTCTCTTTTAGGTTAACACTCAGGTTTTTGGGAAACGGGTCATTAACTCGGGTCATGAAAACATGGGGTGTTACATTGTCATACTCCTGTTATGGACCCACCATCTATGTCCATTATTGTTGGACACTCCACCTTTGTCATCATGCCTGACACAGTTGCCAGTCAGTTTAGCCTTACATTGTCTCCAATAGGTCTGTCAGAAATGGACATTGATGACCTTACTATTTGTTCTTTAATGACCAAATTCATGTGTTATGGTAGAGACGTTCCCTGACACTAAGGCAATGCTCTCAAAACCATGTACATGCTTCCTAAAATTTGGGTCCATGGCATCTTCTCCACGAATGTCTACCCACGTGGAACTAACCGAGTCGACCTCACTCCCTTCATGCTCTTAGTCCTTTACAGTGTTGCGTCCGAGGTTAAGTTGTCTTCTGTCCCTAATTGTCCACCAACTCGCCGTAGTTGTCCATAGTACAAGACCAACTCATCTTCCTTTTCCACATATTAGCTGCGTCATGAGCCAAGAGCTGGACTTTCCTGTCACCAATGATCCTGTGGGTCTTTTACAAAAATTTACCAAACTCAACATCAAGCGGATGGTTATGAAATATCACCCGCTTCTGGGTGAACCGGATGAGGATGTGACACAAGCCGAGACGAAAATAGGAGAGATAGCAACTCCTACTAAGGATGAGGTACGGCCGCCTCCAGTCATTCCATCGACTCCTGACTCCATGCATGTGCAACGCTCAAAATGACATCAGGATCGTGTTGGTGCAGTTCTTCATAGGCAGGCGCATCTTAAGGACCGTTTTGATTGTTAGGAGCGTATGAAGCGCACAGAGGAGAGACTCTCAGGACTCGAGTAGATGGTAGTGACCCTACAGCGCACAGCTCAGCACATTGTAGACTTTCTGACTTGCCACCATGATGATACAGTTCCTCATAATGCACACCCTGCACTATAGCGTGATTTTTCATCACATACATGTGTTGATATGTTGAGCTTAGGGCATATATATCTTTTTGGTTGCTTAATCTTGTGTGTGTATGTGACGATTGATAATTTCCTTTGGATACTATACTTTTTTATACTGCCATGGATGGGTCAAATACTTTTTGGATGATATTTTTGGAATATTTTATTTATGCTAAGCCTGGGCATTGCTCTTATGATGATATATATCATGATCTGATTGTTTCTAGTGTTAAAATTAAGCTTCCTCTACATTGATTCTTCTAAGAATTTTATATGCTTCGACTTTAGTCATATAATGCTCTCTTACTGTCTACTAACCCTTTACCAATGACTGACAAGAAAGGGGAGAACAATCCCACCATCATGTTCCTATAGGTATATGGTTAAAATGAATGGTGATGTATGATGTTAGGGGGAGTAGCGGCTCAAGTAATACAATTGTGTATTTGTTCATTGTTAGAATGCAATTCTATAAAATTGTGTAAAAATGTTGATACACAATTTAGTTTGTTATTCCAACTATTCTAGGTGTTTTTTCACGTAATTGACAAAGGTGGAGATTGAGTGCCCTTGTTTGTCAATTAATATAAAGGTTGAGTCAGTTAGTTCAGTGAGCCCCAAATGAAAGAACTACAAGATGCAGATTTAACATAGTGGATGGATCAAGATCTTCAAAGGTAAAATAAACATCATATCTCATGACCAAAACACCTCAGGTAAATAATCCCCATTAAAAAAACACTCTAATCTATTAAAAAACTTACAAGAAAAATATGTTTTATAGATTAGGTAATAGAAAACTAAGTTGGAAAATTATATGAAAATGTTGTTAAGTTTTCTACCTTCTTCGAGTCATCGAACACTAATCAAACATACTTGTTCGATGACATCGAATATGTGACTTGAGATGTCCAGCAACTACATAACATTTTGGACCAAAATTTCGAGTCATCGAACACATCTCGATGACACCGAACATTCATGTTTGATGACATCGAATGTGACTCGATGACATCGAATAAGTGTCTTCGGGCATCTAGCGAGCTTAAACTGAAAATCACCTGAAAATTTGATGAATCGACGAAACGTACGATGACATCAAACATCAACATTCGATGACATCGAATGTGGCTCGATGACATCGAAAATTGAGCAACTTATGTCCATCAAACTCTGAAGGAAAATCATTTTAAAAAATTTGAGGAATCGAACTTGATTCGATGATATCGAAATTCAAATTTCGATGACATCGAATAAAGAGAAGAAAATGTCCAGCGAGTTTTGGAGAAAAATCACTTAAAATTTTGAGGAATCGAACTAGATTCGATGACATTGAAATTCAAATTTCGATGACATCGAATCACGTTCGATGACATCGAATAAAGATAAAAAAGTGTCCAGCAAGCTTTAAACATTTTTCAATGAAAATCCCGTGTCATCGAACTGTCACTCGATGACATTGAAGGTGGCCTTCGATGATATTGAATACAGAAAGACTCTGCCTATTTTATTTTCGTTGGGATTTTTACCTTTATATTTGAAAGGTTGTTGTCTGAGTATGTATTGAGAAAAAGAGTGAGCTGTAAAAGAGTAATTGCTTACCTACTATCATAAACTTTTTTCTTATGGGAGTTCATCCTTCAACCCTTTCTTAAATGCAATCATTGAATATTCAATAGATTGGATTGGAGAATGAACTTCACCATTCAAGGATCCTCCAACAACTTACTTAAAGGTAAATCATTGTGTTGGAATCTCTCGAATGCCTAATACACTGGAATCACTCTCTGTATCTTAAGGATTAATATTCTTTAAAGAGTAGATTTCCCTAAAACCTTGACCCAAATCCGA
Organism: Magnolia kwangsiensis; assembly: GCA_037074715.1. Lineage (NCBI taxonomy): Eukaryota > Viridiplantae > Streptophyta > Magnoliopsida > Magnoliales > Magnoliaceae > Magnolia > Magnolia kwangsiensis. The sequence continues at coordinate 78,744,688 of CM073586.1, read as the reverse complement.
CGACTTGCATTGTGAGTATCTACAGTGTTGTGATTCAAGAGAACTGAAGATTCTTCGTCATCAAGGGAGATTATCTTCATCATGTGCTAGAAACGGGGCTCACCTACTTTCAAGTAAGTATTTAGAGTCCATAGAATCTGAAGATCCTTCCTTGTATAGTATTGGTTTTCCGGTTGTATTTCATAAACACACTAAGACCTTTGCAAGCCTCCGATGGGAGAATACATATAGAGTCCTTGTGTAGGATCTATAGTACCTTGTGTAGGTATGATTGATTGTCTTGTGTAGACATGTATGATTGCCTTGGGTAGGCAATTTCTTGTGTAGGATATATGTGTCATGTGTAGACAATACCTTTCATAGGTTGTGAAGGTTTGTGGTTAACTTGATTTAAAACCATCACATAGTTAATCCGACACACTCTAGGGTGGAGTGAGTCAGCCGAGAGTAGAGTAGGCACATGGCCGAACCACTATATATCATTGTGCTTGTGATGTTTCTTGCATTCTTAATTTGATTGATTAATATGTGTAAATGTGATGTATTCATGTTTTACTGAACTTAGATCTCTTCAATGCCTTAAAACATGAATGTGAATGATTCTCTGATGATCTTACTGAACTAAGTTTAAATGGGTAAACATTACATAATAGTAAGATCAGAATTTAAGAAAAGTCCTATTCACCCCCCTCTAGGACACTTTGATCAATTTCATACTTCTACTATAATGGTTATACTGCAATTTTAGATGTTCTTGACCACATATTTCAAGCAGGTTTTTGCTTATCGAAAGAACTAACTCATGTATTTGGCCCTTAGAGCCTTCAGGTAGATTCACAGTTAAATCTGCTTGGGAGCTTCTTAGAGATGGTAGGTAGCGTAGGGGCTGGGTGAAATAGGTGTGGCACTCGAAAATGCCATAAAAAATCTCCATGTTTGCATGGAGACTAAGGAAGAATGCACTCCTGGTTGAGAGCTCAATCCAATCTCGTGGCATTCAGATAGCATCTAGATGCGTCTGCTATGACGAAGGCCATGTCTAGCGTCCATAAGAAGAATCCATTAGCCACCTATTCCTATCTGGCAAGCTCACATCCTCGGTTTGGAATTATTTTGTAGCTTTTTTCGGCTTATCTTTGACGGGGGTTCTTTCAGTGCAAGGTGGGATGAGCCAATAGTGGACCACCACTGATCCTATGAGTAGTTTGGCGGCTCTATAAGGCTTAGTACCCATTCTTATATTCTGGGATATTTAGATATCTGGGATATTTAGATATCTAGAAATGCTATAAAATTCGACGGGAAGCCCATCTTTGCCTCGGACACGATAGCTAGGGTGAAGTGGAGGCTTTCCATGGTGGCTAAAGGTCTCTATACTCCTAGGTTTCTTTCCTCGTCATCTCAATCGACTCTTAGGGAGTTAGGGATTGAGGCTTCGAACCTCCCAAATGAATCAGCGGTGCTTGTTAAATGGTTGAAGCAGGAGAAAGATTAGGCTAAAATGAATGTAACGGCTCAGCTAAGGGTAACCCAGGTTGGTCTGGCGGAGGTGGGATCTATAGAGGAGATAATGGGGACTTTCCTTTTTTACTTTCTCGGTAGGATACGGGGTGGGCTCGAACACCAAAGTCGAGCTTCGAGCAGTCTAAAATGGTTTGTATTTATGCCTGAGCCTGAGATTATCCAAGGTTGAAATAGAATCTGACTCTAAGCTGGTGGTGCATTTGTTGAATGGAGCTTCAAATCCAGCTTGGATCAAGAAGTATTAGTTGTCTAGAATAGAAAGTTGACGCGTAGGGGCCTGTTAAGGTTTGGTCATGTCCTAAGGGAAGGTAATGCTCCGGCAGATGGGACGGCCGGTCGAGGAAGTGATCTCCAATGCAGCTCATTCGTCTGTCTTTCGTGTCTCCTTCCCTCCCATATTAAGGGCCTTCTTTTCCTCGACAAAGTAGGACTGGGTGCCATCAGACAGTCCTCAAAGGGAGGGTCAAGATAGCTGGCCCTCGATCAGTCTCTATTTCATGATTTTCCATTTTGCAGTCTCTTACGATAGGTTCCCCCCCTCCCCCCTCCCCGGTCTATTTCTTTTGGGGGCAGCCCGAATGTAGTCCTAACTATATAGCTTCTCATGAAATGAAATTAGATTTTATTTATTTATTTTTTGTTAATGATGTGTCTTCTTAGCTGATTTTATGAAATGAATCATTTTTGGTACAACATTTTAGTAGATTAAGGGGGTGTTTGGAAGACGCCTAAAATGTTCAAAAATCTGTTCGCATTCCATTTGGATGCTCTCTTTTGAAAACAACATATACAAAAGAACCTTTTTACGCTTAAAACCCTGTTGTAAAAAAATAGTGGGAGAAGCCATTTTTCACTCTTTAAAACAACTTTTTTGGATGGGAGTTATTTAGTAGTCCTGGCATGGCATATGCCACTTGATGCGCAAGAAGTCAAAATTGTACATGCAACATTAAAGAAATGAAATTGAACCGTCCAAATTACAGGAAACATTGTAGGTTCATCATCCCAAAATCAGATTGGTTAAATAATTTAACTATAGATGACTCTTGTTTGATGAATACTAAACTGTTTGCTATTTTTCATTTCAACGTTCACTAAATTCCTCCACTAAAAAAAATTGAGTATTTATTTATTTATCTTCATCAATAGTTCAACGAATCATATGATTTTTCCTCCTTCTGGGTTTTGAGATTTGTACAGTCCTTCACATATCATATCCTTCCACAATTCTAACACTTCAACTTTTCTTCAACTTCAACTTGGATCTAGATCACGACTTCCCCTTCTCTCGCTTAAATGATCTTTCTCGAGTAACCAGCTCACTCGTAAAGGTACATTCCCTTCCATTATTCCTTATTAAATTATTCAACCGAAGGGGCCGGTAAGATAATGGTATCGACATCTAAGGTATCCCTATCATAGCAAAGAGTATCAATCAGGTACTCATACGACTCTGGGAGAAATGTCAACAAAATTAGGATTTTGTCTTCTTAATCGATCTTCACCTCCACATTTGTCAACTTGCAAATCATCCAAGATGTTAAGGTGCGCAGAGAGATCCAACGCTTCTGTCATCTTCATATTGTAAAGTTGTCTCTTTAGATATTGATGATTCGAGAACGATTTCGTCATTTAAATTCTCTCCAACTTCGTCCATAGGCCCACGATAGTTGTCTCATTTATGACATTGTAAAAGACTTCATCAGCCAAACATAATTGGATTGTGCTAATTGTCATCTGATCGAATTCCTCTCAATCCTCTTCTTTCATCAATGTAGAACGTTTTGCTATCTCATTGAGTCAGTACTTCAGATCTTGTTGAATTAGGAGTGCTTTTATTTTAAAACTCTATCTTTCAAATTTATTTTTACATATGAACTTCAATGTTTCAAACTTCATATTCGATCCTCTCAATGCCATATCTCATATTCAATTTGAAAACCCAACATACGCATTAATACCACTTGTTAGGAACACAACAAGTCCTAACACGACTTGTCGGGCGCGAAATCAACCTCAAATAGAATCAAACGATGCAATATGGAATGATAAATTCAAAAAACCACATAGAATATAAGAATTTTATGTGAAAAACCCTTGCGAGAATAAACCGCGACACCAAGCGATAAACAATACACTATAATAATAAAATTACAAGCGATGTAATAACTTACATATTTGAAAACTCTAGCTTTTTCTATCTCAAAACCCTTAACTCTCAAGCTTTCTCTCTCTCTTGGGTTTTTTTTTTTGTTAATCTTAATCCTGTATTAGAATGGTATACATAAACCCTATATAGAATTAGAAACAAAACCGCGCACTTACGCAGAAGTTGTGTAATCCATCAGTTTGACTATCGCTCGAATCGACTACAATCGGCACCTTTGTTGATCGAATCAACAATGCCTAAATGTGTCAAGAGAATAAACTTTATTTTTGAGATTTTCTCGATCGAATTGACAAGGTTGTCTATCATATTAAAATTGTTGTTTCAGTAATAGATTGGAGGCACTCCATCAACAATTTTATGCTCCAAACAAATGGTCTGGTAGAAAAATTCAATATGACCATCATTAAGATTCTCAAGAAAATGGTATCCAGAAGCAAAAGAGATTAGCGTGAACATTAATGTGAGGAACCACAAACGTTATTTCTAGAAGTGTGAACATGGTAATGATACGGATGTATTTCCCAATGACTGATTACAATCCAAGATATGTTGTAGCCTTTATAAGCATAACTTTATTATTCGAAAAGAGGACTTGATCGCAAACCCCAAGGTACATGTAGTACTACAACCCTAAGTTACAGCAAAGAAAAGAAATATTCATGAATACAGGTACACATATATGCATAGGCACATATATTAGTCGTGTTCAATGCGGGACTCAACATCAATGTACCCAACATTAACCATGGTCGCATCCATTGCGGGCTGCTCAATGTGGGACTCAACATCAATGTACCCAACATTAACGATGGTCGCATCCATTGCGGGCCGCTTGTTTCTATATATACACGTATACACGAGGGTTGTAACTTTCCTGGCCAGCCATACGATGAAGCGAAAGAAATGTACAGCAAAGAGTAGACCATTCAATGCGAGCGACCCAAGGATGGAAATGGGAATCATGTCCATATGAGGCAGGACATCATAGGTCGAGATAGTATAAAAGGCTAGCCCATAAGTAACGATCATTGAAGACAGGCTCAACCATGTGATGATCATTAAGGTCCACATAAAAACCCGTCGCTTGAGAGTGATTCCACTTATTAGTAATATGATTATTACCAAAGATGCAATGAATGCTATCGCATTGAAAATTGTGAACAATATGTACTCCACTGGATAATAAGTGGCCATGACGGATTCCCCTGCAGTGTGGTCTTCAGAATCATTTGGCGCAGGGGCCTCAGTTTCCTGCCAAACCCCGCCGGGAGGGTTGATTCCAGTTTGAAATGTAACGGTAGAGATCAATACGGCCACCACCATTAGTACGCTCCGTTGCTCGTTCAACCAACCAAGGTGTTTTTTCCATCTATTCTCCCGGGAAGACAATGGTTGAATTGTCCAATGGTTGTCTCTCGCTAGATGCATGTCACGAGCTCTTTTAGCTCAGCGCCTCGGAGGATTCCTTCAAGCTTCATATCCTTCGATTTGTCACGGTTTTGCAGTAAAACATCCGCGCGTTCACCGCATTCACCTCCGCCCTCATCTTGGTCTTTTGGTGCAGAAACTCCGTGAGCTGCACAGATCTCATTGTTATTTCTTCGTCAAAAAAACAAAGAGAGAGAGTTGCCCCAGCGCTTTCAGAGATTGCATTGGGACATCTTCATAATCCAACGCTTAAACTAGACTGTAAAGTAAGTTCCACGCTTGATCTCACTAATTCAACAATCCCTAGCTGTATAATCGTGTTAGCCTTTAACTGGAACGGTCCAGATCATTTACAAAAAAAAAAAAAAAAACCACTTCCAAAACAAGTTCATAATTAACTTTTGGATCTCATTATACATTGCTTATATATGTAGAGTCACCTTTTTTAGGAATTCTTATCATCCCATCCATGGATCTAAAAAGGGTGGCTACAAAAATAAGAACAAATCAGGGACGGATTGGATTATGCGATCTGTGTGATTTCTGCATAGTAGCCTATAAAATATGATCTAGAATTAATAGACAGGTCAGATCTATTGATCAGACTATCTAACTGACAAATGCGACTGGGAGCACTATAACGTTTACGTTTAGTGCTTTAAGAGCACCGGAGCATTCCTTGTGAAGGAGGAAGATCCTTTGATGGCCCCACCGTGGATGGATCGGAAGCGGATTGGATGGTGTACCGCACACCACCAATATGGCTGGTGTGTTGACATCACCAAGTTATGTGATTCCCATCATGAGGTACTTCTGATATCGAAACTGTCCGCCAAATCTCGTCCAAAGGTTTGACCCGAAAATTAAGACAGATCAAAATAACAATGCAAAACGTAACGGGGGATTGAACATCTACCATTGAAATCATTTTGGGGTCACCGAAGTATTGGATTAATATGATATTTGTTTTTCCTCTTCATCCAGGTATATATTACCTTATGAATAGATTGGATGGAAAATAAACATTATGGTGGGCCATACAAATGTTTTAACCGTAAGAATCACTGTACCCACTGCTATTTATGGTGTGATCCACGTGAGCTTTAGATATAACTCATTTTTTGGCTCATTATCTAGAATGATCCGGACAAATGAATGAACGAAGTGTATATAATAAATATATTATTGTGTGGCCCTTATAAACTTTAATCTCCTTTGAACCGTTCGTACAACTTGAAGCCCGAGGAGTGCCAGCGCTGGCCTTCGCACGACACGTACCCGTGTGGTACACCAGGCATGCTGTTGGTGTGTGGTACACCAGCCAATCCGCTTCCGGATTACCCTGTAACTCAGGAGATTGAAAGATTCTAGCTAGACATCCCATTTTTCTCCTATTGTGGACACTTGGCATATTTTTCACTGTTTACAGCTGATAACCCGGTTGGAACTGTCCAGCTTGGTTAGGTATTCAGTGCGTAGTCCATCTAATGTGGGGATCCATACCTAACATGGGCTACAGCCTACAGTTGTTTAGACCCAGTGACCTGTGGAAATAGGAAGAGGAAGCTGTTGATAATCCACAGTAGTACAAGCACATGCAAATAGTTGTTTATGGTTTGCCTGTGTGTTTAACATGTAGAATATCAAGGTCAGATATTAAATATCAACGGTTGATAGGGCCACTTTTGTAGATCAGATCATATGATTAGATCAATATAAGAGGAGAATGGTTTAATTTGGCCAAAATTGCACACGAATGATTCAATTGGCTGGATATTGAAGATCAACGATTTGGATAGGTAGATCTTTAAGATCAACTGTATGTTTGGACCGACATCAGTGATGAACTGTTTGATTGGGTTAAAACTAGAGATGAACAATTTGATTAGTCAAATATATATTGAGGAAAAATCTAAGACGATATGGCTTACCATAGAAATGGTGTCATTAGATTATGTTGATTGGACCCATGCATCATCATGGGTTATACGAAATGTTTACTCGAGTAAACATGACATTGGATCATTTTGGAAGTGGTAAAGGTGTTATCATAGGCTATGCCAACGATTGGAACATTGCTTTGGGGAGTTCAAATTAAAAGCCTGGTGGAAAACAGGATCTTAGAGAACTTAGTTGTTCGAGGGAAACAGGTTGGCGGTGAGTACAGAACATTTTGCATGAGGAAGAAAGTAGAAATCACTACAAGGTTTGGCAATGATCGTGTTCTCCAAGAAGTACTTCATGTTCCCTTGTTGCTTAAGTTTTGCTTAGCTTTTAGGTTTAGTTTTAGATTTTTACCCCAAGTACACCCAA